>VZRN01002818.1:0-89355 GCA_013397935.1 Dasyornis broadbenti
AAAATCCTAAAAAATCCCCAAAACCTCCCCGCGCCGCTGGGAGCCGTCATTCCCGCGGATCAAACTCCCCATTTTCCAGCCGTGACTCCGTAATAAAAATAACGAGATAATGATTTTTATTTTTTTTTTCCCTTCCCGATATTAAAGGCCGGGATATCGATCCCACGTTTTCCTCGGATGCGGCCGCGGCTTTTGACGGAGAGGGCAATAAAATCCGGATTTTTTTTTCCCAATTCCCCGTAAACGCCGGTTCCGCACCCGCGGTCGCAAAATTCCCCACGATTCCCCCATCTCTCCCTTCCCGAGATCCTCGGGAATGAGGGGGCGGAAAATTTGGGATCGTCCCGGCTCGGAGAAGCTTCATTCCCACGGGGAGCACCGAGGGTGCAGAGTTCATGGAGCTTGGAATTCCCGGATGTCGGGATTTTGGGGGAAAACTGGGATTTTGGGCCCCTGTGTACTCGGATTCGAGCTCCCGGCTCGTTCCCACCGGGAATGATTTCGGTTTTAACATTTTTCCCGTGGGAATTTCGTCCTTTTCGGGCCGAGATCCAAAGGTTGAAGCTGAGGACCACAAGATCCATGAATTCTTTAATTTTTTGGGATGATCCCGGCTCCAAGATCCGTGAACTCCGGAATTTCGACATTTTTAACCCCAGGATGCTTCTCCCGTGGGAACGAAGCTCCTTCCCACCTTCCCAGCCCTGATCCCGCCCGGATTTGGGATCCTGGAGCTCTGATCCATAAAGGATTTTGGGATGAGGTCCCAATGTCCCCCCTCGATCCCAAAGCCCCGATCCCACCGGGATTTTGGGGATCCCAAATCTCCAGGATCCTGAATCCCAAAGCCCTGATCCCACCCGGATTTCCGGTCCCACAGCCCCGATCCCACCCGGATTTTGGGGATCCCAAATCTCCAGGATCCCGAATCCCAAAGCTCCGATCCCACCAGGATTTTGGGGATCCCAAATCTCCACGATCCCAAATCCCAAATCCCACCCGGGTCCCACAGCCCTGATCCCCACCTTGGAATCTCCACCCCCAAAATCCCCGGAATTCTCCCCATTCCGAGCTTTTTTTCCCGACGAGCTCCGGCTCCGTGACATCCCGGATTTATGGCTCCGTGGGAATCTGAGCCTCCATAAAAAGCAGCTCCTTGTTTTTCCGGCCCCGGCATCCTTTATCCGCTGTCACTGCCTGCAATTCCAGAGGCGGATGCGGCCCCTGGAAATCGATATTTTCTTTTATCTCCCGCGGTTTTTTTCTTTTTTTTCTCCCTCTCCTTTCTCCACAAAGCTCATTTAGAACGGAAGAGTTTTCATACCTTTATTGCTCTTGCCTGTATTTTCTGGTTTTTGGCTCAGCTGTGGCATTGCAGGCACAGGTGCACCCCACACCTTTATGGGTGATGGTCTGTGTTGTTCTCTAAACCTTTCAAAATATTTCCTTCTGTTTGTGTCCCGAAGCATCCCAAAACATTTTAAATGTGCTTTTGGAGAAAAACTCCAGCTGACACAAGATCTCCTTCCTGAGTGAGCTACTAAAATAGGAAATACTATTGTAAATATAGTGATGCAACACTTTAATACCGATGTAGTTTTAACTGTGCTGAGTATTTTGGTATGTTAAGAAGATTTCACTCCTTCACCAGCCCTAGATCAATCAGAGACATAAAGATGACCAAAAAAAAGCAAAGCAGATCCCTGTGGGATTCTGCTCATAACTTCCCCTCATTGGGAAAATTGACTGTCTTTGATCTTTTAACAGGATACAGATCTGTGAGGGAATTTTTCCTTGTACCAGCAGATTCTTGAAGAGCTTCTGTTAATGAATCAATCACCAAATTCTTCTGACGTGGTGGTACTGTTCCAATTCCTTGAAAAGCTTAATTGTACCTTGATCATCTACCCTTGCCTGGTGATGTGTCTGTGTGCAGTAGGTGAATCTTAAAATCTCTAGCTTGGTACTTGTGAAGAGATAAACAGACAACAAATCTTGTGCAACTGATTACGGAAATTTTGCTAGTAAATGGAAGAGAAACAGAACCTAAATCTGAATAAATTTAATCAAAAATTGAAAAAAAACCTCTGAAGTACTTTACTTACCTATTTTCCTAGCAGTGATTATCATGAAAAAGTAAGACTTTTTATTTCCGGGGAATATTTATCTGGAAACTGCAGCCTTTGGATGTAAGTAGGATTCAGAGTGTGTTTATACAATATTCATCTCATAATCCAGGCTTTTCGTGGTCATTAAGACTTTATTCCTCTTCCTACTTTGGTTTCACCATTTTTCTGACTGGTTTTGGCTTACTGTGAAGTACTGAAGAATCTCACCTAGAGAGGTATCATAGGCAGGATGCTCCCACTGAGATTAAATTCATCTGCTTAAGGATGTTCAACTCAGCAGATTTGGGGGCCATTAAGAATTTTTCCTTTGTTAGAAAGTTTAACAGGGACTTTGGGAACTTCCTTGTCTGTTCTGTGTTTTGGAACTGCCTTGTTCCCTGTAACCCATGTGGTTAGAAGGAGCCAGGACAACCGGAATGGTTGTGAGGTGTTGTGTTCTCTTCCTGCTCTAGGTTTACTTGTAACTTTTGCATTAAGAATTTAGGCAATAACTTAACTGTAGGGTGGGTTTCCTTAAAGTGTTTTATAATCTCTGAGGCAACTATTGCAGGCTGACTAGTAGTCCAGTCCAATTATTAAGTTCAGAAGTTCTTCTGAGAGTTCAAATGGTTTTTAAAGTGAATTCTTGACAGTGCTCAGCTAAGTAAATTACAGAGGAATGAAATTATATTAACGATACTTCAGATAATATTTTAGCTGTAAGATCTGGCTTCAACTACTCACTGTGCTTTACTACCCTTCCCAGCTGTGCTAAACAATAATTTCTCTGGTGTTTTATCATTTTGTTTCTGTTGTGTCCGTTATTTGTAAAAATGTCAGTATATGCCTAAAGTACATCATTCTACTTTGTCGGTGGGAAACTTCCATTAAAAAAATAAATAATAGGGACAGAGAGACTCTGTTTTATTGTTATGACTGGGGAAAAGAACCACAGAATCACTGAATGGTTTGGGCTGGAAGGGACCTTAAAGACCATCCAGTTCCACCCCCTGCCATGGGCAAGGACACCTTCCACCGTCCCAGGTTGCTCCAAGCCACATCCAATCTGGATTCTGAGAATCATGAAGATGCCAAAATATTAAGGGTTTATAACACACATTTTAAGAAAAATGTGTTTTCCAGCTCTATTGTGAGGTATCTCTTTTTCCAGTAAATTTTAGTCCTGTTCACAGTTATATCCCATTTCTGATTTTTAGGTACATGCATCTGGCAAATCCCACTGAAAACATTCCAACTGAATGGAGTAAAAATTAAAACATAGTGAGACAATCTTTATTTAAAAAACATGTAAATCTGATGTTATTCAGCTTTTGCCCAACACACTCAACTGAGTTATTATGTTTTTTAAAGTGCATTCTTTCCAGACAGAACTCAAACCACAATCTTTTATGCAGATGAAATATATTGTTATGTTGGGAGATGTAAGAATTTTATATCATCTGTCTGTTGAGACAGCAGTAGTATTTATTATGTAAAAAAGCCATTTTTTCCTAAAGATGCCAGCAAGCATGGGGTAGCTTAGGGGAAATTCCTCTGGTGCAAGGTACGGACCATGTTCTCAGCTTTATGTACCTGATAAATGTTGTTCAGGTTTTGTCAATGTCACAGAAGCCATTAGCAGATCGCTTCAAAAGTTCAGTCATTTAAAAATGAACTGAGCTTTCTTTATTGGCATCCATTATTAAAAAGAAATATAACCGAGTTGTCATGAATGACTTTCATTTCACATCAGTTTCCCATCCATGTAACTGGGCTGCCTTCAAGGGACCCGCTCCTAATCTGTAACCATTATAGATTTTAAAGTCAAAAGGCCCATTCTGATTATGTGTAATCTGACCTTTGGCATAACATATGACATAAATTTCCACCTGCATTATGTCTGGTGATTAAGTCCGTGCTACTTTGAAAGGTGATGAATAATGGATCTCACCTAACTTCATCTCTCAAAAAAAAAAACCTGTCACACAGCCTCAGCTCTCTTAAGTGAGTGGAAAAAAGACAAGCACCTTTCAAGAAAGAGTCATCCCATGTGTTCAGTTACTTAAAGTGTGACAAATTGAGCTGCCTGCTGAGGGTCTTGTCTGTTCCCACTGCTCGTGCTCTGGTTTAGACTGGTCTCGTGTTTTAATCAGCTCAGACTGGTTGATGTAGAATTATAGAACCATGGAATGGTTTGTAGACCACCTCGTCCAACCCCCTGCCATGGGCAGGGACACCTTCCACTATCCCAGGCTGCTCCAAGCCCTGTCCAGCCTGGCCTTGGACACTTCCAGGGATCCAGGGCCAGCCACAGCTTCTCTGGGCACCCCGTGCCAGGACCTCCCCACCCTCATAGGGAAGGATTTCTTCCCAATATCCCATCTAACCCTGCCTTCTGGCAGTTTGAAACCGTTCCCCCTTGTCCTGTCCCTCCAGACCCTTGCCAAAAATCCCTCTTCAGCTCTCCTGGAGAGGTTTCCCTGGAGACTTCTCCAGGTGAACACCCCCAGCTCTCCCAGCCTGGCTCCAGATCAGAAGGGCTCCAGCCCTCACAATATCCCCGTGGCCTCCCCTGGATTGGCTCCAGCAGCTCCAGGTCCTTCTGCTGTTGTTCCCCAGGGCTGGGGCAGCACTGCAGGTGGGGTCTCAGCTGAGAGGGGCAGAATCCCCCCCTCCCCTGCTGCCTGCACTGCATTGGATGCAGCCCAGGATGAGGCTGGATTTTGGGGCTGCCAGCACCATCCGTACCTTTCCCCTGCAGCTTTGATCTGAAGATTTCACCGAGCCTTGATCAGTTTTCCTCTGGGTTTATTATTCTCACTTAGGAGTTTATCGGTGTTCTGAATTTTTTCAGCTTCAGTGCCCATGTATTGAATCATGTAAATAAATCTCTATCAGCTATCACAGGTAGAGTCAGAGTCTTTTCCTCCTTTAGAGAAGGGTGAAACTTCAGATGAAACTGGGTCAGAAGGACACACACTATTTGCAGTTCATCTGAAGTCTTCAAGACATGAAGGATGAGTCTATCCATATGCAGGCTTTTGCTTTTGAGTCAATTCAGCAGAATAAGCATCCAGAATGTTCCAAGTGAATATTGTAAAATGACTCAGGGAAAGCACTTGGGTTATCAGTGCCTCAAATCTACTTACAGCCATTCAGTAGAGCCCTTTTTTTTTTGTTTTTGTTTTTTGTGAGGTTTTTTTTTGTTTTGTTTTGGTTTTTTTGTTTTTTGGGTTTTTTTTTTTTTTGGGTTTTTTTTGTCTGTATGTAGATGTATGCTAATGTTGGTATATTAATGTTAACTTGCCTCCCCCCAGAGCTTATTTACCAAGAGTCATTAAAATAAATCCAAGGAATTTACTGCAGTTACTGTTTTCAATATTCTTGAGTATTAGATTTTTGGTGTAAAAGTATGGGGTTTCATCCTAAATCATGTTGTGTTGGTGTTGATAGGATGTTAATAGGAGCAGCATAAAACTTCAGACATCACGGAGTCCTTAAGTGCACTTGTGCTACATAAGAGACAGGCTGGAAACATACTCAGAACAGCTATGATGACTGGGGATAAGACCAATAAATTGTTCTTAGTTATTGATTTCTGCTGCTATAACAAGGGATTCTTCTATATCACAGCATTTTAAGTCAATTAATCTGAAAAAGCATTTTAACATTTATATACTTATGTTGTTTTTTGTTTTGTTTGTTTTTTTTTTTTTTTTCCAGTATATATTGAAGTGAAATTTTCTGCACTGCATGGCATGTAGTGGCAGGACCAAAGGAAATGGCCTCAAGTTGCAGCAGGGAAGGTTTAGATTGGATATTAGGAAAAATTTGCTCGTGGGAAGGGTGGTCAGGCATTGGAATAGGCTGCCCAGGATAGCAGTGGAGTCCCCATCCCTGCAAGTTTGCAAAACGTGTGTGGATGTGGCACTTGGAAAGCTGGTTTAGTGGTGAATACGGTGGTGTTGGGTTAAGGGTTAAACTCAGTGATCTTAGAGGTGTTTTCTGACCTTTATGATTTATGATTCGACACCTACTGGCCTCAGGCAGATAAATGCAGACATCTTCCTTTGATAATGGCTTATTCCCAGCCTGGTCATTGGAAAAGACATTTGCAGTTGGGATGGTTCTTTAGGTATTACCTTCAATAGCTCTGATAAGGGATGATGAATGCACTGAAGGTGCCTGTTAGAAAAACAAGGTGTGAACCACATAAACCTGGTATTTTTGAGATCTCCCCTATTTCCACTCTTTCTGCAGAAGCATCCCCTGGGAAAGCTGACCCCTCACGTTCCTGTGTTCTCTGGTATTTCAGCATGTAGTTTCTAGATGCTGGAGGCAGCTGACCTGCTGATCCAATTCCTGGGAAGTTTGCAGGGCAGTGAAGGGGTAAGAAAGTTGAGGAGACCAGACAAAACAGAAATCTTCTTGATATGTAGGATTTCACTGTGTCCATAATCCATCAATGCTTATTGAAACAAAAAAACCCTTAGCACAGAAGAGTCTGGCAGGCTTACTTGGAGAGCTGTTAAAACAGAGCTGTGGATGAAGAGAGATACAAAACTTGTTTGTTTTATTGATTACATCATACAAAGGCTTTTATTTATTAAATGGGAGTAAATTCTGGTTTTAGCTGAGTGAATGCAATTTCTGTGCAAGAGTTCTGTGCAGAGGATAAATTAAGTCCGAGATTGTTTTTATTATTTGCATCATTAGCAGTCAAGAGAAAACTTTCCTTTTCCAAATCTTGCCAAAAATTATCTTACTGCTTCTTTTAAATTCTAAAAATTAGTAAGATAGTCAGGAAGCAGGTTCTTGCTTCTGAAAGGCATCAGAGACAGATCTCATCAGCTGTGGAATGAGAATTACTGAATAGCTGTTGAGGTACAATTTGTTTCTATGAAAGAGCCCCATAAACTGCCTGATTAACAGATACCAACCCTGCTGGGTCCAACAGAATTGTTACACAGTATAATTTAATCAGGTACTTGAATGCATTTCAGCATTTTTGAGTTGCTGTGTGGTTCCCCTGCGTAAGTGTAAAGCAAGTCTAAGCCAGAACATTTAAAAGCGTGCCGGGCAGTGGGCAATTTATCTTACATGAGGCTTTTGAGGCTACCACAGGTATCTCTTGAGTCTGTTCTTTGCTCCTGTGTCCCCTTTGGCAGCACAGCTTGGCCATGGCTTGGCAGCCATCAGGCTCTGGGTGCAGCCATCAGGCTCCATCACCTCCCAGTGCTCCTGCACATTCCTGCTGCATCCTTTGAACAGCCTCCATCCAGCCAGCATGAGGTTATCTTATTCAGGCCAGGCAAGTAGGATGACCCTACTACTGGATATTCACACTGTATAATATCCTTGTAAATACACAGACAGGGATCAGATCACTTTATTAATGTCCTTCTGTGCTGTCCATCACCTCACATCAGTGTTTTGCAATCAGAGCATTTCCCTCAGAACCGTTTGTGTCCTGCAGGGCTGGTGAAGAGACAATCTCTTCTGTGAAGGTAGAAAGAGAACAGGGTGTCTTCACGTGCTCGGTGCTCTGTGAAGCTATTTAATGTAGCAGTGGTTTTAATGCGCTGCTTTATATGTGTTCACGGACCACAGCCAGGCGGTGCTGCCTACAGGTCACCTGTTAATTGAAGTTTCAAAGCCTTCAGCTGATGAATGTTTTCTGGCAGCACTTATATTGGAAATAACATTTTTTTCTTTGGGAGATGTAGGTGAAACTTAAGAGTCGCATGAATATAATTCTGCTGTTCTTCACAGTGAGCCTGCTCCGAGAGGGGAACAATGCAGGGTAAAGAAAATCACAAAGGAAACTTTGTTTATTCGTTTGAACCTTAATAAGAAATGTCTGTATACTCGAAAAGCCAGGCCCAGCTGCTTGGTATCTTTTCATGAGGAATTCTATTTAATCAGCCTTGCCTCTGAGTGGCTGTGTGTGAGACTTTCAGTTCTTCTCTAGGAGGTGTTAGTCCTTTTCACAGTAAATGAGAAAGGACTCCTAATGACACCAATTAATAGATGTGAGGGCCTTGTGCCGCTCTTTATGGTCTGATGGGTCAGTTAAAATGAGACAACAGAACATACAAGTGCAGACAGGAACAATTTGGGCTCTTTGTGGAAAGATGAATGTCCATGGCCTAACTAGCAGGAGGAAGAATGAGCTTGGACAGCCCACCCAATTACAGTTTCTTTCTCCCAGGAAAATGAAATAATTTGGAGACTTTGCAAACGTTCCCATGTATTTATGTACAAAGATAAAGGAGGCATTTTCATGTGAGCAGGCGTGCAGCACAATGGGCTGTGACCCCTTTGTGCAACTTGTAACCTTCCCTGACCAAATGTCCATTATCTACTTATCATTACACAGACAAAACCCCAGAGGTAATGACTGAACTGTTTGTACAACTGAGGCTGGCAAGTCTTTGAGGCCAATAGTTACAATGCTGACAGAGTGGTCTCCTCAGGGCAAGGCAAAAATTCTGCAATTACGACCCTGGCATTGGATATGGAAAGTGTTCATGAGAAATCATGGCATTGTAGAACCACAGAATGGCTTGTGCTGTGGTTTTTCTCATTTTTTCAGCCTGCTCCCCCAGGTCTGCTCCAGTCTCAGCCTTATCCATGAAGGATTAGGGTTCAAAAAGGAAGGGAGTGTAAATAATTCTTACACCTTGATCATTACATCCTTACACCTTGATCATCGAGCATGAACAGCTCTTGGCCATGCAAGATTAATGTCTCACGTTGATCTAATATTCTCTCTTCTGGTAAATCTCCATCCTTTATGCTCCACATGAGAAAAACACATCACAAGTTTGTGATCTTGGTGATGCTTGTTAAAATACCGTAAGATCTGGCTGACATGGAGTCATAGAATATCCTGAGTGGGAAAGGACCCAAAAGGATCATCCTAACAAGAAGGTTTGTGGAAACATTTCTTTATTAAAACCACCTCTCAAGTCACACTTTCTCTTCCATTTTACAACCAACCCATAGTATTTAGTGCTAGACATGCTTTTCTGGGTGTTTGAAAAATAAATGGTCTGAATCATGGATGTGGTGTGAATCCTTCTGTACTTAAAGGGCAGGGTATGGAAAACCAGGCTGCCAACAGAGTGAATCTTTGTTTTAATCTGGGAGCATAGACTTATCTTGTAATTTGAATTTTCAGCAGTTTGCTTGAGTTTGTTACAGGTCCCTGTGTGCTCCTGAAGTCTCTTTGGAGCCCGGGCTCTTCTCACCTCTAATTTCCAAGTGTCTCTTGAAGAGGGAAGAACTCGTGTTTTGGGGGCTTTGATGGGAAATGGCCACACATTTAGTAAGCTGGGAATTTTCTGTTAATGCTAGTAGTGAATTGATTCAGTGGGAAAAGGGAGGATGGGGAGAGATCAGTTGTTAATTATAGGGGGGTTCCCCATCCTGAGGGGATCGTGCAGGGATATTGTGGGGAAAAAAAATGTGAATTTTAGGACTGACTTGGCTGCTCCTACTGAAATCACAGGTATCAGTGTTATTGTTCAGAGCCCACTGCTGCATCTTTTGTAAACCGTTGCTTATAGGAAATATTGCAAATAAATGTACATGGGAGGTGAGGAGGGGAAAAAGCTTCCCATAATAGTGGGAATTGAAGCTGATTCAGGTGCTCAGGTATCTGTGGGCTGTGTAAACCTTTCCACTCAGTGATGATTGAGAGAAGCCATTTGAAAACTCATTTGCAAATGCAGCATATGGAATTTGAAGTGCAAATAGATGGTGTGACACGGCATTATTTGTCCAACACACCGGTATTTTGTGGGCATTAATATAAAGATTGGAATGAAGGAAGTCATTGCTAGGAAAGGTAAAGAGAAACTGTAGGAATAGAGATACAATTCCCACATGGGAAGCAACCAAAGCAGCACTATCTTTGTTAATAATAAAGGAAATATTTTCCGTGGAGTTAAACTCTGATTACATGGATGAAGTTACAAAAAAATACTAAATCACTACAGAGATAGATTTTTTCCTTTTCTTTCTTTCTTTCTTTTCTTTCTTTCTTTTCTTTCTTTTTCTTTCTTCCTTCCTTCCTTCCTTCCTTCCTTCCTTCCTTCCTTCCTTCCTTCCTTCCTTTTTACCAGTTACCATAAGTTAGTTTGCTAAATATGATTCCCAAAAGTCATTTCTGCATTATGCATATTATGAAGCATTTCCTGCTTCATACCTTGAAGCAGGAAATTCTGGGAAATTTTCCAGTCTGGCTCTTTATGAACCACCACCACCACCACAGAAAAATGTAGAACCATTGAATCATAGAATGGCTTGGGTTGGGAGGACCTTAAAGCCCTTGTCATTCCAGCCCCTGCCACCAATGTCCAATGTGAAGCATGAATTCTGTGCAAAATAAAGTAACTATTACTTTTGCATTATTTTAAATCAACATTTTAAAAACTGTAGCTATGGGCCTGGGCTTGGAAACATATTGTAAATAATGCAATAAGAAGGAATGACAATTACTAGCACTTGAGTAGTGCTATCTGGTTCCTTATCAGAGGCAAATGTTTACTACATTATAATGCCTTGTTTCATTGAGGTAGAAAATAGAGTACATGTCTTGAGAGAGTAAAATTCTTAAGCATAATAAGCTAAAAAGTAAAATCAAATTTTATTTGTGATATGTGTTCATTTTCAGAGTTACATTAACAAGGTTAATAAAAATAATTATCTCAGTTGTTTCAGAAGTCATTGCTTGTTTTCTTTCATAACCTCTTCCAACAGGAACTGTATGATGTAACTTTGATAAGCAGAGAAACGCCCACCTTAAAAATAGTTGTTCATACTCCCCACTGAGAAGTCATTTCAGAAACCTTAACATTTTAATGGTTATTTATCTTTTCAGCATTAACTGAAAGTAATTGATTGTCATATCTGATTGGTCTTGGGCAGAATTGCCCTCTAACTTGAATCAGCCTTTGCTGCTCTTTTCCTCTAGAGGTACTGGCTGTTCAAAGTATTATGTCCTTCTGGTTTTATTTACTCTTGTAAACACAGCAAGTCCCTGTGAGTCCCATTCGTTGCACAGACAGCCCTGTGCTGCTGAACGCACTGGCAGCAGTTTTCTCTCAGTGCTTATATTTGGGGTTTATCAGTGTTGAGCAGGAGTGATAGGATTTTTTATCACATTTCAGTATCAGTGTCTCAGACAGCAACAACGATGCCTTTTTATACTGGTGCTACACGGACTTCATTGTACATTTGAAAATAGCATTTGTCTTGTAATTTTGTGGTTTCAAATCAAGGCTGAACGTTTGATTTGCATTTATGATGACCAGAGGTAGATTTGAGTTGTACAGGGTGGGTTGCAAAGATTGTCTTAAGCTGCAGACCATTCCTTGGGGAGCCTGTTCAGTGCTCCACCACCCTCTCGGGGAAGAACCTGTTCCTAATACCCAACCTAACCCTCCCCTGACACAACTTCCTGCCATTCTCCTGGTTCCTATGACTGGCTGTTTCTAGCTGTAGCTCAGAAATGGTGTGCTCATCCCAAAATAGCAGCATTCAGGCATAAGGAATGTCATATAAAAAGGCATGGAACAGGTTTTGTTTTCCTTTGGAATTAGTTTGATGATTTTTATTCTTTTTTTTTCTGAGAATGTGGCAGCTGTCCATGCCTGCAAGAAAGTGTGTTTTCTTAGAAAAGAAGATTAATTAAGAGTAGTGACAGTGGCTGTAATAATAAGATACGTGCATAAGTAATATATAGAATGGGAATTTATAGATACATCCCGAGGACTTAACAGAGAAGGAAGGACTAATATATAGAAATATTAATGTGAGATGTCTTCAGTGCCAGCATTTTCATATTCCCAGTAGAAATACAGTGGTAGATGACACCTAGTGGAGTTTGGCATCAACTGCTGCAGGAATGGACCTGAGCCTAAAAATTTGATCATCCTTGGAGTTAAAATGAAAAAAAAAATTAGTCTTGGAGCAGTTGAATCTCACTGTTCCTCTTGTTCTATTTACAGATATGAGAATTTTGTATCATTGGTGAATTACTCATCCTGTTAAAAAAACCCCCAAAAACAGTCACAATGGAACAGTAACAAAAGGGAGCAAAAACCTGTTTTGGCCTTTAATTAATTAATTTATAAATATTTATTTTATACTTTCTGAGGTTTTAGGATTTAGAATTATAAATACTCTATATTTAGCTACTAAAATAGTAGGTTTGTCTTTACATATTACATGGTGGGATTCTGCATATGGCCAGGAGATGAGCTCGATGATCCTGATAGGTTCCTTCCAACTCAGCATATTCTGTGATTCTACATGAGAATTATGGAACCAAATGATACTATGGAAAGAAAAAAACCATTTTTTCCTGGCAAAAAGCAGAGTATCTGTTGGGTTTTTAAAATGATTTTGTTGTATTTCTGTTAAAAAACTTTTTTAGGGGTTCTTTTGAGTCATGGATTTAATGGGAACCTTAAGCGTTGATTTACGGGTGGTTCAAAAGACCAGGGAAGAAAAATATTTTCCTCCTTTCTGTAGATAGCTCAGGGGCAAGGAAATAGGTGTCTTACAAACAAACTTGATTCCCTGGTAAAAATACAGTTCAGTACTTAATTTTATTGAATAAAATTAACATAATAAACCACTAGAACCACCATTTTCAGCATCACATTCTCACCAGCATCCATGTACTTAGCTCTGTGGACAGAGGTGGTTTGTGTTTACAAGGTGAATTGCGTTCATATTGGAAATTTGACTCTTTGGGGGTGGTTTTTTGAGGGTTTTTTTTGTTTTTTTCTGTTTGTTTTTTTGTTTGTTTGTTTTAGTACAGGTGTAACTCACCTCTCTGGTACTCACTTGTTCATGAGCTACATTGAAGAATTTGTCAGTAACTTATCATTGAGGTGTTAATGTCAGGTGAGCAGGGCTGTGTCAGGAAGTTTTGTGTTGATTTACTTGCATCTCCACTTTGTGGCCATGACAGCCACGGGAGCACAGTCACCTCAGAGAACACACGGCATTGTGATGCATCCAAGGATGTTCCTGAGGGTGGGGTCAGGCGGATTTGTCCCAACAAGAGGCAGCTGCAGCATTGCTGTGCCTTTCACACCTCTGCTATCTCTGGAGAAACTCCACTGAGTAACCATCTCCCCTGAAAGCACCAGTGGTTGATGCTCCTCCTCGGCAGATGTGCTGAATTGGCCAGAATCCATTTTAATCTCTCATTTACTGGTTCTGATAATGAAGCCTTGACCTTCCAGCAGATGGGACTTGCAGACCAGTTCTGCTCAGCTCTAACTGAGCCCGAGCATGAGGCTTTCCTCTCCAGTGGAGAGGCATATTTGGTCAGGGATGCAGGCTGCTGGAGACACAATAACTTGGAATTACTAAACAAGCACATACACATGCACGAGAGCAAAAGGAGGGCTGCAGCAGTCTCTGCTTTGCTGTGCTCTCACCATGTATCCTCCTAGATACTGTGCTCAGAACAAACATGAGCTTCTAAAGCTGCTTAAAACCATTTAGACCAGCAGGCAACTCAAGAGAGCAGTCCAAGTGGCCATGCTCGCCATCCCTGGAAGTTTTCCAGGCCAGGCTGGACAAGGCTTGGAGCACGCTGGGATAGTGGAAGGTGTCCCTGCACATGGTAGGGGGTTGGAACAAGATGGTGTTTAAGGTCTCTTCCAACCCAAACTGTTCTGTGATTCTACTGTCTTGCATTCAGAGTCAGAGAAGTTGCATTAAACAGAAACCTTCATGGACAGTACCAAGGGATAGTAAAAACAAGTTCAGTTCCTAACCTGGGAAGACTTAGAGCACCTGTGGCAGACAGTAATTCCATTTCTGCTCTGAACGGCCACGACCATTAACTGCGTGAGGAGCCCAAAGTACATTACAGACTCTACCAGATCAGTTTGGAAATACCCATTTATATGTTCCAGCTGAGGGTTTGGCAGTTCCAACCTGATGTAGTTAGCACTAATAAAAGATGATAGCATTTTCAAAGGCCTCTGGGGGAATAATTCCTGGAACTGTTTACTTATCCCATCTCTCCTGAAGATGAGGCAGTCATGAATGTTTTCTTCATTACAATGTGTCTGATTTTGAAGTTGCCATATACTTAAAGCAATTGTGTAGAAAGGTCTAGATTTCCGTGCCTTTTCCATTTAAGTGGAACACACCAGCTGAAACAGGAGTTAGTTTGGTGTTTGGCATCCAACAGAGAGAGCAGCCTCCTTTTCCCTGAGCTGGCAAAATCTAAAATTAGGGGTTTGTATTCAATCATCACAAGTCTTCCCAACTTCACTGACATTAGGATCATACTGGTGAGGGGTTTATGCAGTTTGGATGTCCCATTACTTGGTGGGAGTCCTATTTCCAGACCCTCTCCCAGCTGAGCACAGAGTACGGTGAGCTCACTTTGCTGGCCCTAAAATCCAACCACGTGAAATTCCAAATTCTCAGGACTCGCTGACTCAGCTGTCACCTCTGCAAATAAACCTGAGCCCAGTGGTGAGATCCGAGTTTATTTGGTGTGTGCTAAGGACAGACTTTCCTCGAGTCAGCGCTTCAGGATTCAGTGCACAGCGCATAAACATAAAAGCAAAAGATGGAAGTTTGCCTTACATCCCAAAATATTGACATTAACAGAGTAGCTGGAGAGCCAGTTTCCTGTGCTGGTGTTGACGATGATGCCTAGAGTGAAAATAAATTAAATACCTTTTTTGCACTGCCAAAGACTTTCAAATATTAATCCTACAGCAGCCCACATAGCACTGAGGGCTTAAACACTTTATTTACCAAATTGGCGTTCAGAGTCTGTTGCGAAAGCTTGGAAGGACTTGCATCAATTTATCTTTACTTTCAGTCGAACATCTTTAGGCAGGGCTGGCTCCTTGGGTGTTAATATAAGCTGCTGGTGTGCATTTACTTTTGTTTCATACAAGGAAGATAAAAACTCCGTTATGACATTTTGTAAAATCCATAGGTGTTGAGAACTGTAACTCTTCCTACAGTGGCCAGGTGATACCAGCAGCAATTTTGGAATGCGCTCCACATTTTGTAAAAGAAACTGTGGACTTCAGAGTCAAAGGTAGCTGGATAAAAGGGCACAGCCTGTGGAGCTGTAGCCGAGGCCAGGCTGGTCTCTGCTCTCCATCCCTTTCCCTGGGCAGTGCAGGGTGTTGGAGCAGCACTGATCCCACTAGATGGAACAGGGGACCAGCCCTGCTGGAGAGGTTGGCACTCAAGGGGAAAACTACATAATCATCTGTCATTATCATTATCTGTCGGGAAAAAGAAAAGACAGGGAACAGAATGGAATGAGAGGCTGAGGAGTGAAAAATGGAATATGTGAGGAAGCAAGGAACACACTTCAGGACAGCTCTAAAAAAGCAAAGCACAGCAAACCTACACTGGACATGTGTAATACTCATGCAGAAGAACAATTGTGAAAACAGCTGTTGAGTCTTATTTTTAAACCCTAAGTATATTTACTATTTTCTATAATCCATATTTTCCTGCTTTTCTGTTTTCTCCATCTTTCACCGTAACTGGAAATAAAGTTCAGGGTTTTTTAATAGGTAAAATTGTATTTTTATGTTGAGAGTATTACGTCAAAGGTGAAGTATCCTCAGAAATGCACTCAATTCAGGGATATTTTACAGTCATCACTTTCATTGTTTAATTTCAATAGAGAAGATTTAACTTCACTTGACAATTCTAGAAATATTCTTAACTACCTCACCATGTGGCTGAGCTCTGCT
Source organism: Dasyornis broadbenti (assembly GCA_013397935.1). Lineage (NCBI taxonomy): Eukaryota > Metazoa > Chordata > Aves > Passeriformes > Dasyornithidae > Dasyornis > Dasyornis broadbenti. Next base: position 15,878 of record VZRN01002818.1, read on the forward strand.
TTTACTGCTCTGATTTTGTGTCTTGTTTTCTTGTTGATGCAAGAAAAACTAAGATGTTCAGTGGTGATTTTTCCACTGCTGCTGTTAAATATTATTCAAAAGAAACATTATTTTGTAATATGAACCTTACCTGTTAAGATACATCTCAATAGTCAGATCCTGAAAGTAGCCAACTCTGTTACACAGTTCGCCTTTTTGCTCATTTTGGGGTACTAGGAAGATGTTAGGGGGAAAAAAAAAGGTCTGATGCAGTAAATCAGATCTATTTCTGAATGATCTGTGTGAAATTAAAATGGGATAAATCAGCAAAAAGTTGTAACTGAAGGTTTGGTTTTTTAAATGGAAGCTCCCAAGACATGCTTTTAACTCATAAATGCAGAATAATGCAGCATATCTTCCTCCAGCAACAAAGGAACTTCAATTACAATAAGAAATGGTTCAAATCCTATAAAAATCAGTAAGACTCTTCTCAGACATCGGGAGGGCTTTGATCAGACCATCTGGTTCTGAGGTTGGGTCCTTTATAGCATCATATATCCTCCATACGTCCCATACAGCTTCATGACATCCATTTCAGGAGAGTTCTGGGTGATTCTAATTTCTGCGACTGCAGATCCATATTTTAATCCAAGAGCAGCTGGGGCCATGCTGGTGATCCACTCTGGTTTACATAAAAATTTCCTTTAGGGGAGAGCTTCACATTTCTCTTTCTATGGTAAAGAAAAGTGATTCAAGACTTTCAGTTATCCTCTGTTGCTCATGTTCTCTGTGGTGCTGTGGGAAAGCTGCCTTCCAGCTGTGCTTCTCAATGAAATTATTTTTGGGACTTCATTAACAACTCTATTAATGAAGACCAACAAATTTAAAAAAAAAAAAAAAANTCTAAGTGCCGACTGTAAAAAAAAAAAAAGAAAAAAAAACCCCCAAACAATAAAAAAGGGGGTCTCATCACAGAATCCAAGAATAGTTTGGGTTGGAAGGGACCTGAAAGGCCATCGAGTTCCACCCCCCTGCCATGGTGAGGGACACCTTCCACTATCCCAAATTGCTGCAAGCCCATCCAACCTGACCTTGAACACCTTCAGGGATGGGGCAGCCACAGCCTCCCTGGACAAAACATCTCTGCTCTTCCCCAAAGAAGTATTTTTCCTTAATCCAAATATTTTCAAGCTAAATATATTTGGGAATCTTGGCTCTCCAACGTTCCCTGTGCAATCTTTTTACATCTTTAAAACTGTGCATTTACAATGGTGTGTCTGAAGTCTGGAGACACGGTCAGGTGCAGGAAATAAATGTTTGGAAGAGATAAAGGAAAATCAGTCTTGGAGACAACCTGCAGTTGCAGAATCTCTGCCAGTGCCCTAGGACGAAGCAGGAGTTTCTCTGTACTGGCACAGAGTCCCTTAAATGCTGTTACGTGAATCCAGCTAATGTGAGTGGCCACTGCCTGGTGACTCCAAAAATGTTCAATAAATTCCACAGGTGCTGCAGTCAGCATCACTGGGCATTCCACCAGCATAAAAGCTCTGGGTGTGTAGAGGCAACAGAAATTACAAGTTCAGAATTAAGAATTTCTTACCCTATTTTGGGGAGGAAATAGCTCAAGAAATTATATAGGCACTAAGGTAAGGAATTACGTGTGTTTTGATGATTCATGCCCTCAGTGGGTTGTGATCATTGTTCACGAGCTCTCTACATTTTCTCTTGCATGGAATAAAAAATTGAAAGACTAGACACTGCAGCGTTAGAACTGTGGTATTTGGGAGTAGCCTTGAAAATGTTAACGAATCTGTAATTAGAAGCAGGAGTGTTCACGGGAATTGTGAATCATTTGCTGAGAAAAGCAGATCTGAGCAAATGAAATGGCTCCAAATAGCGATGAGAGAGAGCTATGCATGGAATTTGGGTAGAGGATTACTTCATCTCAGTATCCATGAAGTAACAAAGGGCGTTGGTGGCAAAGGAAAAAAAAGTAAGCAAGAGTTCCATACAAAAGAAAGGAAGTCAAGAAAATACAGGGCAAGGTTTGGTAGACTCAATGGTGCTGTATGGATTTCATGGATAATATCCAGCATCAAGACAGAATGGACAAATCAGATCCTGCTTCCTATTTAGTTGTGAGACAATCACAGAAAAATTAAGTTGGAAGCAACCTGTGAAAGTCTGTTCCAAGCCTGTGGTCATCTTAGATCAGATTGCTCCAATGTCTCATCCAGGCAAATTTGAATATCCTCAAGGATGGATATTCCAGAAAAACCTAGGAAGAGCAATACCAGGATAACAGAAATACAGAAAATAGAAATAATGAAAATGAGACAGAACCTACTAAGAGATTGTGAGGTTGTTTTGGCAGCCCAATACAGCAAAGGAGGCAGGGGATGGGCGTGAGTTGATGGCGCAGCCCTCAAAAAGTCCTGGGCATTGGGAAAGAGGGAGGTTGAGGCTGTGATGGGCCAGACACCAAAAGCAGCAACTCCAGACCTATGGCAGCAGGGCGGGTGTCAATGTAGCAGAGAACCAAAAAAGTATAGCAGAATGGTAGTTAAAGAGGCCAATATTAGAGCCAGGCAGGTGTAGAAAAACTTGGTGCAAGAAAGTCAAGGAGAACAAGGCATAAGCAATTCCAACACCATCTAGGCTGCTTCTGGTGGAGAAAAGTTATCAATGTGAAGTCAAGTCTCATCCAACCATGAAAAAATAGACTGGAATTAACTTTGAGAACCACTTGACTGCTCTTGAAAGCAAATAAATTAAAATATGATGGCAGTCAATACCATGTCTTTGTGCTGAACTCTGTACTGATACCTCTGCCCCCACAGTTCAGGAAATGCAGGTGTGGGAGGAATATTAACAGTGCAAATGGATACAATAGGGTGCAGTGAGATGCACAGAGCTAAGAGGAAGGAACACGGATTGCAAGTGACTGGAATATGAAAAAGAGTCAAAAAGTGATACACATATATATATTTGTGTATGTATATATACATATATATATATACACACACACACACTGGGATTCATATAATTGAAATGTAGAGGTGGATACAGGATCTCAGGATACACTGCATGGTATCCCAGCACTCTCTGTGCCAGCATTTATGTTGGTAATGAACCAGTCTAGTTGTACAATCAAGAAAATACCCCGTGCAAGGTGTATAGTGTTTAAATTATCAATAATACAAATTTCAGAATAAAGTTGGACAGAAGGAATTTGCAGTTTATTGCTATAAAATGTACATTTTCTGTCTGTCAAGTGAAGCTGGTACTGGCTTGCTGTAAAATGACAAAAATGCCTACAGTGTATTGAAGCAATCCAGAGCTCATGGCCAGCATTTTCTGTGGGAGTAAATGATTTCTCTTTATTTTTTCTTTTGTTTGTCCTCCTCCTTTTTTTTTCTTTCTTTTTTTTTTTTTTCCCCTCTCTTTTCTCTCTTTTGACTTTCTAGTTTGAGACAACTTGTCATTTGGGACCACTGAGGTGCTCTGCATTTTTAGAAATCCAAGGGAGCTTACCTTAAACTTTGCAGTGAGGATTTGAAGCTTTTTGGTATTCATGTATTCCTTTGCCTGGTGGGAGCTTGGGCAAAGGCACAGAGTAGTCAGCGGCAGGATGTGGAGTTTCTGCCTCTCATTTTGCTCCTTGGTGATTGTACCACAAGGAGAATTATGTCAATGAGGGGAGTCTGGCTGTTTCCTGCAGTTCAGATACCTGGAAATTCAAGCGCACTCCAGCTCCTGGAAAAATACATGAGAAGCACAGAGTAAGAAAGAAACCAATCTATTTTCTTTTTGGCATGTATTTGGGTATATTGCAAGTCTTTCTTTCTTTCTTTCTTTCTTTCTTTCTTTCTTTCTTTCTTTCTTTCTTTCTTTCTTTCTTTCTTTCGTTCGTTCGTTCGTTCGTTCGTTCTTTCGTTCTTTCGTTCTTTCGTTCTTTCGTTCGTTCTTTCGTTCGTTCTTTCGTTCGTTCTTTCGTTCTTTCGTTCTTTCTTTTCGTTCTTTTGTTCTTTCTTTCGTTCTTTCTTTCTTTCTTTCTCTGCCTTCCGCGCCTTCCTTTTCCTTCTTTTCTTTCTTGCTCTCTCTCTTGCCCTCTCCCTCTCCTTCCTTCCTTCCACGCCTTCCGCGCCTTCCTTCCTTCCTTCCAACAGGGCTAAACCAAATGGAAAACTAACATCTGAACAAAGGATGTTCTACACCCCTGAAAAATATTTTCTTTCTGATTTTCTGTTGTGAATTCATTATCTGAGGAGATTGTTTAGGTTTCAAAAACTGTCATGCTCAATACAAAGAACAGCTTACGCCTCCTCCTTCCTTTAACTCAGTGTGGATTTTGTGCATGAGATAGCTGACACAGAGTTATGATATTATCAGCATCATTTAACTTCTTGCACTTAATTTACCTCATTAACATTTTTATTACATTTTGTTACTACTGCATATTGAGAAAACACAGTTATGAAGTCACCCAGCTCAGGCTGAGCACCAGCACGAGGCTCAGGGGTGTCAATGTGCCTTCAACTGGATTAAAAGTGAAACTTCCCAGCTGCTCCAGTGCCCATCCCATTGGCAAAGGTGTGGGATAATTTATGACTCAGGGTTTCCCAATTTTCCAGATCACATTCCTGCAGTCTGACCCAATGATATGCTGGAAAGAAAAATGGCGTGGTGAGCATGGAGCTGGTGTTTGATTTCAAGCCTTGCCGCACCAATACTTCAGTGGGAAATGGTCTCCGTAGGATGAGAGTTTGCAGTCTGTGCTCAGACACCATGAAGGCTGTAAATTCCCACACCTGGTGCTCACCTTTGTTTCGTACTGGTAATAGCTGGGAAATGTGTATTTATGATATTTTAGTGGTTGAGCTGCTGAAGGTTGCAAATATCTAAAAGGTGGGTTTTTTTCTGCAGTGATATTACAGAGTTTAATGAGTTTCTTAAAGAATGTTGGTATTACATTCAATAGGTACAATAGGTATGCTATATTGTCATCTAAACTTTTACAGTTACAAGAATTTAGGACATCAAATTCTTATGTTGTTCTTGTAAATTATTTCAGGGTTTTTTTTGTTGTTGGTTGGTTGGTTTTGGGTGTTTTTTCTTTTTTTTTGTTTGGGGATTTTTTGTGGTTTTTTTGCAGTCTGGGTATTAGGAGCATGTAATTTCACCTTAATTTTTGTTCAGTGGTAAAGAACTGTCATTTGTTTCAAAATCTCTTTCCTTTTGAATTTCAGAATGGCCTTTGTAGCTTATGGACTGAATGTCATGACATTTTAATGATGATAGAAATTATGTAGGCTGATTTTTTTTTCCCCATAGTTTCTAACAGTCTGTAACTTTACAGTTAGAAAACTGACTTTAACCTTTTAAATTGAGTTCATTTGGAATAAGTGGTCAAAAAAGTTTCTTAGATTGATGCTATCTGATGATTTATTATATAAATAATTTCCTCTAAGCCAAAATCACATTCACTTTGGATATCTAAAAATTACTAAAAAGATATTGTAGAACAACTTTCTTAAGAGGCTTCTGAAGTGAAAAGGTATCTCAACCTTCATTTACAAACCCCGAATCTTTGCAAAAACCTTGCTAGTGAATTTTCTTTCTGATTCTTCTGACTAGGAGGGATTAATTTATTTTTTAATTCAATTATATCCTTCCCCATTCATCAATGCTAATAGGTTAATTTGTTTCCAGCTATCATTGTTACTTGTTAGGCAATAAAACAAAGCGTGTGCTTCTGGTGATCTTCATCAGCCCCTCCGGTGACGGTCTCTGTGGTGGGCACCAGGAAACTCTTGGGAGTGGGGCTGTCAGACCGTGCACTCAATATTGAATTTTCTGTTCTATTCATTGCTTATTGTGCTGCTTAGCCTAAAAATAGCTGCTGGTGTCTCTGCTTTATTCAGGCTCAGATAAACAGCTTGGGAAACCTGAGTATGGAGAGAGGACTTCCCCCAACAACCTTCGGTGCAATCCTCAGATTTTCACGATTCTTTCTGAGAATGACGTTGGTGTCGCAGATGTTTCACTGCCAAGTCTGAGCATCTTTCTGCACAGCCTTCAGAGTCAACACCCAGGGTTAATTTTCCCTAAATCATTGTTTATTCATACATGGATTTCTTTGAGGAATGCATCCCCATCTGGTTATCACTTCCATGCTTAGAATTAGACTTCTCTCATCCTAAATCAATTATTTCTAGCAGGTGCAAAGCCTTAATCCCCCTGGTACATGGCAGCAGACAGAATTAAATGGATCAGGTGTGTGGTTTGAAAGACTGTTAAGGGTCTTAAAAATCAATTGAATGAGATTCTGGTTGGGTTACGCATAATCTCAGCTCAGGTACCACCTGAAATCTTTTTCCTTTAATGTTTGTATCTAATGTTAAAATGTCTAGATTTCAAAACTTACACACCTTGTTAAAAATATATATATATATATGTATATAAAGAAGAAAAGGAAGTTTTGTTCATTACTGTTGTACAATTTTATGGCCTGATTTGCTCAGAATTTCTTCCTGCTCTTCTCCCCATCTTCTCAAAATGTGTATTGTCAGTCTCAAGGAAAGAATATAGGAGGAGAAAAACCAGCTCTCTGCATTATTTGCTGTCCCAGCTTCTCAGCCATGAGAGAGCTCAGCCTTGATAGTCTGTAATACTTTATTGAGAGAATCCAAGAAGAGCTTGCTGCCTGATTAATCAAATAATTAAGCATTGCAGTTATTTAGCCTTAAATTAATATTAATAGAGCGTTATCTCTAATAATGGAAATAATCTGTTTCAATCAAATCATAATTTCACGTGTTGCTCTGTGGCTTTCAGTTATGCCTTCCATTTGCCTGTTGCCCTTGTTGGTTTATTTGTTTTTATTTACACATATGTGTGTGTTTGTGTGTTTATATACCAGAACAAATTACTGAAAATGAGGGTTAAAAAAGCCATTTCTCATGCCAGGAAAGTTTTTTGTGGAATGCGAAAAGCCTTTTGAAACAGACCCTCACTAGCCTTTTACCCCAGAATAACTGAAGTGCAGGAAACACTGTACCTGAATTAATACAGGAATTTGAACCTGGCAATCGAAACAATAAGAGTGTGGAATTAGTGTCTCCCATTGCAACTTTCACTTTGCATACATAATTAGAGGTTCATTGGTCTGCAACAAGGGGAATTATTTATTCTGCCCTTTATCTGTCAGAATGATTTTATGTCTGTCTTCCTCCTTTCCGAGAGTGAGTTCAGGAAAGGGAAATAAACTCTTGACACAATTGCCCAATACTTATGAATCAGGATTTTCTAATTAGAAAAAAAAATCCCAAACATTGATTTTTTTATGGAGTATTTTATTTTCTGTTTGCTATTCATCTGCAGACACAAAGAGCTTCCTTTTTCTGTTATGGAGAATCACAGCATCTTTTAAGATAGGATTAGAAAAATATGCAGGTGGAAAAGTTATTGAGTTGTGTGATTTATGTAGGAGTTCTCGGTGCTGGTGTTTATGTGTCCTTTGAAGGAGAAGATTAGCATGGAAAAAAAAATGTGTGTCTGTGGATCAGTTTGTCTTCCTAGACGAGCTCGGTTGTCACCTGTGTTTGAGACACAGAGTATCATGAACAGGTCTAGAAAAATTATGTAACCAGGCTAGTGAGTAAGCTGAGAGTAATGGGCTTATGCCAGAGCTATCTTTCCCTTTTTAATGAATGAATTCAAGTAATTCATTTATCCCAGTTTCTGATGGGTGTTCCCTGCACGTGCCTTTGTAGCACTAACTCTGAAATTGGCTTAGGAAAGGTTTGGAACTACGGAATATTCCATAGCACTGCAAAAAAAAGTGAAGGAGTCACATCTTTTTCCTCCCAGTTATGATTTCAGTTTATTTCCAGAGCTGTGGTCGTTACATTCAGAGGAGTTTCACGTCGTGTCCCTGCTGTGCTCACGCCAGGCTGATTTCAGCTCTAAATGCAGATCTGTGTTACACTCATTTTCCAGCTTTGTTCTCGTTTTGTTTTGTCACTGTTTGTCGTGCTCTTATTGGAGCTCTTTGTTCCTTACAAAAAAAGTGGAAATATCTTTTTGACAAATACAAATCTGAGGAGTGCGAAGGTTTGCAGGAGTTACGAGCACAGGGAAGCAGGAATGCAGACTGTTCTACAGTCTCACATAAAACCTTTGCTGTCAAGCATCCACAGGTCCAGAATTGGTTAGGATATTATTATTGTATAAAATATTCCCCTTTAATCAACCATAAGACCCCAGGATGAGAAAGCAGGGAGCTGGAAAGTAGAAAAGGCTCCCTGATTTAGAGAAACCCATCCCAGCCTAACATGAGCTGCCAGCTTACACAGACCCTTTCCTGAACAGACCAGGTTTCATCTTGGACATCGTGTACTCCAATCCCTCAGCAAGGATAATTTTTTTCCCTTATGTCCACTTGTTGATGCATACTATGAACTGAAATATTCTGATATAGATGGAAAATCTTTACTTAAGAGAAAGCACTTCCTTTTCTTGTGCTATGAAAGACAGGGAGAAATGTTTTCGAAAGATCTGGATGACTTCATAATTCAGGGATGATAAGACCTGATGCGTGTGTAAATTTGGCACTTGTTAATAGGTAATATTTCTGATTAACACTGTCTCTATATTGTTAGTGGCCAAGGTTATCTGGATGAATTACCTCAGAAATTCTGTGATTCTATGAAATTCCATGCTGTTCCTTTGGCACTGATTTTTTGGTAGGTATTTTGAAGTCAAAGGCCCAGAGACAAAGAAAACTTTAGGCTTTTGATTATCAACAAGGGCTTTTTGATCTTAGAGTGACCCTCAGAGCTGAAAACAAAACTCTCTTTGCAAAATGTGAACAGAGATATCAAAGGTCTCTGAAATGCAGGGATAATAAGGTCCAGTATGTAGAAATCCCACATACAGCTAAAGGGAAGATGTGAGGAGAAGAGTTAACTGGATATGACTGTACAGAAATGCTTCATGTCTGCTGTGTTTTCTGTCGGGTTTAAATGGGTTTTGTCACTTTGATAAGGTTTTCCAAGAAAAAAAAAAGAGAGAGAAAAGTGGAGTCTGTGAATAAATAGCATTAGACCATGGCTATCAGGCTATGGCAGGTCATTTAGCCACTGAGATGCTCCTTTTTTACTTCTCCTGCTGATCATATTTTGTCCTGATTTTAATCTATCCTCAAAGGAAAAGCAACCCACAACCAAAACCACTTTCTCTTGGCTCAGTTCAAAACTATCCACAGGAGGAGAATTCATAGGCCACCTACTCAAAGATGTGTTTTTGAGCACCTTCTAAGAAATTTCAGCTCCTTAGAAAAACACCAAAAGCTACAAGTGAAAAACAGACTATTAAAAATTTGTCCTGAATCCTGGCAAGAACAGAGTGTTAGTTGAAAATGTCTCCAAAATAAGCAGGGAAAGGAACCAGGTGATCCATCCTTAAGTGAAGGATTATAAAGCAACCTGGCGGGATGGATTCTTTGGGGTGGTGGCCAACTATTTGTGCCGTGCTGTTTCTATTTGAATGAAAAATCAGCCACCTCACAGACTCTGATTGTTCTCCACATTCAGTGCCGTGGCTGAAGCAGGGGTGTTTGCTTCTCTCTTGAAGGTTTCAGCACAAAATGGAAGATAAAACAGCATTCATAAAATAAAATTGAATTGTTAGTCTGCATAAATACACTTAGTACTTATGATGCTGCTGCAAAATGGTGACAATGGCTGCACTTTTTCTTCAGAATGGTGGGATTTTGGCTGGGATTGGGTTATTCTTGCAGTGATGTAAGATCATGGGTTACCAGCTCTATCACTGTTAAAATCATCAGGAAAATTTAGCCCTGCTAAAGGTAAGATAAATCTTAGTTGGCTGCCTGCACATCCCTTTTTTGGGGCACCTTTTGCTGAGTACAGGGAGACTCTGCAAGCCCTGTACACGCAATATAAGGGCACAGATCAAATATTTATTGGCTGCTACACACAGCAGATTTCTAAGCGAAATACTACTCAGCCAAGCATTAATAGATGCCACAGCCTCTGCTGCCTTGAGGGTTTTCAGTCAGGTATGGAAAAGTTCTCCTTCATTGCTCCTTGGAACAGGCTCCAGCTCCTTCTTGTGATTTTTCTTTTCCTGAAGATTTTTAGCCAGCTTTTCACAGAAGTAATTTTTGATGCCCAAATCTTTGAGCTGTATCTTCGACTCCAGAGGAGGAGATGAAATTCTGCAAGAGTGCTGGGAAGAGGAGCAGGCAGGGAGGTTGAAGGGCAGAGCTCTGATGATGGAGATTTCAGTGGGGGAGAGAAGGGATGTGGGCTTGACAGCAACAGGAATGGAAGCAGAAAGACGAAAATAGTCAATACAGAGCCAAATACTTGGTGGCTATGTGAAACAGGGAAAGAAATGCAAGGTTTTTTCAAGAAATTGCGTTTTTTCCCCAGTAAACTGGAGAGCCCCAGTGATTGTTTCCCATGGCATCAGGATGCAAATCAAAGCTAAAACAAGACCACCCACCCCCCTTACAATATTATTTTAATGAAATTTTAGCTTATGGGGGCTTGGGCCATTAACAATTCTCAGTTAGCCATCAGGTTTCTGTATGACTGTGGTGGAAATTAGCCCAGCTCCTCAGAAGTTAATGAAATTCAAGAGCTCCCATTAAGTGTGAATTTGGTCCTCTGTGCCTGATACATGTCACAGCATTCTTCTGTGGACTTCACCTCAGGCTTGTGAGGACTTCACTGCTTCTTTCTGAGCACAGGAACTCGGCTTGCAGCACTGCACAGTCAACTCACTCTCCTAATTTTAATAATTGCTTGAATTGCATCTTAAAATCACCTAATTTTAAAACTCTTGACAACTTTGTAAATACTGTGTGTACACTTCTTTTCACTCCCATGCAATATCAGTGGATCGGGGAGATGGGGAATCTGATAATTTTTGGCTCTTCAGTATTTTTAAACTGCTGGTTCATCCCCTGCAGCTGCCTTGCATTTTATAGTTGCACTAAATTTGATGACCATGAAGGGTTGTTAAACAATAGACTGTGATAAAAATAGTTCCCTTTGCTGGCATTATAAGTTTTTTTTCTAAACTAGCTCCATAAATTACATCACCAAAACTACCTGTACTCTTTTATTTCTTCTAACATTTGAGACGGGTAAACTAAATTGTCTCTGTAGGACCAAGAGCAAAGAGAAGAGATAGGGCTGGTAGTTATTCAAATTAAATATCCTGTTCTTGCAAATACGGTTCTTTAAAGACAGTGGATTTTGCACACCACTGTTTCCGGAGCATGTACCCAAGAAACTCTTACACAATATCCTTCTTACAAGGTTTTTGTGGAGCTTGACCTCTGAATATCATTACCAAATTCCTGTATGAATTTCAGGCTAAATGAATTAATGCGGTGTTTGATAAGTGAACTGGAAACATTAACTCACCCTGGTGTTTCTGTAGAAATTTCCTGTACTGACAGGGCTATAGAAACTTGTGTGTATCATATGTGGTGTGAAATAAGACTGATATTGAAATGAAACTTTTAATAGTATCATTAAAATAAGAGATAAGCATTCAATTACCTTGATCCAAGAGGTCAAAGAGGAAGCACCGTGAGAGATGCTGACAGTTTCAGTGGGAAAAAAAGTAAAGGGGAAAATATATTCTCCTGAGTCAAGGAAGAGATTACAGCAGAGAGAGGAGTATTTAGAGAGCAGGCAGTGTAAGGAAGCTGATAATAAACTGTATCATAACAGGCAAGGTCATTTGAAGAAACAACTGCCTGATTATTCAGCTAATCAAAAGAATCAGCCAGGCTCTCTTACCTGCCTCTGTTCTGCAGCTTCATGCAAGGACACAGACTACCTGCTAATAAAAGTATCATAATTGCATGTCTATGCTCTTGTCTTCCAAGCCTCATCCTTCGGAGTGAAGGTATGAGGTCAAAAAGATGATATCGGTTGTAATGGAAGGACAGACAAGAATTGGGTGATAAGTTTTGTTTTGAGAACTTAAATGCTGGAACTTGGAAATGTTTTTGTATTCAATGAGATTTATCTGCCTAAAAAGAACACTTTTAAAAATTTCAGCCCCAAGATAACTGTATGAGAGAATCCCCCTTTCCTTTTCTGTTTGGTTTGACTTCTGAAATGAATTTTTAAGGCCGTTTTTCTTTGTGTACCTATTCCCCTTCCATTCCAGAGCACTGACCAACTAGATCTGTTCATACTCTCTAATACAAACCAATTAAACATTCTGATTCAAATCTCCAACTTTTGTTGGAGTTACCCTTTAATATCTTCCTTCTTACTCTGGAATGTGACATATTTCTTTATCAGCTAATATTTTATAAATGCTTAAATAGATACTTATTGAACATTTCTTTGGATGATATCAATGTTAGATGAATTATTACTCATCATATTAATCATAGTAGCAGTGTGCAAATTAATGATCCAACAACTTATTTGCTTTTCAGTAAAGTCCCTCTATTATAATAGAATATGAGCAAATTATCAGGTTCCATCTAATAGAAAACCAGCAACCAATAAATTAAATAAATTTTAAAAAAGCTAAAAACCAAACTAAAATCCAAAACCCTGGAAAAAAAAGAAAAATATGTTTGAGATGTCCAGACTCTGATCATATGGTGCTCTTTTAGTTTTGGTTTCTGTTTATGTCCTTTTCTTTTAGTACTCGAGCTGTGGCATCCAGACAAAATCTGCTTAATTTCAAAAGGCAGTTATGGATTTACACAATTTGTTGGTGTTTCTTGAAATTCTGTCCTTTGTTCTGAGGATAAAGAAACTGTCTCAGCTTGTGTAAATAGTGTGGGAAGGGGGGGAAAAGTTGACAAGATGAGCTCATGAATCAGTGATGATGAAGAGAAATCTGTCGTCAGCTCAGCTGAATTACAAATTGAAAACAGGAGTTTCACAGTTGTCAAAAAGAGTATTAATTATGCCAGATTTCCACTTGTGTGGCCTGGCTTGATTTTTTGTCATTTTTTCTTAAGATGTACATATATAAAGATGATTTAGCGATATATTACAGTAATTTAAAAAATAAATCCACTTTATTGTCACAATTTTGTTTTCCTGCCTGTGTAATACCATCTATTTATGAGTCATCCACCTTAACAGTGGTTGTTAAAGCACTTTTGATTCAAAATTCAAAGACAATTTTTAGCTCCATATTTATTTTTCAAGAGCCCATGAAAATTTCCTTTGAACCGCACCATTTTATCATTCCCATTACATTTGTGAAGGGAAAGGAAAGCAGACCACACATTATTTGTCAAGAGCGTCTCTGCTGTGCCTTGGCTTCGCAGCTTTTTCTGCTCCAGTGATGAAAATTGAACATAATTCTCATATAAGCCCTTAGAGCAATGAACTGTTTCACCCTTCAGAGCAAAGAAACAGAAACCAATGTTACAGAAAAAAGGAGGTTAAAAAGCTATTTTTGGAGAAGTAGGTAAGTGCAGCTGAATCAGACCCTCCCTACAATCAGCTCTCAACAGTTTGCTTGGGAAGATGCTGGAATATCACATTTGGCAATCACTGCCTCTGTTTAAAGCTCAATAATGCTCGACATTGACATCCTGTCATGAAGAATTAGTTCAAACATTGGATCTGGAGCAACTCAGGAGGATGTGATATGTATGTAGGTGTTTGAAAAGCATGGATATGGGAAGGAAAAAAAAAAAAAAAGAACAGATAAATTGTTGAAGCTGATTATGTAACTCTCAGTTCCAGTGGTGTGTAGCTTGGTGGGAAGAATGAAATGAATACATGGAGGATTAAAGCTGAAAATCAACAATATCTTGACTAAGAGGGGCAAGACAATCATGGACTTACTCCAGCTCAGTAAACATAACAAGTAAAAGTCCCTTGACCAGTTTAATTTTAGATGCAAATAATTTCCTTGTACTGGAAGAAATAGATCTGATGCTAAAGGCAATGAGATATTGTTGCCTTCTCTGAGAGCTGTGTAAGTACAAGATGACTTTGCAGTTATCTCCTGGTTTGTTTCTTTATGCATCTGTGAAAATTAACTGCTGTAGTCAAGGCTTCCTTACAGAAGGACATCTCTTACCAAATAAAACTTTACCATTCTTTAAGATAAACTTAGCAATAGAACAAAACTCACTTTGTTTAAACGTCTGAGATTCAAAACCAAAAAATCCTCCAGCTGGCACGGGGTCATGAAACAATGACAAGGAGAAAGGGAGGTATTAAATTGCTTCCAAAGGTCTCACCTACAGCTGTTCCCTTTGACTCTGTCATTGCATCAACTTACTAATAGCACTTAAAATCTGAGGAGATACGTGGTTCTCCAGACTCCAGCTCTGAAAGTTAAAACCATAGATAATTAGTTTGTCCTACTGAATTAGGGGAATAGCCTCTCAGGAATTCACGGCAATCTTGTCGTTGTAGATCAGATTTTTATTGTATTCTGTGTATATCTTCTTCCTTTCCCAAAAGCAAACAAAAAGACAGAAACACTGAGGTGAAATGATATTCTTGAGATGCTTCTCCAAACACTGAGATTGCACCACCATTTTCCTTGAAAGGTGATGTGTCTGGTCCTTCAGACATAAAAATGGAAACAGTGCTAAAAACCAAGCTGGGATTCCTTTCTGGAGGGTTAAACTGATCATTTGTGACTGAAGTCTTGTTACTTTGGCTGCGGCAAGTCAGAAAGAAAAATGTTTTAGCAGAGCCGTATAAAGATCCCGGTGAAGCACCTTTCAGCAGCAGCATTATTATCTGATAAGGCTGCAAATCTCTTTGGGATCTTTGCCACATCCTGATGAGGGATCACTGCTGGGCCTCCACCAAGGTTCTATGTTTGCTAAAGGCAAAACAATAGCATCAGTTAAATTAAAATAGATAACTAATGAGGGACTGAAGGAAGTATTTTGTCTCTGTTCTTATAATAGAAACTTCTTTTCTCCTAAAGGCTCTCTCTCTTCATTGCATCTGTATTTTTAGCACGGTGGGCACACTCTCTGCTGGTAAAATTAGTTCTAAGGGCTCCAGAGAAAGCTGATAAATATTAACTACTTGATAATATTGAATTATTGTAAATGCAATACAAGAACTTCAGGAGATTCTTAGGATTATCATGACTGATAGTGAGTAGCATGGCTGGAACAGAAATATCAGTCAACAGGAATATACATATCCATCT
Organism: Dasyornis broadbenti; assembly: GCA_013397935.1. NCBI lineage: Eukaryota > Metazoa > Chordata > Aves > Passeriformes > Dasyornithidae > Dasyornis > Dasyornis broadbenti. The sequence continues at coordinate 31,067 of VZRN01002818.1, forward strand.
CTCTCTACATATATATTTATATAGTATATGTAATTTATATATGGGGAGGGAGAGAGAGAGGTGGCAGGGGGAGATTATATATGGGACTTACCCTGCCTGTGCTAAACCAAATAATAAAGATTCAAGGCCAAGAAGTGAATTCATTAATTCAGCTGGGGATTGCATTGGAACTAAGAGAGGAACTGCTGCTTTTACCACTCCTGGAGTGTCCACGTGAAATACAAGGATGGTTTATCCACATTACTCATGTGACCTCACAAAGAAATTGATTGGATTCAAACTCTTGGCACTCCTTGCTCTGAAGTCTGATAATGAGACAGTTGAAAAATAATGTTCATAAAAAATATATTTAATCCTGAATATACAAAATTAAGCTTCTGATGTGTTCTAATCAGCATTTCTGTCTGCTTCCACATGGTAATGATTTTTAGGAATAACTGTAATGGAAAAGCACTAAAGCTTAGGACGTACCAGGCTGTGGTTACTCACAGACGTACAAAAAAAGTATATCCAATCAGATCGTTTTTAGCATTAAATCATATGCATATATAAAAATGTTCTTGTTAATAATATGTCTCTAGATTATTTCTCTGGATTCATTTACGTCATGGAAAACTTCCAGTGTTCACAGATCGAAGTATTACGTCAGTCTAGATTTAGTCAGAGATTTCATTGAATCCAGTCAATTTTTGCCTGAATTAGGACTGAACAGAAAGTTCCTAAAGACTGAACTTTTGCAAATACTAACTATGATAGAGCTTTAATGCTGAAGTCACAAGTGACAACAACAACAACAAAAAAGTTAACATTTCTAAAAAATAATTTATGAATTTATGTTACATACAGAATGCAAATGAAGACACAAAGCATGTCCCAGAGAGATTACAACCCAAGCAGAAACTGGATCAAATGTCTGAAAACCTGATATCACAGTCATACTTAGAAATTCAGTATATTTGGAAGTCATTCTGGATTAATACATGGTTTGAGTAAAAGTGAGCTTGAGGAGGCAGTGCATTTGCAGGAAATGTACGCATCAGATTAGCAAAAAGAGAAGAAAGAGGAAGACTTGTAGTAGATAAAAATAAAAAAATTATAGGGATGTGGCTAGATACAGAGAAATTAGTCTTAAATTCACGTCTGTAGCCAAGGGACATAGAAATTGAGACACCCTTTTTGGAGAGGTCACCTGAAGATGTTTTTGCTGCTAATCATGTGGGAGAGGATAAAGCTGGAGATGAGAGAGAGACAAGGAAGAGATGCTGGTGCCAGGTTTGCAAACAGACAAGACAGGATGGAACAAAAAAATTCAGGCAACAAAGGTGTGGTGAAAGAAGCTGTTTGCATGGGAAGGTGCATAAACATGAAGAGCCCAAAATCGTGAGCCTTGGAGACAAGGAAGGGGAGATCTGTGTGCACACAGCTGTTTCAAGGCAGAGGAGAAAGAAAAACACAGGGAATTTGTGATAAAAAATCAGACGTTTGTGTGAGATACCTTCGTGTGTATTGAAATTAAGAGTTGATCCTTGGCTGATTAATATCAGGTCTGCAGCAAGAATCCTATGGAGCAAGGCTGGGAATGCTCGGGGTATTCACCTGAGAAGAGAAAGCTTAGAGCCCCTTCCACGGCCTAGAGGGGCTCCAGGAGAGCTGGAGAGGGACTGGGGACAAGGGATAGAGGGACAGGAAACAGGGAATGGCTTCATCTAACCACAGAGGCCGGAGTTAGATAGGATATTGGGAAGGAATCGTTCCCTGTGAGGGTGGGGAGGCCCTGGTTACAGGCTGCCCAGAGAAGCTGTGGCTGGCCCTGGATCCCTGGAAGTGTCCAAGGCCAGGCAGGATGGGGCTTGGAGCAGCCTGGGATAGTGGAAGGTGTCCCTGCCCATGGCAGGGAGTTGGAATGAGATGGACTTCGAGGTCCCTTCCAGCCCAAACCCTTCTGTGATTTTATGGTATGTGAAGTCTCTCTGTTTGCTTCAGTGACCTTTGAATCAGGTCATTAAAGAGCTGTAGCTTTCACATTTTCCATCTGAATATTCATCTTCTCATTAAAGCATTATTCCTGGCATGGGCTTTGCTTTTTTTTTTNTTTTTTTTTTTTTTTTTTTTTTTTTTTTTTTTTTTTTTTTTTTTTTAATTAAAAAGGTTTAATTAAAACCTACAACAATGATCAGAGCTTAAAATAATATTTGGGGTGTAATTTAACCCTAACATGTTATACACAATACTGAATTATCGGATTTTGTTGGAGGTATTCTGAAGTCAGCTCCGACTTTTCATAATAATTAATACAGTTCCCCTCAGCTCTGCGATGTCTCTCAATTGTCAGCTTACTTGGGCCACATCCAGAGGAAGCACTGCAGTGCTGTCAGGAGAGCTGCCATTCCCTGGGAGGGAGAAGAAAATGAAACCACTTCATATGACAAAAAATTCCCTCAAAATACTTATAAAATAGTATTGTTTAGTAGTGTCCTGTCCAATATATAATTGTTCTGATGAGTAAATTATTTTCTGAGACAGAATTGTCTTCAAATAATTCCTGAAAGTGTTTTCCAATATGGTACATTTCCAGACTGCAGATATTGAGAGGAAGGATTTATTCTTTTATATTGAATGGCTCATTCCCAGTTTTAGGTCACTGTAAAGTGTATTTCTAGTTAAGGATATGGTGAAAGGATATGCCTGGCTGAAATAGGTATATAAATTAACAGCCCTGCTTGTGCAAATATATTTATGTGTGATCCATTTAGATGAATGAGCTGCTTCACTCAAGGAAAAGTGCTTCCTTAAAAGAATGTGGTTTCATGTATACACAGTGTTGACAGAACCGAACTTTATGACTGCAACTGAGAGATTAAACAAAACACAGACTACAGTGAGATTGTTTTTATTATTATTATTATTATTTAAATTACTGGTAAGCAGAGAGTCAATATTTATTCATAAGAAAGTAAAATCATAAAATCACAGAATGGTTTGAGCTGGAAGGGACGACAAAGCTGATCTCATTCCAATCCCCTGCCATGGGCAGGGACACCTTCCACTATCCCAGGATGCTCCAAGCCCTGTCCAACCTGGCCTTGGACACTTCCAGGGATCCAGGGCCAGCCACAGCTTCTCTGGGCAACCTGTGCCAGGGCCTCCCCACCCTCACAGAGAACAATTCCTTCCCAATATCCCATCTATCCCTGCCCTCTGGGGTTAGATGAAGTCATTCCCCGTTGTCCTGTCCCTCCATCCCTTGTCCCAAATCCCTCTCCAGCTCTCCTGGAGCCCCTTTAGACACTGGAAGGGGCTCTGAGGTCTTCCTGGAGCCTTCTCTTCTCCAGGGAGCATCCCCCAGCTCTCCCAGCCTGGCTCCAGAGCAGAGGGGCTCCAGCCCTCTGTTCATCCTAAATATTATTCCTTGATCTTCTTCCCTTATATCTTTACCTAACAAAATATGCATTTTATAAAAAGGGACAACAAATCCAGGGTGCAGTGATTCTTTAGAAAAGAGTGTAGGTGAGCTACAGTGTGCCGTAATCTGTTCTGGGCCAGCCGGGCCTAAGCAGGATGTATCACCCCCGCACTGCTAAGAGCACTGCTGAATACTGTGCCAATTTGGGGTACAGACTTCAAGAAAGATAATCCTTTCTGATTGAAAAGGAACATAAAAATAATGATCAAAGGCCTAGAAAATATATGACCTGTGAGAGGAGGCTGAGTGAACTGGTGTTTTGCCTGGAGAAGTGAAAATTGCACCCATTTTTCCTCCAGGTCCTGAACTACAAAAAATGCTGCTGCAAAGTGGAATAGAATAAACAGGTTTCATTTTCCTACTGGACAGGAGAAATAGTTCTGGAATAACATTGCAGCAGGGAAGGTTTAGATTAGAATTAAGGACAGTGTAATAGGAGTAATGAGAATACAGCACAGAAGGATATTGCCTGAGGATGCTGCAAAATCCTTATCAGTGGAGGGATTTGATAATAGCCACATTTGTCAAGAATGATACAATTGATTTTGACTTTTTGCAGGCAAGTGAGCTAAATAGATTCTTAAAATGCTTTCCTTTTTTTTTTTTTCTGTCATTTTAGCTTCTAAATAACAATGTTTAATACACTTGTATACTATATTTTACAAAATGAAAGTATAAAGACATTGCTGAACTAAACTCTCTCTACCCCTGTTGTCAGACCTATTTGGAATTGTTAAAATTTTAGTCCTGCTCTGAGTATGAACAATCTGAGTTAGTGGTGCCCATTCTTTCTTCTGGCAGCCTTCCTTCTTTAAACTGAAAGAACAAAAATTCTTGGAATGAAAGCCAACTGAAAAAAAAGCAGGGATCAAAAATAGTCCAATTTATAAACGAGTAGCTTAATATAATAAACCCAGGGATTTACAGCTCTATCCTACTCTACCTTTATGTTATATATAAAATAAGGAAATAGAATCAAGCTGACAGCATGTCCTTGTTTCAGTCTCCAATTACACTTTATTTTCAAAATCACTAAGCAGTGGTTGGCCTGTGCTGTCAATCAACAGGAATTTCCATTACCTTGAAAACCAGTAGTGCTAAGTCTATCCAGAGTGAATTAGTGGCAATATATGGATGCATTTCCAAGGAAAGGTGAGAGTTTGTGCTCCTCTGAGTGACACCACCTTTTATATCAAACCTTGCTGTGAGATTCTCTCTACAGCTGCCCACAGACCTGCTTGAGGGCTGGTGGCCACTCAGTAATTTCACACCTCAGAATCACAGCATTTCTACACACCACCTCTAATGTAAAGGTCAGATGTTCCCTGACAATTCCCTCAATCAATTTTAATGATTTAATTACGTGTCCGTCTGCATGCTGTCAGAAACTTGTGAATACACATGCATGCACACATATATTTCACTTAAATATTTGTGTGTGTAGGTTTCTTTAAATTAAGAAAATATTATAAGATGACATAAGTGAAGGAGGTCTTAATTTTTCAAAGTAGAATGCAAAATGTTCCAGTTCCTAAAAAGCAAAATAATATAGACAGTTATTTGGAAGAGTCTTAATTCAGTTCAGTTGTAATAAAGGATTAAAATGCCAAAATTCTGGGCACAAATAGAACTTCATCTTCTGAGCAGAACTGTATTTACAGTTAGCAAATGCTTTCTAATATGGAATTCAAATCTCTTTTGTTGCAAACTGAGCTGGTTGATTCTTATCTCACCCTGCACAGACAGAGAGGACGATTGCACAGTTACCCCTATAAAAGACTTGAAAATCTTGTATCGTTTTTCAGAGCCACTTTTGTCTAGAACAGAGTTTCTTATCCCGTGAATGTCATCTGATGCTGTTCTACAGGCTGGTGAGACCAGCCTGGATTGAAATATTCAATTAGCTTTAATTCAGCCATTTGATATGCTGCTGGCAGTACCTTATTACAAGGAGTTCTTTTTTCTTCCCTGACATTAGGCAAATCTATATTTTCAAAAGACATTACTTCCCTACTGGAGGAAATTTCTCTGAAGTGGGGTGTGAATTTAGAGTGCAACAGTTGCTGAGCCCTGCTGGGGGAACTTGTTTTGCACAATCAGTCAGAGAGAAAGGACCTTGCTGGAGGTGATTTCAGTTATTTTAGTGGAATTTGCTGCTGAAATTGTGGCTGCTTCTGGAAGTAGCTTTCCAAGTCACGTTCGGCAGGCTGCTGTCCTCTCTGGTGGGATGTGACCTTGTGTGGCTCAAGACTGTTCCTTCTTGGCTCTGAAATTTGAGACCACTCATTTTCTCTCCATGCAAGGAAATGTTGTGTCCATAGCCCTGGCGTCACACTCCCAAGAATCCTCCAGATATCTGGGGGGAGCTGACACTCCTTTGCCAGCATAATTCTGGAGAATCTTCCTTTATCTTTGAAAAATCTGAAGTCAGCCAGCTGAATACACAAATTTAGCAGAAACTTCCAGAAAAATGAAGGCTGTAACATCACTAGAGGAGTAGAAACCTTCTGGATTAACCAGACTGTGATCTCAGAATCAAATCTTTTAGTTACCATGGCAGAAGTAAAACAGGTTTTTTTTCCTCTCTGATGGCATTGATATGTTTCAAATCTGTGACCTCTTTGCCAGAGTTCTAAGGGAACGGTCTAATCACCTGCTTTATGTTTTATTAGCTGTCAAGCACTTCTAACAAAGGTAGCCACTGACAGTGAAACAACAGCAAGGTTATTTGGGAGCACTGCATTGATAGGTGAGAATTAAAGATTGGTGTGAGATTTAGCCAAGCCCTTGATGGAGTGATGTGTCTGAGGGAACAAAAAAAAAAAAAAAAGAAATCTGTCTCCAGATCTCTCCAGACGTGCTCCAGTTTAATCAGCATCAGCAACGCTGAGCTCCCATCTGTGGAGTGAGGCAAAGGGAAAAGCTTCGTAACCAAAGAGGTTCTGGTTCCTCTGTGATCCTGGTGTAATTGTCAGTCTTCTCAATTCCTGTGATAAACTCAGACTTTGAAATTAACTGAGCTGATCTACCAACTTCTAGACCTAGAACAGGTCTAGAAATAACCTTTTGGCTGTGAAAGCCTACACGGAACGGGAAGATTGCAATTTATGCACAATTAGCTTGGCTTCCTCCAAGGCTCCTGTGATGAGGGGTGAAATCAACTCACCTACAGATTTTGTGATTTCAGACTTTATGGCCACAACAGTTCTAGGCCAACCTCCACTGGGGAAAAAAAGCAGCACTTGATCCATGTTTGGATAGGGAGACATCCTGCTGTTCACATTACAAGGGAAGAGCGATGGCAACGGCTCCTTCTCCTCAGTGACCCTGGGTTTGTGCTCTGCCAGAAAGCACCACATCTGAAACAGCAGTGACAGAATCGGCCCAGCACTGTCATCCACCAATCTGTGAAAACACATGCAAGCTTTGACACAGAGCACTGAATTCAGGTGTAGAGAGTTGGTGCTTTATTAACCACCTATACTGTATTTAAAGCTCCTGTGTCTAAAACTGGGCTCTTTGCCTGTGAATACTCCTACTCCTTGGCAAAGCCACAGAGTCAAGACTATGTATCTTGATATAGGTTTGTGGCAAATGCCAAATGTGTTCCTGCCTGATTTTGTCATGTCAGCTGCCATTCTGCCTGAAGAACTGTTGAGGAAATGAGGCAGATTTCGACTGCAAAATGCTGAAGTATTAATTCAGTTATCATGCCAGCATAGGTATCCTTGTAAGATAAGATTAACACAATTCAGAGATCAATACTAATTAAGATCATTAAGATTATTAGAGATATAAAGACATAAGAGACTGGTATTTATTTCAAAGGAGGCATATGCTTTATAATGCATTTATGTTTGTTCACTTGCATTGAGATGGATTCAGTAACAGGCTCTGAGTTTGGGCATAAATCTGCTTTACACAGTACAGCATCTTCCCATTACCCTTCTCTTGCTTCTTGATTCAGCCCTGTAGTGAACTGAGTGCTGGAAATAGGATGAGGTTTTAGCTGTCTCAAATAGTCTGAAAGTTTTGTTGTAAGAATTGTTCATCTGTTTTGCTGTTGGCATTTTTTACCAGCTCTCCAGTGACCTTTCTGGCTTCTGCTGGCCCTGCTCAGAAAGTGCGTGCATGTATATGATGATCTTCAAAGGTCTTTCCAGGGATGACAGACTTGACTATGACATGTTTTCCTGCCCCAGATTTCCTGGGAGGCATCATTTAATTGTAGCCACGTTGCTATGTCTCGAAGTACACAGCTGTCAGTAGCTGTTTTGTATGGGAATTAAATATTTTAGGTCTTGCAATGGGCAGTTTCCTTAATTTTGTGAATGTCACAGCACTCTGCTGTGAGTTTAAGCAACTTAGTTCATTTGCTGGTAGTCGCAGGAAGAACGCAAAAGTGATTTAGGTAAAATCCTATTGCTCTTATCAATCCAAGGCAAGAGGATCAATGGGCAACTTCTGAAGCTGAACATGGAGCTTAACATTTCAGTTAATCTAAGCAAGTTTCCAATCCTGTGCTATAAATAGATGAGCATATTTTGCTTAAGAAAAGATAGACTTACTCTAAAAAATATGTTTCTTTTGAAGAAAACCAGTGGCAAAGGAAGGATTTGAGTCAGGAAAGCTGTTTTCTAAGTGGCTTAAAACCCTCTACATTTTTCTCCATTGTCCTCCTTGCCAATGTCACTACTTAAAGAGAGTTTTCCCCAGTATCTTTCCTTCTGGTTTCTTCAGTGCTCTCTTTTTGCTGTGGAGGCTGTTCCTTTGTTGGCTCCCCAGGTTGTCTATATTTGAAATCACAAGCAGACCAATAGGCCAGGCTGAGAACTGCTGCTTCATATGTTTGGTGTCACAGCTATTTAGACACTTGCAATTTCTTTCAATTACCCAGTTTTATTGGAATCTGTTACTGTGGTCTGCTAGCCAAAACAAGGACTTCACTAAAAAAAAATAATAAATTGCTGGATAATATTATTTGCATGGTAATTGCTTTGCATTGCCTATTAAATCAGTGTTGCTGGCACAGCTCTGTGATAGCAGAAGTACAGATATTAATATACTACGACAAAAAGCTTTTCTCTTTTTTTTTTTTTTTTTTAAATTAATTAGTGTTTTCCCATGGGAGGGTTGGGTGGGAAATGGATCTGTTGTTCCCCTCAGCCTGGTGGGATTATGACAATGGGCTGGGAAATTGGTGATGTTTGTAGATGTTCAGGGAAATGTTCCATGGGACAGGGTCAGCTCTGCCACAGACTTCTGGTACCTTTATGGCCCAGCTGATGGCCTCAGGAGCACAAAATCCAGGCTGTTTCTAGCTTGAAAATGCCTGGTGCCATGTGCTGTTCATCAAATGCCTGCTGTGCCTCCTCAGAACAGTTCATCTGCACGTGTGCTCCAAGTCCAGCCAGGCTGGATTTACTCGGTGCCTTCCCTGTGTGTTGAGCACATTCACAATCACCGTGACACATCCTGATGAAACGGACTCTCGGCCGTTCTCTGGGTAACAAAGGTTTCTGTATTTCCTTCTGGGATGTGCGGGCAAGGAATGAATGAGCCCCAGACAACTCCTAATGCAGGATGGATAAAGCAATGGTTATCTCGTGGTTTGATCTCAGTTTAATTTCTCCCTCCAGAGTGGTGTTTTTATTGAGTATATGTTCTCTGAGAAGTGTCTTGTGAATCTGACTGCATTTGTTAGATCTGGTCACAACCTCTAGCTGGTTTTAGTGAGCCTTTGGTAATGTTTGGGATTGTGAAAATAATCTTACAGCAACAATTTTTAATGTTATCATAGAACAATGGAATGTTTTGTGTTGGAAGGGACCCAAAAGACCATCTTGTTCAATCCTGTCCATGGGCAGGGACACCTTCCACCATCCCAGGCTGCTCCAAGCCCTGTCCAGCCTGGCCTTGGGCACTTCCAGGGATCCAGGGGCAGCCACAGCTTCTCTGGGCACCCTGTGCCAGGGCCTCGCCACCCTCACAGAGAACAATTCCTTTCCAATATCCCATTTAACCCTGCCCTCTGGCAGTGGGAAGCCATTCCCTGTGTTCTTACACTCCAGGCCTTTGTCCCAGGTCCCTCTCCAGCTCTTCTGGAGCCCCTTTAGGCACTGGAAGGGGCTCTGAGGTCTCTCTGGTGCCTTCTCTTCTCCATCTCTCCCAGCCTGGCTCCAGATCAGAGGGGCTCCAGCCCTCACAATATCCCCGTGGCCTCCCCTGGATTGGCTCCAGCAGCTCCAGGTCCTTCTGCTGTTGTTCCCCAGGGCTGGGGCAGCTCTGCAGGTGGGGTCTCACCTGAGCAGGGCACAGGGGCAGAATCCCCCCCTCTCCTGCTGCCCACACTGTGGGATCAGCCCAGGCCGTGGGAGGTTTCTGGGCCAGGGCATGTCCAGCTCTCATCCCCCAGCACCCTCAGGTCCTTCTCCCCAGGGGTGCTCTCGATCCATTCTCCTCTCAGCCTTGTGTTTGTGCCTGGGACTGCCCCACTCTGCTGCAGGACCCTGCACTTGGCCTTGTTGAAGCTCCTGAGGGTCTCCCAGGTCCAGCTCTCCAGCCCATCGATCACTGTTATGTAAAGTGTCCTGCTTTAGGCATTTCTAAGATGCTTCATACCAAAGCTCTTTTGTCTGTAGTGCACCACTTCACACCAATATTTTTATCTGCCATTATTTTAAAAACTTACTGTAAAGACACAATCACATATTTTCTATTTTTTTTTTTTTTAAGTGCTCACAGGGCTCTACTGCAATTTGTAGCCAGAGTTTAATTAATTATTAGGCATATATAACTGTCAGTCAATAATTTAGATACTTCTGGCTCACAGCTTTTGCAAGGAGCTTGGTTTACGAAGAGTGAACAAATATACCATTCCATCTGTTAGCCAAGCCACCTGGCACAAAATCATTTGAGGCGTAATTATGTAGTTGGCAAGAATTTAAAAAAAAAAAAAAAAGTGATTTCTAGAGTTTTCATCCCGATTGATGCTTTACTTCGTAGTGATGGAAACCTGACTAATGCAGCAAGGACCAGTTCTTATTTTTTTTTTTTTTCCCACACCTCTGAATAAAATAACTTGTGTTCACCTTGCAAAAAATGCCTAACATGACAAATATAGGAACCAGGAGACAGGCGTGAAATAATCCTGAGCCTAATCACGGGAAGGGAATTGGAGCTGGGCTCTTCCTGCAAGCAGTTGAAAAGAGTCACGTAGGAGGTGCATCATTGTCCTTTTAATCTCTGTAGGAAGAGGCTTGGGACAATTTGGGAAATGATTTTTCCTTCTTGATGGTACTGCGAATGTTTTTCTGAACTCAGGGTTTTACAAGATTGCTACATCTGCAAATCTATTTTCCTATTCTTTCAGTGACAAAATTCCTTCTTTAATCCTCTGGAAGCACAGAACACACACAGAAGAGACTTAGCAAATAATGTTTGCAATGTAAAGAAACTTTCTCTTTTTAACTCGTGGAAGGGGAAGACAAACTCATCCAAGGTTAGTTATAGGTTAGATAGAACTCCTGAAGCAGGGGCAAATAGGAGCACAATTTAAAAAGAAAAATAAATTGCTCCAACTATTTGCTGGATGCTAACAATCTTTATGTGTCCAGGTGAACATCATCTGTATTGTAAAGCTGCAGCTGGGGCAAGGCTGGTTTAATGCTGTGAGTGGTTTGTCAGGCACACCAGGAGGCTGAAGCAGGTGGTTTGCGTAACATTTAGGGTTGAGTTTATTTTTCACTAAAAGCTGTGAGAATTCCAAACAGAACCCAGACCTTGTTTTGAGGTTTTCCTCTTGGCTGATGTTTGGTCAGTGTGGTCAGTTCTGACACCTTCTTGTCACTCTGGATGTTACAGAAAGGTAAAAACTTGCAATTGACAATGCAAGTGAATTATTGAGAAGGGGGTCTTATTTATAAATATGAAAAGCCTGCTCAGAATAATTTGCATTCTTAAGGTTTTCTTCCTTGTGGTAACTCATTGACATGCCAGGTTTCAGTGTCTGGGGAGAGAGCATCTGTAGTTTTAATTCTTTGAGTGGTTAAAGTAATTCCGTTATCATTCAGTTTAATTAAATGGCTTTTAAGATTTCATTTTATAGAAAGGCAAAATGATCTATCATTGAAATTATGATTGAATGGTTTCTGGGCTTTGGGTTTTTTTTTAAATCATGGCAGATATTGGGAAAAGCCTTTGAGATAACTTTAATAATAAAAACTGCTTCTGGTACGCCATAAAATGTATGATCTAGAATGAAAAGAAAGTGGTTGATATTGCTAATTAATACGGGACAAATTAGTCTGGAACCTGTCACTTGATTTACCCCAGTAATGGTATTCAGTGTAAATCACAGGTTACACTTGGCTGTCATTCTGAAGGAGCCTCTTTTTTTCAATGTCTAGAAACTCATGGCCCTATAAAAAATTGGAGTTTGCCTTTTGTCATCTGTAAGTAGGAATATAGGAAATAAAAAGTTATTATTTGACAGAGTAAGATGGAGGAGAATGGATGAAAATCTGAATTTCTTATATAAAACTAAGTGTCTTATTGTATAATCCAATGGGTAAAAATTCCCACCCAATGTGAGGTGCACAGCCAAATGCTCCAAATCTCTCACTTGTAATCCCTTCTGTAGGTATCAGAAATATGTATATGATTCTCTGTAAGTATTGATGGAAAAATAGGCGTCATGGGTGGATAATTTGGATTTCCTTCCATATTGAGCAGAGATTCTGCTTTCTTTAGGTTTCCCTGGAAGCTTTTCCTGATACTTGTGCCCATCCCCACAGTGCTCAAACGCCTTTTGTTATTTTATTTAAATTGTGCAGTTCCTTACATTCTCCTTTTTTGAATCTCTCTTGATAGAGGGCATAATTTGAACACAAGAATTGTCTGGAATTGCATCAGTAAAGGATGGACTGTCAAACTTGCCCTGCCTGCAGCCAGTAATGAATTAATTTTTGTAACGGAAGAGCAAATTGCTTACATCATTACATACAAATCTTTCTAATAATCTGTTGTCCAGCCATTTTTAACAAGCTCAAGTTATCAAGACACATTGAATGTGGGTTTTTTCTTCAAATTTAAGATGTGAGATATCAAAATGTGCGTTTTTTGTGGTTTTACTCTTTAGTTTCAGTTGAACTAATTAATTATGCAAATTAAAATAAGGGTGCCAGCTCTGAACTGCATCTAAGCCACCATAGGATACAACAAGGCACCGTCACAGATAATCAACAGGTGATTTCAGAATAATTTACAGAAAGGCAGCAGCCCTGCTTTAATTATTAAAATGCATACAAGAGTGCATAGTGTGTTACAAGCCTTAAGTAAAAATACATTCTTGGGCAATTTCTTAGCAAATCACTTGTAGAAAGGGTTCATTTGCCTACCTATAAAATGAATAAATTTACCTCTATCTTAAAAAACACTGGTAGGAGTGGCATTTGAAACAGAGATTGAGGAAATTGAAGTGATGGAAAGATTTTTACAAGAAGAAAATTTAGTCCCTTCTTTAGTGACTTCTCATCTGCCCTACAAGCACAGCTTGGTACACTGGAATTTATTATCTTGAGGATGTAATAGATGTAGCTGAAGAAAGTTCACTTCTGCTCCAAGTTTCTTCTGTTATCTTCTTTTTTTTTTTTTCTTTTCGTAGAATGCGCAAATTTACCAAAACACACAGTCCTAACAAAGTGTTTGGTGTTACCTGAACCAGAAACGGGGCTCAGCTCCTGCTCAGTCCTCACAGCCTCTCTCAGTGCACCCAGCTCAGCTTCTCCTCTCTCCAGACCACAAAGTGTTAAAGAACAGCAGCAGAAAATGGTCTGTTATATTGAATTATTCAGAGACATTGGTGTAAATGGGGATTCTTCCAGTTTGAGTGCATGTCCTACAGAACACAGAAGGAGTAAGAGACCAGGAAGAACCTGTGTGTATTCAGAACGTGGGAATGTGAAGGGTTCACCCAGCCTCAGCTTCCCCAGGTGTGCAGGTTGGTTGGAAACACTGAAATTCAGTGACTGGTCCATGAGTAGGAAATTAAAAAGACCATTTCCACTGCATGACATGCCCTGTCCCACATGCTGTTCCTAAAAGGGTATCTTTTCTAACCTAAAAAGTTTTAGGGATGTATGCACCAAATTAGTTCCCCATTCCCATTTCTGTACAACTGTTCCTTTTTTTTTTTTTTTTTTTCAGTGCCTATTTTTGGCATGGGTGATGTCTTGTACAGTGAGTTCCAAAGGTTATTTTTTAATTTTATGATTACTCCTGATGCCAGGGCGTGCGTGTCCCCTGTCGCACCCCGTATCCTCTTCTTGCAGGCAGGTAGAATAACATCACAAAAAATTTCCGTCTGTACAACAGCTTCTGCACTGAGTAACGACGAGAAACAACAGAGGAGTGCAGCAGGCAGTTTAATGAGGAATAGCAAATAATAATATACGGTGAAGCAACATAAAATTGAAAGGGGAATTAAAAAAGAGGGGTGTGTGTGCTTGTTTGAAGTCGCGATGCAGCGGTTTGGGTGGTTTTGCAGCAGTCGGTGGGGACTGGCCGCTAGAGGGGGGGTGGATCCACGTTTTGCTCTCGAGCTGCAGTTGTAGGTCAGGTTTCTTTGCCTCTCTCCTCTCAAACTTTCCCAAATCATTCATCCTTTTACGTGTCAGGAGTTTATCCTTATCTAGCACTTAGATCCTTTTCTAGCTTAGCCTTAACAGCATTTTCTAGCTGAAGCCATAGGAGTGATTTATATCACACTATTTAATTTCTTGAGAGCTGTTCCATTTGAGATGTTATTCTGCTTTTCTTTTTGCCTTTTTCTTTCCCCTCTCTGTACACTGGGCAGAAGATTTTAATGCAATACCCAGGGAGGCAGTTGTCCAATTGTTGCCTATAACTTACACCACGGAGGCATGGATGAACAGTTTCCCTTGTATCTTGTCTTTTGCTTTGTATTTGACAATTCAGAATTTCATCCATCAAAGCTTATATAAGCTTCAGCCTTTGGAAGTCCCTTTGCACATCCTCACGATTTTCATTATTTTTCCACAATATAAATAATCTGTCATTTGAGAAATGCATCTATTTCCTGATCTTAGCTGAGATGATTCAGCAGTCCTGGCCCTGGGACCACACTGTGCTCCATTTCCCCCCTGTATTCAATAAAAGGCCACTGTATTTGTGGGTTCCTATCTAGTGTTCTATGGCCATGGAGCTTGTCTTATTTATGGGAAACTGAATATCTTGTCAAAAGCCCTTCAAAAGTCTAAATATGATTTGTTGTTTTGAATTCCTCCGTGCTTGAAACCCTTTCATTTCCCAATTTCTAATACCTACAAACAATAGATCTGACATAGATTTTAGTGTTTGAGTTTGATTTTTCAGGACTTACTCACCAAATCCTCATTAAGAGTTTTCATTAACAGCTGTAGCTCGACTCCTTTGCTAATGAAAAATGACAGATTGGGGCTGGAGTATCCTACATAGCGGGAAAAGATAACCGGGGGGGGCCCGGAAAAAAAGTCTTCAACTCTGTTTATCAGGAAAGATACTCAGTGTAACTTCATCAGACTACTTCAGGGAATTTTTTGGGAAGGTCTTCATTCCACCAGCTAGAATAACCTAATGTAATCCCCAGCAGTTGCTAGAATGAGGGAAATAGGCACAAACCAGTACAATGAGGTTTGTTTCAGTCTAGAAATGCCACCCGTAGAAAAAACAACTTTTGGCTTAGCATATTCCCTGTGAAGCAAAAGCACAATCTCCATGGGTCCAGTTCAGTGCTTAACAGCAATAAAAAGGCAAAAATGTAAAAAAATATATCAAAAGACAAATCATGATAAAGCCAAGATGGACAGAGGAATAAGCCCAGAGTTCAGCTCCATGGGACTTTCTGGATTTCTGTTTCCCCATTGCAGATGTGTGTTTGTATAGGCTCATTTTGTCATCAAATATCACCACAGAAGATATTTGTGGTCCCCTGGTGAGGATCAGCTGTGTTGGTTATCACCTAAATCTCTTTCTGATTAATCTGTTATGGGCATTGTCCCCTTTACATTTTCCCCTCCTATTTTCTAGCATTGATTTCCTCTATCCCATGTAATTCACTGTTTTTTTTCAGCTGAGGCTCTGTGTCCTGCATCCTCCTCAAGCACTGCCCCACACAGTGGTTTTTGTTTGGGGGTTGTCCCCAGAGAGAGAATGTCAGCTGCATTCCTCCTGCTTGTTCACTGTCTCCATGATTCCTTCATCTTTCAGGCCGTAGGATGCACATTCAATTCATTAGACTGCAGCAATTACATAATAAATTCATGGCATCCACTTGTTTGGGAATTTGATCTGACAGGAGCAGCGGGTTCTGGGCTGTTTGAAAAGGGAGTTATGGTGCAAGGGGAAGGTTTGTGAAGGTAGAGGCAGCTGAATTCGCTGGTAAAGAAACACAAAATGTCCAATATGGAGTGACATTTACATGGAATTAAGGTAAACATTTGATGTGCAGTGGCCTCTTTAGCATGGGGATTGCAAACCTTTGAGTGACAGCCACAAATTTCTGTTTGCCATTGAAAAAATTGCGTTGGGAAATAATGTGGATCAGAGAAGTAAATTTTCTGTCAAGATAAGCTTTATTATGGAACCAAGTTTAAAAAAAAAAAAAGGTGGGAAAAATCCCTAGATGGCTTCCCTCATTATTATTAGCATTCTTTAGTATTTACCAGGCTCTCTAAGCAAGCCAGGCTATCAGAGAGGCGCTGGACCACAGAGACAGAGCCAGGTTTACTCCTGGGAGCTCACTTTACCTCTCATCCTGCAAAGAGAGTTGGTAGCAGACGTTTTTCAAAGGGCTGACAGTTGTGGAAAGACTCAAAACCTCAGGAATTCAATAGCTGGGGACTGTTCTTGAAGCTTAGTTTGGGATTTTCAGGGTTTTCCTCTTCTTCCTCCCCCTCTTGTTTTTGATTCCCCCTGCCTGTGAGGTTCTGGGAATGAAAAATGTGAGAATGGGTAAAAAGGGATAAAAATTAGAAGGAAAGTATATCTTTTGGAAGGTATTCACAAATCTGTTTTCAGTTTGAGTCCCCCAGCTCTCAGGAGGAGGATGTTTGCTCATACCTTACTGTAACCACTAGGGTACAGAGGTGTGCTACTACAGGGAGATCTGCTATACATAAACTGCATTTTTTTTTTCTTTGGATCAGCCCTTAAGTCAATTTGATGTGTGCACGCATAATTTTTAAATCTCAGATTTTACCCAAAATAACAAATTTCAACCCTCTCTCCAGTGTCGTGCTCTGTTTTGCTGTTAGGAGAAAGGCACGTCAGCAAAAAGGGCCAGATTAAAGATGGCAATAAATGAACAACTGGTCTTAGTGTCAAATCATGTCAGTCAGAGAAATCTGCTGTGCTGAAAGTGATAATTCAGCGATGAAGTAGATTTTTCTACTTACCTATTGCCTTTGAAATCTTGGATTTAGTCTTTGTTAGCTCGGAAATTGAAGGGAATTGGTCATGTTCCCATAGCACCCGTGTTGAAAGACATCTTTCTGGCAGTAGTTACTGTGTCTGGTGAGGATGTGAAGAACACGAGAGCGGGGAAATGATTTAAAATAAAAGTGTCTTAGCAGAATAGTAAGTGCTGTTTGCCAAGCACAGACACACATGATATTACTCCTGTAGCCATGGCCGCCTATCTCTGATTTTTATAGGTGATGGACATATTAGGATTTTTAGGAAGAGGAGAGATGGAGGAAAAGATGAAAAGCTGGTGTTTATTTTCAACTGAATTTCTTCTCTTGTAATGCAAATTTGGGACTTTGAGCTCAATCTCCTTTTGGTGAAGCCTCTTCCCTTTGACTGTCTCCCCCAACTATCACCCCAGCAAAGACGAGTAAGAACAGTCATTGCTTTAAAGCCTCAAGAATTGTGCCTGAATGCCAACAAGTGACGTGATCTTTATAACCAAAAAACCCCAATTGCTCTGTTCTCACGGAAATACAGATTTCATGGCAAATATGTTCAGTTTAGAGCAGACACAGTGCAATAAAATGACAGTGCTCTGCAGCATTCATCTCGGCTCTTCACAGCCACCCACCCAATTACAAGCTGTGTCTTGCCAGCAGAAGACTGTTGCTTGGTTTCTGTATTATTTTTATAGCTTTGCTTTCCTCCACATAACTTCAGAGGTAGGCTGTGCTTACTCCTTTCCTTTCACCAGGTTTTTTTCCCTGCTTTAAAAAAAGGAAAAAAAAAATAATAAAAAAAAATAAATTGGCTGGTGTGGAAAGTCTTTCGCATGGCTCTAAATATTTTTTTTTTTTTAATGTAGAATATGCTTGGAATCCTTGTTTCTAATACTTTAATAGCTCTGGTTTGTGTCAGTAATTATATGAAAGGTTAATCTTTAAATCACCAGCATTTCCTAAATTCCTAATCAACTTCATGCTTGGAAAGGAGCCCGCATAAATGCTCAATTTGTTAATATTAGACTGGGTTGAGCAGGTCAGGGAAAAGTATAACCTTGGTGCATAATGGTAAATTGAACACAGCAAAAATATCTCAGATCTGTTTGTCATTATAGCTGTGAATGTGAAAGTTGAATATGAGTGTGGATATAATTAGCAGGAGAATCCGCAGTAACTCAAGATCACCCATCTCTCTAGAAGAGGGTTTCTTAAAAAAAAAAAAAGAGAGATATTTTGGGTAGAAAAGTCCCATTTTCTAGCAAGTCTGTGGTGAACTGTGTCTAGGATAGCTGAGAAATCCAGCCAAAAAAAATGAGTGGCAGAGGCACAGTGCTGGAGTTGAGCAGGCACAGTGATGGATGAGGGGGACATTGTGCTCCCAAGGAACGGGGAGGTGGCGGAGGAAATGACGGGGCTGCGGGCACGTGTGTTTGGGGGAGCGTGTCCGACTGCGCCTCCCTCCATGGGAGTGTTGGAAAAGGCAGGGGGAGAGAGAGAGCGATGCTGGGCATCTTTCTTAAATCTCTGCTGTTGTCCTTGCCACAGCCCGAACGTGGGAGGGGAAGGCACGGAAAAATCTCATTTCCCATGTGTGCACAGTGGCCCCCTTGCCTTCTCACCAGCTCTCATCTTCCCTTTCATCCTGTCCCTTCACCCCTTCCTTTTCTCTCTCCTGCTGAATGAAGCTATTTAGTGTTGTACCCTCCTTTGCAGAAGCTGTTTCATCCCTGCTTGCACAGTTTTTAAAACTGCTTTCTCCACCCACCCTCAGTCTTGGTTTTTCATCTCTGCTACTTCTTTGGGTTAACCATCTTTACAAAAGGGAAAGGCAAAGGAATCCAGTAACACCCTGGTTTGGTTGCCATTACTCCACTCTCTCCTCTTATCTTTTGTCTCCTTTTAATTTCATTATTATCAGTGCTATTATTATTATAGCACTAGAAATAAGCTTCCTCATTAAACACTCCCTTTTTGCCGTTCTGAATACCACTGTAGAAGCTGGAGGGGGGAGGAAGGGGAGGGAGTCTCAGAGAGTCCTTTTGCTGTTAGTGCAGAATGAGACACACACAAGGAACAAATGTAGCCCATCTCAAAAGCAAATGAGGGTTGGTTTGTTTGTTGGTTTTTTTATCAGAACTGAAGAAAACGATCAAATAGATTCATTTCAACTACCCCTCGATGCCTTAGCCATGAAAACATACAGAATATTTTAAAGCATACAAAAATATCCTTAGGTTCATGGTCTTTCTGTGGCACAGGTATGCAGGGGGCTGTATCAGCCTGGCACAGAGCATCCTTGCCGTGACCATAAGGAATGGGTCATCCCTTGGGCTCACCCCCTGCAGCACCCAGACTGTGTGGCAAAGGAGGGAATTGGCAGCTTTAACGCAGAATTTCTTTGTATTTTCTATTTTCAGGCCAGAAACAGAATGTGGTACATTAGAATTGATTCTGTGGTTTCATATCACTTTTTTTTTTTTTAAGTAGTACAGAAAGGAAGGGGGAGAAAAGGCAGAAAGGAAAATAAATCATCCCTTATATACATTCAAAGCAACAGTTCCTTCAGCACTGGGTGCACTGTGAGTGGGTATTGATGTTAGCAGCAAGAGAATGCATATTAGAGATCTGTAACACAGGTTCTGTTAACCAGCTTCAGAAAAGGCAGTGCTTTTGCTTGCCTTTCACCCTGTCTTGTGTGCAAAATGCCAGTTAAATATAAAGGAAATAATGTTAATTACCTAATTATAAAAGGGAGGTTAGTCCTATTAAGTGAAACATCAAAAAGGGAGTGTTTAAAATACTTTCATTCCTTTGATATTCCCCAAGCATTTCATGGACAAAACACTGTTCACAACTAACCCCAAAAGCATCTTTTTTTTTTCTTCTTTTTTTTTCTTCTTTTGATTTTGGAGCCATTTAATAAACCAGAATAAGGGCATCAAAAGAGAGGGAATAAGTCATCTCTGGGCAGTTGTTGAACATGAAATTTGGAAGAAAGAATTAGGGAAAATTTGTCCCTGCAGTTGCTCTAAATGCTGTACAAATATAATAACTCTCATATACACCAATGCAAGTAGCCTGGAGCAGGATGAATAACTGGATTTGCAATAGCTGGATTGAAATGACATACAGGCTCTTTTATTTCTTTATTACCCACATATATTTCATGTAAACTTTCAGACTGGATGTGGGCACCCTGTGGAGTGCCTTCATGCCATGAAACAGCAGTGACACCCTCTTTTCTCCAGTAAATATTCAAAGAGTGTCAAGATCTCCAGAAATCCTTTGGGGATCACTAGGAGGTTGTCTCTAGAAGGGATTACCCTTAGAAAAGATTTCTGCATGAGGATTTTGAAATGCATCCTTTAATAAGTGCTGTGCTCTCCATGGAGGGATCCATCCATCATCCTGCTCAGGGTGGCGAGTCATTGGTGGCCATCACCTCTCTTCAGGAGAGGCGGCAACAGGCGGCCCCAAAATCAGCTTTCACTCAAGAAATCACTGCACCTTTAGAGAAAAATGCTCTGTTCAGTTTACTTGGGCTGTCAATGCAAGATGCATGGAGCACGGAGGTGAATAAATTCCAAAGGCAGAATTGCTCACGTCTTTGCCAACGTAGCTGGAGGCTGCTAACACCAATAAACAGCAGGGATAACTCCAGAGGGGTGCAATCACTCGCGTGTTTCAAATACAACCCACAAATATGCTAAAAATACATGGAAATACAACCACGGGATGATTGTTTGTTGGTATCAGGCTCGTCTCAGGTTTACAGGGGCAAAACCATGACTGCACCAACACGTTTCCTGATAGCAACAGGGGGTCATTACAGAAATAAAGGCAGTTCATATTTCATTTTACCATATGCAGACAGTATTTGAACAACCTTGGTTGGTTTTGAAAGCTTCCTGGCAGGTGGCTGTGCCCAGCCCTGCTGGCTGCAGTGCTGCCTGGGGGTTTGGGGAACACACAGCCCAGTCCAAAGTTAGAGAGCCGATTTTTCACTCTTAAATTCCCTATTGATTTCAGAGAAGGGTTTAACGGGGAAAATAAATATAGCCTGGCCCTCAGTTAGCATGGCATAAAGTACTTTCACTTCAGACACAGTCAGGAACCCAAAGAAATGAGGGGCTCTGTACTTTCCCTCTGCCCTCCCTGTTAGGTTTGTACACGGACACTCAACCCCTCAGGTCACTTGGGACTTTCAGGATGGATCAGGCCCTTGCGGGCTTGAGGCACAGAGAGAGAAATGTGCATTTGTTTAAAGACAGAAAAGCCTGGCTTTAACAGTGCTTGCTTGTTTGAAAGCTGTGGGTGAATTTGCAGTGGCTTTAGGAAAAAAAGCAGTTGATTTTCATTAAATTTTCTGTGAAACTGTCCTTTCCCAGTACGTAATCTCATTGCTTTCACAGATGATATTATAGTCTCACTGAACAAAAATTTTGATTAAGAAGCTATTTCCATATTTAATAATACACAGAATGAGATGTACCAAATAGAGGAAAATAAGTTCCAACTCCTTAAAAATAATGTCAGTCAGAAAAAAATACAGAAGTCACTCTTTACATTTAAAATTAATGGCTAAAACCTGCTGTGTAAGAAAACAAATTATTTCTTCCATGCCTGTTTTCTGCTTTATAAGCCTGCTGTACCCTTGTAAGAGTAGGTAGGACTTCGATGCTATAAAAAAGGAAAAAAAAAAACAACTGTGTTACATTAAAACACATATAAGATTTTGGAATTGTTCCTCTCTTGGTGGTAACCTGAGGATAGAGAAACAAGTACAAAACATAGAAATGTCATCCAGTGCATTATCCATAACATTTTATTTGCATGTAATGCTGTAGGAAGAAAATTTCACGATGCTCTGCCTGATGTTATAAAACTCCCTCATCATCAATTAGTGTGAGAGGAGCTGGTGAAAACATCAATCGGTTGGTTGTTCACATTCTGGAATGAAAAATCCAAAATACAAGGAAAGGAAGCCTTTATTTAAGGGCAGTCTGATAAAACAGCTGTGTGATTCTACATCATGAAATCACTGCTTATATCCATCAATGCCATTTTTCAGTCAGGGTTCATCTGCCTCCAGCCTCTGCAGAGGTGTTGGGGTTGTTTAGTTAGTAAAGGCTGGTGGTGAAAGGGAGGGACACAAGCTGGGCTTTGCCAGCTCTTACTTTGCTACAGGACCCGGGGGGGTGCTCTGAAAACTGTCTTACCCTGGTTTTGCTCTTGAGTTTCACCACTAAGACCCAAATAATTGCTTGTGCTCGTCTCCGTTCACCGTGGCACCACAGGGCACAAAGCAAGGGGATCTTTGCTCTTGGCATAGCTCAAAACAAGCATAAAAGTGGGAAATGCAAGTAAAAGCCCTTAAATTTAGCAAGTGTTTTGGTCTTTTTTTATATTAAAGAAAATTCTGATGAGCACATTTTGGCAGTGTTTCACTTGTTTGGGTTTTGTTGGTTTTTTTTTTTAAGTGAGTCTTTGCAATACGATCAGTTTTGATACAAAATACTTTTAGGGGTTATAATGCAGTTTTTATGGATCTTACAGCAACTAACAAGTGAGCTGTACTTAAAAATCCTCAGCAATCCTGTCCTAGGAACACGGTCAAAAGTTCAGCCTTTCTGAGGTGCACTGGCTCCTTGTTGTACTGATATCCAGTTACAGGTAGCACATTAACAAAAATAGAACTCCAGTGTCATGCTTCATATCTTCAGCAACATATTGTACGTGAATGTGTGCTAATTACAATGGGAAGCCATCTGGGTCATTTTAAGCTTTCTATTTTACGTGGCTTCTTTACTCCTCGACTTCTCATTTCAACACTCAGCATGAAGAGAGAGGTTAAACTGTTGCATTTTGTATACAGGGGACCATTCATGTGATATACACCAGTCTGTAAAAACTGTAAATGCTATTTTTTTTTTTATTATTTTAAACAGTTTTCTTAGTTTACAAAAGATCAATAATTGGTACCTTTTTACACTCTCGGATTCCTGAATATTGACAGATCTTCAAAGAGAGTATTAGCATATGAAACCTTAAGATTGGCTGTCCTGAAGGTTTTTAAGACACGATAAAGCTAAAATATCAAGTCTCTCGGACAGCCCCTCTTAAACAATTTGGGCAGAGGTGCACGTCAGATACCACCAGCAAAGCCCAGCAACCCCCCCCACCCCGTGCCACTGTCTGCCTGCACGCTGTTATTTGGTTGCACACTGTTTAAATCCCAAAGGAAAATCACACCTCGCATTCCCTCGCTGGCTGCTGGTGACAGGAACAAGATCCGTACTCATTAATGATCACCAGGGCTCCCTCAATGTGGTTGGGTTTGTAATCAACGTAATACTCCTGGGCTGACATGGCAGCCATTTGGTGCATGGTCTGTTTTTGCTTCTGCTTCCTGCGCTGTGTGACAAAGCACTGTCTTAGTTGCCTTAAGCCGGCTGGGAAGCACTTCCAGGAGACATACAACACCAAAACCACGATGAGGAAGGAAAAAATCAGTGCCATGGTGCCCGTCACCACCTTGTGAATCTGCACGGCGTTCTCGGAGTTCTCGCCGGGCATGGTGATGGTGACGGCATACGTCGTCCGGTCCTCGTCGCCGTCGGGCGCGTCGTAGGTGGCGGTGGCCGAGCCGTAGCCAAGTGTTTGCTCGCTGTTGTTGGTAACCGGGGAGAAGGTGTTGACGCTCGTGGGGTCGGCGTTGTCCTCGCACAAGTGAAAGGCGTACACGGCGTCCAAAACATCCTCGCCCTGGGCGTACTCGGGGGTGGCACAGAGCAGGTTGCTGTCGTAGCGACCCTGGAAGTTGCTCAGCCAGGAGGCCAGGGCGCAGACGTTCCGGCTGCAGTCCCAGGCGTTGGCGGAAAGGCTGATGCTCGTGAGGGACTTCCAGGAGTCGAGGACTCGGGAGTCGATGTAGGTCAGCCGGTTGGAGTCCAGCTGCAGGGATTTGAGATGAGGTACACTTTCGAAAACGTGAGGTTCGATGTATTCGATTTCGTTGCCAGAGAGATCCATCTTTTCGAGTTGCCATATCCAGTCCAAAGTGTTTACTACGATGGTAACTTTATTCCTTCGCAAGCAGAGGGAGTGCAGGGAGATGAGCCTGGGAAAATGGGCTAAATTCACTTTCACCAAGTCATTGTGCTCAAGGTGCAGCTCAGTGAGTTTGAACAAGCCTGCAAAAGAGTTTCGAGCCAGGCTCTTTAACTGATTGTATCCTATGTCTAGAAACTTCAGGCTGCGACAGTCCTGAAAAATTCTCACTGGCACGAACTTGATGGCGTTCGACCGCATGTGCAAAGTTGTCAGTTTTCTCAGCCCGTGGAACAGGTCAGGCTCCAAAGACTGTAGGTTGTTGTATGATAAATCCACACTGCGCAAGTTTGGCATGGGGCGGAAAGTGGTGTTGGGCAGTTGGGTTATTTTGTTGGAACTCAGGGTGAGCTCTTTAACTCGCCGCAATTTTTGAAAGGCATTCCCCTCCACTGAGCAAATGTGATTGTGATCCAGATAGAGCCACGTGAGCTGCATTAACCCTGTGAACTGTCCATCATGCAGCTCTGAAAGGCTGTTGTACCGCAGAGACAAGCCCATCATGCCCGACAGGTTGCGAGGCATCTCTGTGAGATTCAGTGATTCACAGTACAAAAGCCTGCCCTCACACCGACAGAGCTGTGGACACCCACTATTCACAGCTGGAAGCATTTTAGAAAAGATACCCAACGTACACAATATCAACCCCGGGGGCTTCCTCAGCAGCCAGTTTAAACAGAGACCAATAAGAAGGAAATCCATTAGCAAGAATATTTCCAAATATGCTTGAGAATGTCCATTGAATCTTTTCAAATTCTACATCATATTTTATTTAGGGGAGGAAAAAAAAAAAAAGGCAAACCAACGAAACAAAGCCCGAAAACCAAAGCAAAACAGCAAACAGAGCAAACACAGAGGCAAATATTTCACTTTACAGCATGCAGGAGCTGTGCAGCATTAAAGTTCACAGACATTCAAAGGTAAAACGATAGTGATTTTGTTCATGTTAAATGCTGCAGCAAAGGAAAAAAAAAAATCTTTCTTCATGAAAGAATTTAATTAAAAAGTGTCTTACCCACCCTTTTCCAGAGAGTGACAACCTCCATTCAGTTGCTTCCTTTGTGTTTGGACTAATTATATGCAGAGCTAAAAAAGACCCCTCTGTGCTACAAATTCAGTCCCTTTCAATGTTGTGCAAGGCTGGCAAGCTCACAATGTCTCACTTCGCTTCTGCTCAACGAGCGAAAGGCTTGTCCAGCTAGCTTTTGAGCTGCCTCCTAGGACCTGCAAGTTTCAGAACTATGTACATGAGCTTGATCTTCTCCTTCTCCCTCTGTCCTTTCCTCTGCAGTTAACACTGTGGCGTGAAAAAAACTCCAAACTCTTTACTAACGACTCCACAGGATTTGTCAATCTGTTTAATGTCCGTCATTTGCAACGACCATTGACCGGCACAACCTTTACTCCAGAGAGAGGTTACCATTCATTCACTGACCGGCTAAGGGTCGCTTTATTTCCCATTCTTTGTTCGCTTTGCTTGTTAGGTGATGCTTAGAGCAGAGAGAGACAGCAAGAATCCCTTCCCTTCAGCTGAGCAGTATGTTGCTAGAGCATGCAGAGGCACCCAGTGTTCACTGAGTGTCGTAAGCTGCTCATGATTGTACGCCTGCACTGTGCATCTCAGACATGGGCAGATTGAAAAGGGGTGGGCATAAAACCAACATCGGAGCGAACCAGGAAAGTAATATATGCTCTTTGATGAAATGGAAAATACTTTAAGCCTATCTCGCCATTTCTCAAACAGGCACGCACACACAGCCGCACAAATCATCAAAAGCGAGGCAGTGCTAAGTAGGAAGCTTGAGAATTAGGATTCTTTCTCTGGTTTTTTTGGGTTTTTTTATTGGATGCTTTTGTTTAAAGTCTGAATTTATAAGCTATTAGCCGGGAGAGAGAGAGACTCGATTACTTGGTTTGGGAAGGAATATGAAAACCAGTCTCTTTGGATTGCTTTTTCTCTCTAATTCCGATGATGACATTTGCCTTTTGGAGCCTTGGGGTGGGGGATTGAGGGGTGTTGGGGGGGGAAATGTGTTTTTATTCTTCTGACATTGTCTAAGTAGAGCATGATTTGAAATTCTGTGCATTCTTTCTCATAGAAATGCAGCCAGAGCTCTGAAAATAGGAATGTCTCGTTTCATATAAGCTTTAATTACATTTGGTCTTTTTCCATGCTGCATATTTTGTGTGTTCAGCACATGCCTTTCCTAAAGGCTTTTTTTTTTCTTTTCTCCTTTTTCTTTGCGGTGTATGCTATGGCACACAAAACTTGAATTCTAGCAGCATAAAGATTACTGTGCATTTCGAATAAGATCAATGCATAGGTTGCTGTGACCGTGTCAGCAGCATGAAAAGAAGGGGGTTTCAAACCCCATTAGTTAATAAGTTTTGCAGATCGTGCTGCTTTTTGTTCCGTGTACCCAAAAAAAAAAAAAAAAAAAAAATATTTGCTGGGTAATTTGCAGTCCTCGTTCTCTATGGGAAACGCATCGTCAATGAGCTCTGTAATTTTTACTGACTGAAAAATGTATTGTACTTCTGTCAGGAAAATGCTGGCCATCTTTTCCTATTATGAAATAGAGTCTCAAGCCTGTGTGCTGGTGAGAGTGATCGGAGCTGACGGCTCCCAATTCTGCATCAATTCCCAATGAAGAAGTTCCACATGGAAATACAAGGATTGCAGAAGATTGTGCTGATTTTAAACGGACATGGGATGCAAAATGCTGGAGAGACAGGGAAAAACCATTGCATTTGCTTTCTTTTTCATAGCTGTGTTAATTTAAAGAGAAATATCTTGCTTTGGAGGTGTCTGTTGCAGAGCTGATCGTTGTGTTTGAGTGTGGCTGCTGTGAGTCTGTGCTGGGAGAGATCAAGGAATGCAGTAATTTGGTGCAGTAAAAGTTGCTTTGCAGAAGTCCTGGCAAACTTAAAGCTCTCGTGCATAAAAATAAAAATGTGTGAAGGAGATTCATTACTAATGTATTTGCCAGAAACAGTCTTAAATAAATTACAAATATAAACCACTTAAATTGCGGTTTCAGAACCTGGGGATCAATGTGCTTTTATGCTCCCTGTTCAGTTTATTTACATTTTTCAGCTCTTCACAGCATTTCAGTGGTCTCAAAGCAAAAATGTGATGCTTTAATAGTATATGAACCTCATATATGTTTTAGCATTTGGGCAGGAGAGCTGAAGGTGGTTTTCCTCTCCCCAGATCGTGCTGTTTTATTCAAAGCAGGCTGTTTATGCAAGTGTCCACTGGTTGCAGTACACCTTAATTCTGTTTCTCAGTACACAAAAACAGGAAGGAAAGCGGTGACAGAACTGACAGAGAAAGGGCATTGAAGCAGGAGAGACTATAAAAAACCTCAGCCAAGCATATATTCCGGATTGCCTTGATGAATATTTTGGTGCAATTAGCAGGGGAAAAAAAATTAAAAGATTGCTTGAACTTAACAGATACTGAAAAAAGCTTCAAAGCAATGAGGTTGTGTCCCTTAAAAATCTGCTACCCTGTAAGTCTTCATGGGGGAAGCCTTAATGCCTTCTCCCATGTAAAAATTTGCGGAGAGGTCTGCAACAGTAGCCCTGAAAATTACAATTATATCTTCAAGGAAAGCTGCCATTTTCTGCAAATCAGATGATGATAATGATCACTTAGTTACCATTTAAATGCTATGTATAAAGAATTCCTCTAGTAGAGATGAAACTCCCTGATACATCACTGAAAGGCTGAGTACCTGTTTTCACTGCTTCTCCTTGTTATCACCTGGGATACAGCTTGGATCCAAACCAATGTGCCTATTCCCACTCTGGCATATAATCCATTATCATTTGGTTTTCAAAGGCAGAAATTAGAGCAAACCTATGCAGCAGCAGCTGGAAGACTGACAGCCAGAATTAGGGACCAAGAATTAATGGCCCTAAGTGCACTCTCTCAAAGCTCTGACAGAGGGCTATTGAATGAGGAACTCTGCTCCTGTCCGAAATTTGGTTCTAGAAAAGAATCCAGGTAGTCTTAAAATAAGAGACCTCACTCTATGTTTGAGGCTGTGATGTTGAAGCACATTAGTGACCAAATTCAAGAACTGGGGCATCTGAAACATCTCTTGTAAATTGGTGTCCTGCTATATTTTTGCAGTGCACCGTTTTTGCAATAAAACCAGGAATCCACTTTGAACATGATTGTAATGCGAAGGGCTTAATTTCCACTGTCTGAGCTGTTATCACAGCCAAACTGTTAAGTTTACACATTTTCTGAAGTTTCAAAGCCTCTGGCAAGTCTCTATAAATTAGCAGATTTAAATTAGCTTTATTAAATGTGCTATTATAAAACATTTTAAGAATGGCAAACCAAGTTTGTATGTGTGTAAAGGGGCTTGATTAAATCAATGTAAAGTAGGTTACAGAAGAACAAAGTGAATAAAGTTTTAGAAAGTTTAGCTGGGAAGCTACTTCTTGTAGTCATGACAAATGTAATTCCAGTGGCAGTGTGGGTCAGAATTGTTCAGGCTGGAAAAGAAAAACCTCTTTCAATGTATTTGGTCTACACATATTTAATATTGCGTTCAGATTAATCATGGAATCAATAAGATTGGAAAAGACCTCTAAGATCACCCAGCCAAGCCATTAAATGTCCCACATAATTTAACTGGCCTCAGAATAATTTCATTCCTGCTAATCCCTTGTATATTCCATTACGGTTTGGGCCTGGATATTTACCTTGCCTTAATTTGCAATCCAGGATAGATGGGGTTGGGACAGAGAGCATGAGATCAGAGTGGGACCCCTGATGTCTAGCTCTCCATATACACATCTCTTAATAAGTTCAACACCAAAATACAGAAAGGCAAAACAATATATTAAATACTGAGTATACTTCTTCCTTTTGGCATTTTCTGAGTGGTTTATGTCGGAATAATGAGAAGTGGGGCTCTTAGTGGTGATTTTCATTTCCTCTCATGACTGAAAGGACTCAAACCTTGATCTTTGGTAGTCTTTAATTTTCAAGAGCGCTGAACCATGGCATTTTGTATAAAGGAAACATTTAAAAACAGAAAAGGGAAAAAAAGATGTGATTTTTAAAGCAAACTAAATCTGTTATTTCTCTTGTATTTCCGTCTTGGTCATCCTGAACATTTATTGGCTGCCCCTTCAAATGAAATTAAATTCTTATAGTGCCTGACACACATTGGATTTCTAGCCACCTTTAAATCATAGCTGTTCTTATGTAAATGACCTTGGTTTTGACAAGGTGATAAATGTTTTTCTGTCTCATTGCAGTTATTCCATCCTCATCATCCACATTCACTCACAGGTGGTCATGCGTAGCTCTAGAAAGTCACTCACAAAGAGACCCATGTGCAGAATTGTCAGTGCGGTGCAGAAATGTCAGTTTTTAGGACAACATAGCCATGAAGTATCTCTCTCCTCCGTTCATTACTGGTAGACTACTTCAATTAGCTAAAGAATGACTGACTCTCTTAAGTATCTGTGAAAATACTTACGGATATCTGGACATGATGTCAAAGCTCTTGACAGTGTTACTGGTTCTAAACGTCCAGAGGTAATGGGAAAGAGACAAGGAAAATTATCCTTTTGTGATTAATCAACACATGAAGATCAAGCAACATCCTGGCTAGGCAAAGGCTGGAGTGTTACTGTCAAGTTATCAGGGTGGTGGAACTCCTGGTTTATAGGAAAAGTGAAAATTTAAGCCTTGGGTTTTGATTAACCCTTGCTAATTTTTATCTCCAAAAATGCCTTGGGAAGTCATGGAGGAAGCATGTGTAGAGTGCAATGATTAGCAGTGTGAAGGTTTTAGTTGGTCATATTTGATTGGAAATCAATCGGTTCCACCTTCAGAAGTGCTAGGTGAGACACTCCACAAGAGTTTATCTCAAGACCTTCCCAAGCATTTCTGGTGGTGCCAGCAAATGAACTGTAATTAATTTCCAATTAGCTTAAGAGCAAAGAGGGCCACAGCTTATCCACACACTTGAATACATCTACTGTGCCCTCTGCTACTGTTGATAGTTCATCTGTGAAGGTTATTTTTTTTGATAGTTTTTTGTTCAATGGTCTTTTATTTGTGCTTTGAGACTCGTTTTGACTGAAAGGTTCTGTTCTTCCATGGAAGTGGCTACTCCCAGATGTTGATCCCATTATACCCAGAGTTGCTTGGTTGGTTGTTTTATCTTGGTGTATTTCCTCAGACTCACCAAGCCTGAGAGAGGTTGGATAAAGTGGCAGAATAGCAGGACTGACCATGTCTTACCAGCATTTCGTGCCCTTTTCCAGGATAACTTGCATGGCTTGGGAAGCTGTGATGTCTCACCTGAAGATGCAGGTAGCACCATGCTATAGAGAAGTCACTGGTAATACAATGGAATGGCCCTCCTGGTGGAAAACACTCCACTCCTTTTACCAGTGGCATAACTTGAGGGGCAGTGAACACTTTTTTAGGTTTCCAAGGTGTAGGAAGTAGAGAGAATTGAGAGGAATTTATGAAATCAATTATTAAAAGCAAGGATGAACGAGTTAAAAGCCATTCCTGGCAGTCTTGTGGAAAGTCGTTTTACAAGTGGATGAACTGCTCTTGGAAAATTTTCCCAGAGCAGAGAATCTGTTCTCAGCATTAGACAACCAGTTGTTCTTAATCCATTTCTTGTGCTCCTTTCCAAATGTATTTTAAAGCACAACGAGAAAAGACAAAACAACTTTATGCTGCCTTTGTGGATACATTACTTCCAGAAATATGGGTTAGTTATGAAGTTGGTGCTGGTATTTTGAAATTGAATAAATACATTTACTGAGTCCTCTTCCATCACATAGGACACCATTTGAATTGACTCTGCAGAAAAACAGAATCATAAAATTGGAGAATGATTTGGGTTGGAAGGAGCCTTAAAGACCATCTCATCCCCCCCCCTGCCATGGGCAGGGCCACCTTCCACTGTCCCAGGTTGCTCCAAGCCCCATCCAACCTGGCCTTGGACATTTCCAGGGATCCAAGGGCAGCCATAGCTTCTCTGGGCAACCAGTGCCAGGGCCTCCCCACCCTCACAGTGAAGAATTTTTTCCCAATATCCTGCCTAAACCTGCTCTCTTTCCATTTGAACCCATCCGCCCTTGCCGTATCACTACATGCAAAGGGGTTGTTCTACAGAGAAACTCTGTTTTTTGGAAAACATTACCTGCGAATCATATGTTTTGGAATGTTCTTAGATCTGACTCTTGGATTTACTGAAGACCTGAACTATAGAAGCTGGGTCATGTAATCATGGAAGTAGATACTGGATCAAGCAGGGCGCGATAGGGAACAAGCAATGGCACCTTTGGCAGGCTGTGTCTATCCTCTGTTATATGTGCTTCTTGGTGAATTCTGGCAGATAAGAGAAGGCAGGATTTTTGTTTTCATCCTCCTGCTCCGATGATGTCCATATTCTGAAGGGAAAACTCGGGATAAAATGTGTTGAAATCCTGGTTGCATGTGTATTGCATCCTACAGGGAGATTAGAGGGCCTCTGGATCATTAGCTCATAGGCAGAATTAATAATGCAGAAACCAGGTTGAAGACTCATATTTCAGATAGAAGTCATTGTGATTTTTGCAAGCTGAAAGACGGTGGTTTGTTGACTACCTGCAATATTTATGGTTTCATTACGTTTTATTTGCAACTGATGTAATGTCTAAGAGAAATAATCATGGGTCAGGAGTCTCAGAAGGACATATTTAAAGGCATAACAAAAGATAGTCATGCCTTCTAAAAAAGAAAGGAGAATAACCTGACCTTCTTTTTTTAAACCAACTTAAAAATACTTAAGGCATCACTGAAGAGTTTCGTATGGTGGAGGAGGTTTGTGTGTGGTGCATGTGTAATCTTAGAAACTCAGCTTTGCTCAACAGCCAATTTAATTTTGTGAGATCCAATGGCAGTCTTTGAAATATGCATTCCTGACTCTTTGGTTTTGTTTCAATGTGTTTTGAAGACTTTTCGTGCCTTATAAGGAAGAAACATACAAAGTAATCAAGTTTGTGTTACTCTATTACTCTTAACAGTTTTATAGAAGGGCATAGCAAATTCTAACAACGTATCCAAAGATCCTGAATTTACCAAGGTTTTAGAAAGAATTTACCGACTACGTTCTCAAAATATGTACGGTAGTATGAATCTAACTTACCTTTCCATTATATATGTTTTTAAAGATGAAACAGCAGATTTTGGGGGGACAAATAGTAACAAAGCTTTAATATTCACTTCAGTTGTGTTTCATAATCAGATTCCCTCTCCTACTGCTGTAATGCTGAACCTTTAATATTCCTGTAAAATGAAGAGCTTATTGTTTCCTAAGACTCAATTTATATTTTAAATGAGTGGAAAGATGCGTAATCAACTTGAAAAGGCAGGAAAATATCATCCTGTTTTTCAAGATACAGGACATTTTACTGAGTGTTTTGAATTCTAGAGACCATTTTTAAAGAACGCTTGGCTTCTGCTCTTTTTTTGTAGTGCAAATTAATTATGATTTGACAAGAGTGTGCTTGATTTTCTTCTTCAGATTTGGTGCAAAGCCAAGCTTTATTAGTTAGAGCCTCTAAATCAAAACCAAAGGTCAGTATCTGTGAAATGCCTGTGGCTCAAGATATATTGCAGTTTTTTCCCCATTATTCAGATATTTTTGCCTATGAAAAGGTGTTTATGTGTTTAAGTGGATGCTGTGTGATGCACTTATGGCTGTGGACAAATAACCACTTTTCCTGATTGCTTCTGAAATGTTCCTGGCAGCAATCCTAAAAATTTGGGAAACCATTGGTGTGAAACTCCTGAGTGACCACACGCCCCCGGTGTGGTCAGGGAATGCTGGCTGGGAGTGTTGTGTACCCATGGCAGGTAGGGGACAAAAGGTGATTAAGCAACCCACAATAGAGAGTGCCAGATATGCCAAAAATCAATCCTGGAAGCAGGTCCAGATCATCACTTCTCCTCTTCTAATTGTATCTCATTTTTTGCTTGTTTTTGCCCTATTTCTTCCTACATCTAGGGTTATTGTTGATTTTTGTTGAGTTCTTTTGTTTCCAGTTCTTAAATTCAGGGATTGTCTCTTCCTGTGTCCCTGCATAATGCCCAGCATGGGCTATCTTTTGCTGTGTCCTGATCAGAGAATCACAGGACAGTGTGGGTTGAAAAGGACCTTAAATCTTATCTTGTTCTAGCCCCTGCCATGGGCAGGGACACCTTTCACTATCCCAGGTTGCTCCAAGCCCTGTTCAACCTGGCCTTGGACACCTCCAGGGATCCAGGGTCAGCCACAGCTTCTCTGGACAGCCTGTGCCTCATAGTCAAGGATTTATTCTTCCCAATAACCCATTTAACCCTGCCCTCTGGCAATGGGAAGCCATTCCTTGTGTCCTGTCCCTCCACCCCGTGTTGTCCCCAGTCCTTCTCCAGCTCTCCTGGAGCCCCTTCAGGCACTGGAAGGGGCTCTAAGCTCTCCCTGGATCGTTCTCTTCTCCAGATGAACACCCCCAGCTCTCCCAGCCTTTTTCCATATAAGAAATGCTCTAGCCGTAATGAATATTACAATAATCTGTAATGCTGTTCAAGGCAACTGTTGGACAAGAATTCAGTGCGTTGCAATGCTCCCAGGTATGGTGTCTGTACCATGAGGTTTCTGCAGCCTATTTTGCAGCTGAGCTGGGACCATGCACTGAGATCAGGTCAGCAGAAGTCACTTGTGGCTGTTCCCATGGCCCACGAGGGTCAGGAAGGCAGTGAGCAGCAGACGACATTGAGAACGTAGTGGGAAGAAGCTTCCCTAGTGCCAGCAGGATTCAGTTGGGTGGTATTGGCTTCTTTACCTTCGGCCCAAAGAAAATCATGTTGATGGCAGTTCTGAAAGCATTTATCCTTGATTTGTGCCGCTTTTGCTTGGCCCTCACTCTGCAGGACCGTGGAGCCTGTTGGAAGCATCTGCAGCACTGCGAAGTAGCGCTGACCTTGGGCTACTTCCCTGAAACACATTCAGAGTCTTGTGAGCTGTGTTCTCTGACTGTCTGGATTTGCTGGCACTGTTGTATCCATTAAATACTGATTAGATTTAAGAAATCCAAGAGACCAAGTAATGCTATCATCTGTTCCCTACTTATCTTAATAATATTGCCAGTAATATTCCAATATATCAATTCTAGGATATTCTCTCCCTAATCCAGTGCAGGGAAACAGGGACAGTGTGCTTTTTTGTTTCAAAGGCAGAACAAAACCATTTTATTTATTGATTTATTTTGCTATATTGCCTAGAGATGAGAGTAAAAAGTAAAAGCAACTTTCAAGGACTGTTAGAAAAATACATCATTTTTCATAATGTTTAATGAATTGCTTACAGTACTTGTTTTACTTAAAACTGCAATTAAAGATCACCCTCTAGTCAAAAGAAAAATGTGATAAGAACGTGACTTGAAACTGGGCAGAACATTTTCTAAAGCCCTTTGGGAGTAATTCCAGTAATTATTCAATCTGACGTTTTCCAGAGAAATAACCCTTTATGTATGAACTCCATTAATCATAAGAGCACAGTTCACTTGTCAGATACTTCTCTCCAGTCTCTTCGTACTCTCCATTTAGTAAGATACTAATAAACATCTTCACTAAATTTGAGAAAATATTAAACTGCTTGCAGAAAATCCTGGTGTATGGTTTTGGTCTTGTGAGATGGGATGTGATCTGTAGACGTCTGCAAATTTCCAGGCTGTGGCTGCCATCAGCGTCATGTCTCCTTCTAATTTGGTGTCATGTCATTCACAGCACTTTCAGGACATTTTTGCCTTCTTTTCTCCTCTGAACTGCCCTGGAGAGGTCTGGTTTGTCTGTCTGTCCAGCTATAAACACTTGCTATATGAACTTTCTTATCTAAATAATTGGTCTTTTGCAAGACATGTATGTAGGCAATAAAAATTCTGCCTTAGATCATCTACAAGCACAAGAGTGAATACTTGAATACTTCTTTTCTGGTATGAACTTGCTACACATTATTGGGACGGCAAAATTAGTACGGAGTAACTGTCTTTGATGATAAGCAGCCTTAAGAAGATTTTTGTTATGTTTTTCTGTGCTTCATCAACTGAAGATATTCCTTAATATTGTGTTAAAAAGCGGTGCTTTAAAAATGCAGCAGTGATTAGATGCTCATATTGGAAGAATTTACCATTCTCTCCTTTTCAGGTTCTGACATTGTTTTGTGCTTTTGAAGCTGGCAAGTGCAATAATCAGTGTTCTGATAAGGACTGATAAATATAATCTATTGCTGAATGTGGATAAAAGACGTAGGTTTGACACAGCCTCCTTGTGCATCTTTTGACTTCTCAAGAGCTGAGTGGAGAATAATTCTTTGGAGATTTACTTTATAATATTTAATTGGGTTTTGTGTGTCTGTGGTTTTTTTTTGGTTTTGTTTGTTTGTTTGTTTTTTGTTTTTTTTTCTGGAGCCATTGCGACGTACCTGGACTGTTGCTGGTACTAATGCTTGAAATTCAGGATTTTTGCTTGGCAGTTGTCATTCGTTGCACATTCCAGTAGATGGCAACTCCAGTCTTCCTGACATTTCATCTCCATTCAAACCAGTAATATTTTCTGNAATATTGCTTGTGTTGAAATTACCACATAGTATCTGATTTCAACTCAAACAGTACTGAAAAGAAAGATGATAAAAAGGCCTGAAAGCTCCAATCCTCCTGGATCATAAAGCACACACTGATTCCCCCGTAACTTTAGAAAGTATTTTAGGAGTTTTCATAAAAAGGATTAGTACCCCTAACTTCTTTTTATACGAAATAAAGGAAAGGGTGGGCTGCAAATACAGCACACTGGCTTTAGTTTGATGATCTGGCTGTAAAATGTATCTCCCCCTGATTAATTCTAAAGTATTTGGTTTTGCTGTTCATTGTAAATGCTCGATCAGACTTGTAAAAATTTGTAAATTTGTGGATTTCATAATGATATACCTGAACACAGCTTGTCTTGGATGAGGGCAGGAGTAGGCCCACGTGAGGTTTAGCCATGGGAATATTCTCCAATTTGCCTCCCGCTCAAAGCAATGCCAAGTTCAGCCTTTCCTCGCTGTGTTTATTCCCTCCCATCAATTGTATTACCAAAGCGCCAGCGCAGAGGAGCCTATTTCTGTGTTTTCCTCTGCTGACTTTCACAACTTCAATACTTGCCTGTAGAATTTGAAGCCATAAAACAAAGCATCTCTCTGTGAGTGAATGCCAGACATCAACCACAGGCACAAAAGATTGTGCTTGCTCTGCCTGGGATGGAAACTAAGGATCATAACAGTCACACAAAGGGTCCTTTCTCTGTCTCTCTCTGTCAAGACTGTAGTTTAATTTTCAAACTACTTTCACTGTGTCTAACAAGGTTTTATTTTGGGGTTGATGGTTAGAAAAGGGGAGAGAGTGAAGGATAATTATTTTCTTTTTTTTCTTAATAACTACTTATCTAACTTTAAAAGAACACATACTACTTATTAAGGTTTTTTTAACCAACTTCATCCGCAGAGAATTTTCAGTAATCCTATAAGAAACTTTCAATCTGCCAGAGTCTATAGGAAATTTTGCTATTTCATACTAGTTCTTATGGTCACAGATGCAAACATTTCCTGTTTAGAATAAACGGAAGAAAAGTTCTAAAGTAGAGCAATGTTTAAGGCCAGATTTATATGTTCACACTTTTATTGGTTTAGTAAAAACCTTGATTTTCAACCCAGACTCGATTAGTCTATGGATATTTTTACTTCACAGAAACAGTATTAAAATAAATTACACTCATATAGGACAAGCAGAATATTGGTCCATTTAAGCCTGACTGATTTTTATGTAACAAATTAGTGAGCAAGGTAATTAAATCTCTTTTGGATGCCTGTTTCATCTCTGGAAGGAATCCCAAGAACCTCAGAAAACTGACTTTCAGGTTATATACAGGTCCTGGGTCTATTGCAGCTAAGTGGCTTGTTTCTCATTATCGCATTTAGTGCTGCAGAAACGACTCCACCAGAGTCTTTATTAAAACTTGCTTAAGGCCAGCATTTTCCCTTGGGTCAATAATGACTTTAGAGGAATGGATGTAGAAGCTGGATTTGTTCTGGAATGAATTATGTCTCATCGGGGCCCCCAGGCTAGTATTTCAAATTCGCCACCAGGCACTTCATCAAAAATTCTGTTCCAGTATTGAAAAGACCTTGTTGCTCCTATTAGGCAGTGCAGAGCATACATTTGTGCCTCTTTCCCTGCTCCAAACTAAATTACTCTATTTTTTTTTCTTTGCTTAACCCCATTGAATGCTACCAGCATCAGTGAGGATCCGGTTTAGAAATGTGTCCTGAAGATCTCATGCGTCGGGAAAGGTCATTCCCAGTTATTTCCAACTAAAATACAGAGCACAACAGAGCTTCCAGGGAACTACTGGTAAAAGCCATGGAAATCCTACAGCTTCTGGTGTGAGAGAGGTAGTGAATATCATTCCTTCCTGTAAATCCTTCCTCATGATTGATCCAGTTATTGCTTATCACTGCATATCATGGAATCACAGAATGGTTGGAGTTGGAAGGGACCTTAAACTGCATCTTGTTCCACCCTTCTGCCATGGGCAGGGACACCTTCCACCATCCCAGATTGCTCCAAGCCCCATCCAACCTGGCCTTGGACGCTTCCAGGGATCCAGGGGCAGTCACAGCTTCTCTGGGCACCCTGTGCCAGGGCCTCGCCACACGCTCCTGGTCTCAGCTCACTCCCCACCTATATCTCAGCTCTTGGGAGTAAAAATTCCTCTGCTCAGGAGAGAGAATAAAAGTTCACAACATTCACAGGCTGCCTTATATGACCAAGGAGAGAACATGAGGAAGTGGGATGGAAAATCTCTCTCAACCTGCAAGGAAAAGCAATCACCAATTGGGGTTTAACCCCAGCCAGAAACTGAGCACCACACAGCCACTCACTGCCTCCTTTCCAACTCCTGCTGGCTGGGATGGGAAGGAGAAATGGGGGAAAAAATAAACTTTGTGGGTCGAGATAAAGACAATTTATTAGGAAAGCAAAGGAAGAGATAATAATAATGATGATAGTAATAATAATAGTAATAGACAAAGCACGTGATGTACAATACAATCACTTGCCACCCACTGACCAATGCCCAGCCCATCCCCAAGCAGTGATTGGCCCCTCCAGCCAACTCCCCCACCAGTTTATTCCCTGGGATGATGTCCCATGGTGTGGAATATCCCTTTGGCCACCTCGGGTCAGCTGTCCTGGCCATGCTGCCTCACAGCTTTTTATGTGCTTGCTCTCTGGCAGAGCATGGGACACTGGAAAGCTCTCGATTTAGAGTAAGCACTGCTGGGCAAGAACTAAAACATCAGTGTGTTATCAACAACATTCTCATCCTAAATCCAAAACTCTAGAAAATTAACTCCAGCCTAAACCAAGATACACCCTCATTGTAAAAAATTTCTTCCTTAAAATTTCTGTACCATTCATATGAGCAAATATTTCTGAAATATGCAGTAACCCAGTAAATTAAAAAATGGTGTCGTTTTCGTTTTTCTAGTTTGTAGAATCTTCTCATTTTTATGATCAGATAAAATAAAATATTGACTTGGAAAAGATCTTTAATTTGTGAGCCTAAACCCGAACTGCTGGTTTTCCCTTTGCTGGTCTGATTTTAAAACATGATCTTGTGATATTTACAAAATGTAGCGGTTTGGGAGTGTTTGTTCTCTTTCACTGCTTCACAGACTGAGGTATCCATTGAAAAGCAAAGGTGTTTGATATGAAAAGAGATTGTAGTGGATAACAGGCAGACAGGTGTTTGGCTTCCCTTTGTGCTTGTCAAGGACAGTTCCTTGGATGGCTCACAAGCACATTCACATTCTCATTTTTTCCTGCTGACTGGATTTTCCCTGAGTGCCGTGTTCAGAGATTGCAAATGCGACATTACCTAAGAGGCCCCATCAAAATCTGGAGCAAATGGTGGATGTTACGATGGGTATTGCACTGTAACTGCTGTGTCAGTAGCACAATATTAAATATAAATAATTACTTTTATATATACAGTGAAATTTCCCCTATAACCATTTCCATGGTTTATTTCTAGCCTAACAACTGCAGGAATTGGAAAAAAAAAATAAAAATACATATTTTTGCTATACAGCATCTATCACATTTCTTACTTTTTATCCTGAAGTAGATTTTCCAGATGCTTCTCTACAAAACAGAATAGAGTAGTTTTGCAACTACAGGAGACTGTAAAAATATATTTACTTTCTTGCAATGTGTTTATTTTGTATTGGAATTTTAGAGAATACCAGTTTAGATAACATCATGTCAAGGCTGAGTAAATTCTGTGTATAGTTAAGTTTTGCTTGACAGTTTATAAAGATGAAATAATGTTTCACATAGTGGGAATTAAAAAAACACCCTCATATGAAATGTGTAATCGAGTCAGCTTAATCAAAATATCAAGAAATAGAAAAATATTTATAGGTGCAGTGTGTGTAGAATCACAGAATCATTTAGGTTGGAAAAGCCCTTTAAGATCATGCACCAAGGCCTCTACTAAACCATGTCCTTATGATCCATTTCTCTAATGTTGCACTTAATCCCTAAGGAAAAAAGAATACAGAGTTTTAGTCAATATAAAAGACATCATCTTTCTCAGAAATTTTCGTCATTTAATTTCCACTTTAACCAGTAAAGACACAATACAACAGTGGAGCTCTTTTAGGGGCTTATTTTATTTAAATTTTTAAGATATTTTTACTTGAAATCTAAAATGTTTGACTTCAGTGTTGGGGTTTTTTTAGAATGTGGAGGATAGACAGAATTTAAGAACACGTGTTCTGATCTGAAGATCCTCTGGAGCTGAAATGGATTCTTACTGAAATCATGGGATGGGGATTTCTGAAGAACCTTTAAAGCTTTGGGTCAAAGCCCTGACAGTATTTTGGAGCCTCCTTATAAATAATGCTTTACGTGGAGGTTTCCATCTTAAAGATATGTAAACCACTATGAATAAGAGTTAAAAAGTCCCTTGGCTCTGTTCAATAGAATTCTTTCTGTCAGTTATTGTCCCTGGGAAAGACATTGTGATAGAAACCTTCCTAGTCCATAGAAGTGCAATGGATTTAAGAAATCACCTGGCCCATCTCTTTGCTCCAAAGCAGTGTTTGTTTGGTCATTCCTGACACATCAGCTCCTCCTGAAGGCTCTGAAGACTTCTCAAGGAAAAGGTTCATCCTCCAGAGGATGCTGGGGCACTGACCAGCCTCTCCAGGGAATGGGCACAGATTCCAAGGCTGCCAGAGCTCCAGGAGCGTTTGGGCAGCACTCTCAGGATGCACAGGGTGGGATTGTTGGGGTGTCTGTGCAGGGCCAGGAATTGGATTCAGTCATCCTTGTGGGTCCCCTCCAACTAAAGATACTCCGTGATCTCTAATTCTGTGATTTGCTTCTCAAATTCCGTGAGTTTAACGAGCCCAGCGCCCCCAGGCTTCTCCTGTTGGTGGAGTCTTACGCTGATCTTTGGTAGCTGCTTTTGATCTATTTTGGATCCTCCTAAACTGTCCACATTTTCTGTGTGCAGTGTGTCGAAACAAACGCCAAGGTGTTGAAGCTGAGACCCGGCTCACTGGGAGGACAGGCTCTCCTGGCTGCTGCTGGCTTTTCCTGCCAGAGAAGGGCACCTGCCTTTTCAGCAGCTGGGTGACACTGATGGCTCCTGTTCCTCCTGGGATGTGCAAGAGCCTGTGGAGCCTTTCCTGCAGGCTTTCTGTAGAGCTGCTTGTTCTGGGTTATATAGCTGTTATTCCTGACTGAGTGAACATCTTGCACGTGACCCTGTTGGAATAGCATTTCTCTTTCTTTTTTTTGTTTTTTCCTTCCCCCCCGCCCCCCCCCATTTTGAGAACACAAGTGCGATTTGTCAGAATAATTTTGAATTTTTATTCTACTCTCCTGAGCGCCTTCAGTGCTTCTCAGCTTGGCGTCACCTCCAAATTTAATACGCATATTCCATGTGCTGTCACCCAGGTCATTAATGATGATATGAAACATTGATGGACACAAGAGAAAAACCTTTCTGTGTCATTTCTAAGTGAATTGCTGTAGGTAGTAAGCTCATTATGTAGCATGGATAATTATACTGTGTTAATGAAACTGGGTAAAGAAGGAAGTATCCACATCAAACAGTGGTGATGGAAGAACTCGCCTACACCAAGATTTCCTTTTCTGCTCTCAATTTTTGCCTGAGGTGAAGTTACCTGACTGTGCCTCGGTACCATCTGAGGCTCATGAGCAGGACACAGGAAGAACATAATAGATTTTCTCCTCTTTTAGAGCTGAGTCCTGTAATGAGAAGGAAAGAGTGTTTAGGTAACGTGCATAAGCAGTGCAATGCATATTTCATTCCTCTGCCTGCCCAGAAAGTCTGTAGAGTACGAATAAACTCTGTGATTTAAATAAGGAAATTTGCAAGAACTTACAATAAAAGGGATTTTCTTCATCTTTGCTCTGATCCCACAGGTGCCCACACAACTGCAGCTCCCCTGTTCACCATTTCATTGTGTAACAGTCTTTCCCACAGAACTCGAGAATTGTAAGCATTTGCTTAAATGCACAAATCACTTTGTGCTGAATTATGTATTTTCTTAGATTTTATTTTAACATGAAGTAAGATTCTCCTATTTTAAATAAATACATCTCCTCACTTCTAGCTGTGGAGTTTCTGTGAGAAGACTTACTGCATTCATATATTCTGTCTCTATGAGCTCAGTATAACATTTGAATTACTGATTACCTGCATTATGTGTAAAAATTGATGGAGCTGGACAGCTGTGCCCCTGAGGACTCTCAAAGGCATTAACTATTGCAGTGAAGGTCTGGAATATATTACGTGTATTAAGTTGCAGATATATTTGCCTGCCTTAAACTTCAGTTTGTCATCCCTGTTAGTCAGTGACCATCTCACACGCAGAATATATTTGACTAGGAGACCCTTTGGCACTTTTGGTTTGCTGAGCTGAAGTAAAGCTCCTGGTTTTTTGTTTTTTGGGGTTTTTTTTTCAGTAGTGTTATTCTCCTGGGAATGTACCCAAAGAGGTTTGGTTTGGTTTGGTTTGGTTTGCTGGGGTGGTTATTTACAAGCCCACACACACACAATAAATGACAAGCTGATATGATTTTTTTTTTGTTATCTAAACTGCATTTCCATGAAACTTTGGTTTATGTGGAAAATAATCTATTATATTATTTCTTCCAATTTATTTGACACCTGTCCAATACTCCAGGCACTCCCAGCTATCTAAAGTACATCTGCAGCTTCCAGTGCAATAGTATTTTTGCACTTCCAGTAATTTTCTTTGTGTCATTTATCTTCAAAACACCTGCATGAAATATCCCTGCTTATAAATAGATAGAGAAGGTAAACAGAGACTAAACATAACAGAACAAACACCACACAGGATTCCTGTCCTGAACCAGAGACTCTGTGCTTCAGAAGTCATAAACTGGCACCGTGGGCATCCAGCCCTTTTCTTCTGTATCTTGTTGCA
Organism: Dasyornis broadbenti; assembly: GCA_013397935.1. Classification (NCBI taxonomy): domain Eukaryota; kingdom Metazoa; phylum Chordata; class Aves; order Passeriformes; family Dasyornithidae; genus Dasyornis; species Dasyornis broadbenti. The sequence continues at coordinate 73,708 of VZRN01002818.1, forward strand.
CAAAACACATCCTGCTCAGCTCACCCCCACACAGAGCTTTGGTTTTCGTTCCCACGAGGTCATAATACCTTAGTGAGGCACGTAAAGAAAAAAGAACAGCTTGTCCAGAGCTGGCTTATTCTTTTGTATTTCTCATTCCTGTATTTGCATCTCAGGTTTGGTTTCATGTAACCTGCCTCTCCGAAGGGGTTCACTGTCACACCCCAGCTGATGACACCCAGGCTCTCACGTGCCCCCTCTCCCCAGCCCTTGGTGAACCAGATAAGTTGTGCAGCTTTCCAGGCAGACGTTCCCACCATGGAGTCTGGAAAGGGCTGGCAGCAGGTGGATTCAGAGCTATTCTGCTCCATCCTTTTGACACCACAGGCTTAAAATCTCTGTGGAAGTATTCTACTGAATCACGTTAGTTTTGAAATGCCCTGTATAATATGAAATTTCCCTCAGTGCAGCTTCAAGTCTCATGTCCCTTATTAAATGCTTAAGGGATTTTTTTTTTTTCCCAGGGTGGTAAAACCTATTATTTCTGTTACTAATTATGATCTGATTTTATCTTGCTGTTACTCCTTCCTGCAGGACATGAGTCCTGCTTCGGTTCAGGGGCTGGCAGCAGGAGATGGCCACATGCCAATGGCCACACAACCTGGTGGTGGTATTTTTTCTGCACCTGAGCATCAGCTGTGCACAAGCATTTGCAGACGAAATCCCAAAGGCAGATCCCAATGCCTTTGGGATCTATAAATCCCTTGAAACAGTTAATGCAGCGTGTCTCATTTTGCACCGTGTCTCGTGAATTACAGATGAAGGAGTGAATCTTTGTCCCACATTTTGTGTGCCTGGACCCACCTGTGTCCCAGGCATGGGCAAAGCTTGGCTGAGAGGAGGTTTTGGCACCTCCACCTCCCAAAGAGCCATTTTACCCTGCAGATTAATGTGTTAATGGCGCATGAGCTTCCCTTCCTGGTAGGTTACAAGTTCCTCCCTCAGTACTTTTTCTCTAAGCTCCCTATTCTGTGTCCCATGTTTTGGTTCCCAAATCAGGACAGATCATCTGGCCAGAATGGGATCTCAGAGCTGGCACTGGACAAAACTTTACTGGACCTGTAGACTTGCAATTTTAAGGCAGGAATCACTGACAGTATTTACAACCCTTTCTCCTCTCCTGTGATTCTCAGACATCTGTATGGCCAGAAAAGCCAAACTGGTCAAGGCACTTTGGCTCTTTGTGAGGGGCTGGGTTAAAGGATGGCTTGTGAATGGACAGCCAGGAATTGCAGCTGGATTTGAAAGGCAGGAAAGTAGTGGCTGTGAATTTGTGAGGTTGAAATGGTGAGTAGTGAGAGAGGAGAGAAAATAGAGGCAGAACTGACTCAGAAGGATTTAAAGCAGATATAGAAAAATATAATATTGGAAAAAAAAAAAAAAAAAGCAGGGGAAAACCCCCATAAATTTACAGGTACTGATATTGTGAGAAAGTTTCAAGAATTTGATGGCACTGATACAAATTTTAGTGTTGAGACAAAAGTTATACGAATATATGTGCCTAGTGGTCTAACATTTAAAATCTCAGGAGAAAAATGTGCCCAATACAAGTGGTGCTGGTTCCTCAAGGTCTGCTGAAGCTGTCAGCAGGTCTGAGCAGTTCTGCAGTCTGTGACAGAGACACAAACACCACATTCATTGATTTTTCTCACAGCAGAGAGGAATTTAACATATGGGTGATATAGTTTAACTTGCTTAGCATATGGAGAAAACTCTATAATGCAGATTTGCTGCTACCTTGGTACATTGCCTAATAATTTAGGATAGTTGAGTGTGCAATTAAAATTAAAATCTGTGAACATAAAGATACTCGGTAGCCTTGGAATAAGGCAAAAAATGAGGGTAGTAACAGTGACAAAGTCTAATAGTGGAAATTTAAAATCACATTTAAATTAAATTCTTGCCTCTGTTGGTAAATGTGGCAGTGTTTAATGGGGTTTTGATCGGTGCAAAATGGTATCCTGGTGTTAGCAGAGAATGGAAATTTGTTCACAGTGCATTAAGAGGAGGTTCTTGTGGGTGGTGGGGGTGTCCCTTTGTCACCAGCCCTGGATTTACCGAGTGAAATGAACGAGTTAAAGATGGGTCTGCTTCTGTAGACACAGAAAGCCAGGCTAAAAGTCCATTTCTGTTCCTCATGAAAAGCTTCACAGAGCTGATTCAGGGCTTCTCTTGGAGCACCCCAGAGCCCAGGAGGGGTTCATGCAAGCGGAAAAGGTCACATAATGCCCCAAAGAAATTGCTCTGAATCGCATAATCTATAGGGGAAACCAGGAAGACACAGCTTTGTTGTTGTTGTTGTTGTTTTTTCCCCTCTCCAGAAATTTACCCTACATTTCTGCTTTGAACAGATGTCTTCAAAGAGTGTGTGGGAAATTTCCAGGAAAGTCTCATGCACTTGAATTTTATTATGTTTCTCAAGTGCGATAATGATTTCAGAGATGACTGATGCTGTTATTTCATTTAGTTTGCAACATTTTGTGTTTCAATTCCTTTTATCGAGTTTGCACAAATACAATTAGCTGTTGTACTACTCACTGTGCTAAATCACTGATAAAAAAGGAGAATATAGAATTTCCATTTTGTAATATTTCCCTGGGCTTGTGAAATGTTCCATTTTGTTGGTTTGGGTTTTTTAAAATCTTTTCCAGATTTAATTGATATTCATGTGCCTCTGTGAGGGCACAACATTCAGCCCTACTGCTCAGAAAAAGCCTTTGTGTTGATCCTGCATGGCAGGAGAGACTGAAGGCTGAAAAGTCAATTGGTCCAAAAATTTGGGGCAGCGCTGAAGAAAGAAAAAACAGAAACAACAAAGCAGAGGAGAGGATTTAAGTGGGATATTTTGAGGGACTGCATTTACAGCTTAACAAACCAGGAGGAGTCTCCATGGGAGCCTCAAGGGCTCTTCAGGTGTCACAATCCAGAAATTATTTCATAGGTGAAGGAGGATGAGTTGGATGAACGAGGAGGCAAAGAAAATATATTGAGCCATGGGTGCATCTCAGCCCAGGGAACAAAAACACTGTTCTGGAACCAGAGGAAATTCCTGCGCACACACGGGCGTTCTGCAGAGTTCTGAGAGTCTGTCAGGTGAAAACCAGATTATTTAGTGAGTGTATGGAAAGAGGAGAAAGAAAGGAACATGAAAATAACTGTGACTCTGTGGGAAGACAAAACATGAGCCAGGCAGTCCATTTGAGATTGTTTAAATAGACAGAAATTCAACAACAAACATCAGAAGTGCCGCTTAGAGGAGCCAACCTTGAACCATACTTTGGTGCGGGCAAGAAAAAGTGGAAGAAACTTAGGAATCTATGAACTGCAGAGACAAAGGGCTGAACCCTACAGCCTGAAACGAGCCTGTGTGACAATATTATTACTCATTTGCCCTTTCCCACTCACTGCAATGCCCATTCCAACCACACTCCTTGGCTTGGGAGCTGTGAGTTTGAGGACACTGACCTTGATGGAGGGAGTTGAGTTTCATTCTGGAGGCGTGTCTCTGTGCTTATGCATATGCATAAGGATTTGCATGTGTTTGTGTAACACAAAATAAATGCTAGAGAGCGTTTGCAGCCTTCGCTGAAGTGCTGTGGAGGGAGTAGGTGGCTACTGCCCCGGAACGTGGAAGGGCTTTGATGATGAAATAGGAGGATGGCAAATATTGCTTATGTTTTGTGGTTGCTGCAGCTAGCTCTTCTGTTTCCCTGTCTCCAAATATTTCAGTTCATTCTAAGTTCCCGTATCTTAGTTTCACGCAAAACGTTCCTAATTTTGTTTTAATAAGGGAAACTTCTAACTGATGGGCATGCATGGAAATATTTGAAGCCCAGTATATTAAGACATATACCCAAAAGACAAAACCCAAAACATAAAAAATCCATTTTTCTTTTTTTTTTTAAAAAAAGTGTATTTGAAGCAGCATTATTTTGTTTTCATGTCTATTTTAAACTCTTCAGAGTGCCATTATTATATCTATGGATTTTATCTTTATTAAGTTCAGTACAGTGGGCTAATGCCATCTGAAAGGGTTGTGAAGAGGGGAGTCATCCCACAAGGGTGCTCAGAGAAAAATTTTGGAAAGACAGTAAATATCAAAATTTGTTCAAATTGCCCTGCTGTATTTATTATGTGCATTCTAGGAATCACTAGAGGGGTTTATTCCTCTTCCACTCGTTTGCTAGTTCAGTGCAAGTCCTTCAAATGGATCAAATGGAAAATATTTTATAGATGGTCTGTTGTGGTCATACAGCATTTATCAATGCAGGCTGGTGGATGCATCATTTAGCTGTATGAACGCTCTCTGATGCTGTAGTAATTGACATTTAAATAAAGACTTGGGTAGAAGAAATGGCTTTTTAAAATATTTGCAGATCATATTTACAAAACAGAGTATTTCACCCTCTGTTTCTGAAGCAGTAAACAGGTCCGTTCATTTTCTGTGCATTCTTTTAAAAAGATTATTGTATTTAAATGCTGATTTTACAGTGCCCAGTTAAATACAAGTCTTTAGTTTAAAAATTAAGAATTTTTATGGTGTATAGCTGTGCAGAAAATCACAAAGTTGCAGTTTTTATTATTCACAGTTTAGGTGGAGTCTTGCCTTTTGTTTGGTGGTGAGAGATCCAATATGAGCCCAAATTCTCATTCCAATTCACTGGACTCCCCAGCTGATCCAACCACTGTTGTGCATTTTCCCCAGCAGAGCACAACCAGGGTCTCAGAGCTACTGCCATAGAATGGGAGAACGCAGAGGGAAAATCTGGGGCATTTTCAGAAATATTAATTATGTTTCTTAGACTACTGAATTAATTCTCATTACAGTAATACTGAGGGCAGATTTTGAGTAGTTTCAGTTACTCTGTTTAGAAAAAAAAAAAACCCATATTGAATCAAAAATACTCTTCATAATCCAAATGAATCCTAGAATGGACCCTTAAAGATCAGCTGATCCAACCCCTCCGCCGTGAGCGGGGAAATCTTTCACTTGATCAGGGTTGCTCAGAGCTCTGTCCAGCCTGACCTTGAATGGGGCCTGCCCAGAGATGGGGCATCCAACTTCAAAATGTGACCTTTGAAATTCCCAAAACATTTGAGAAAAGAAAAAAAAAATAATCTCTGGGTTTATGTATTTATTTCAGCATATTGTCGGGGGAATGAAAAGGCCTCTAAAATCCACATAGTATAGAGTAAAACAAAAAGCAATAGAAGCATTTGTCTTACATTCCTTCTACTGTGTTTTTTGGGGGGTTTTGGTTGTTTTTTTTTACTAAAAACTGTGCTGTATAAAATAGTTTGCGATCTCATTCAGTGACCTCTGAAGTCAGTGAGCTTTTCCACTAAACATCATAAACTTATTGTCAGGCACAGGAGATTAGATGTGATCATGATTTCCAGTCCAGGAGACTGAAAATTGGTCTATATTCATGAATGTGCTGTATAATAGGCTGTTATAAATCCAGTTGGGTTATTAGGATTTATTACAGAAGGGAAGAATCATGGTCACATTTAACTCACTAGATTCAAGGTTTACAGAAATAACCAATTCTAATAACGCTTGTCTTTTCTTATAAGAAAAAATATCAGCAGTGATAACAAAACTAGTTAAGTCAATATAATTCAAAAGTCAGTTTAAGTCACAAGTCATGAGGATATAAAGCCAAAACTTTTTGTGATAGTCTGTATTCTGAAGAAGATATTTTTCCATGTCAGTTTTTGCTGGTCCGTAGCATTTCTCTGGGTGGAGGAAAGGTGTTTTAACATTTGGTTTTGTTTCTGATTATCCTGCTCTGATCTGATTGCTAATAAATTAAAAATGTTTCTCCCAGTGGAGTCAGTTTTGCCCATGACAGTAAGTGGCAAAGGATCTCTCCCTGCCCTTATCTCAACCCATGGACCTTTTGTTGCATTTTTTCTCCCATTTCCAGCTGACCTGGGAGTGACATTTAAAAAAAAAAAAAAAAGTGGCAGTTGAAATAAGATATTTAACACAATGCATAATATTGGGCACTGCCCTTCTTAGCATTGAAAATATTAATCAAACTAGCGAAGAAAACATGGCTATTTTGATTTATTTTGGGTTTTTTTAATGGTAAAACATGGTGTATTTGAATTACAAAAGCACTGCGTACCCACACACAAATGCATATGTGTCACCCAGCTTTCTTTTTGTCTTGATAAAATTTGAAGTTATGTGGTATTTTGGAAATAGTTTTCAGAGGCAACAACTCATTCTTCTGCATGTTCCTGCAATTTGTTTCTGATGTCAAAAATACGTTTTTGTGGAGCAGAATGATATTAGAAGGAGAGACTTTTACTAGGAGATGCTCTTTGTTGTAATAAACTGCTCTGGAGTTCATCAGTCAAAGTGGATGCTTGCATAGGCAGTCATTCTACCGGCCTCAGTTTTGTTTTTTTTTTTTTTTTTTTAAAAAAACCACTCTTTACCAAATTTTCTACTCTTTAGCTATATTAAATGATTGATGGGCATTCTTGCCTTGATTTAGGAAGTCATCTAAGAAAAGAAATTTCATTTTTGAGTATAAAAATATCTGTAAATGTGCACACATGGTTGTGCACTTAAGGCAATTATTTTTTTAAAGTAAAAGATCTCTGTCTAAAGAGAAGGCCATGAAATATTAATTCTGTAAACACAGTTCTTTTTGTTTTGCATGAGCGTGTGAGATGAAACAGGCTCACCAGAGCCATTTATCAGTACCTTTCCTCATTTGGGCATGGATTTGAGGTTGTCCACTCGCTGTCCATGCACATGAGGAATACAGACAGGAGGGAATGTGACACGGTGACCTGTCCTGCTGTAGCACTGGTGACTTCGTGTCGTTGTCCTACATCACGGGGAAGCTTCCGAAATCATTTGGCATTTTACCTCTAAATACAGTCTAACCCCATCTAACAATTAGCGTATTTGGAAGTAAACGCATTTATAAAATGATTTTAAATATTCAACTAAATGATTGAATTGTGAAATTTATTATTAAATTAATTAAAGTATTTAAAATTGGAAATAATAAAATATAATTCCCAAGCTCTGTTAAAACCGGAGTGTTCTACCCATTCCCCTCCTGATCCCAGAGCACAAGCTATGAACACAAAGATATCTCAGCAGAGCTCGCTCGATCTATTTCGAGTCCTGTTCTGCATCATTTCCAACTGCTTTGCAACGCTAACTTGTTAAACACTTTCCTGTGGCCAGCCCTACTCAACCCATCTGTGTTCTGTGAAGTTCTTCTGAAGGTCAAACCTCAAAGACAGTTTCAGGACAGATGCCAAAATGAGTTTACACTCCGTAGATGCACTTTTGCTCTTTATCTGAGGCGGGTCACTGAACGGCTCTGAGCGTTCAGAGGTCACAGCCCTGCGAAGTATAATGTGGATATCCATGTGATATTTAATCTCAGGAAATAACCCTTTCTGATCTTTTTGGAATGAATCTTTTATGTGGATGAACAAAATAAAACAAAAGCCCGGATTGCATGTTGTTGAAACAGATTATTAAGGAAAAATATGAAGGAAAAATAATCAGGTTTGTCAACCATTAAACCTGAACTAGGGTTCTCTTATTTAATCTCTGCTGTCTCTTGGTTTTGATCTGGGACTGAATTTCACATGAATGCTGCATAAATATTTTCATGTCTGTGTACTTATCCTTTAAATGGACAGCAGTATTTATCCAGCTGGTACACACTATTCATTACTACCAATTTGTGTCACCTTTTGTCTTGGGGAAGGCTCCTCTTTGATTCTTACGTGGTTTTCCTCTTTCTTCTCCTCAACCCTTGCAACTTTTAATAATAGTTGTTAAAAAAAAACAAAAAGAAAAAATAACTTTTTCTTCTTGCAGCCTGTTGTTATGCATCCAGGTATTAATTACTTGCAAGAATCCCCTCTGTTCTCTCAGAAGCAAGAAGAGTATTTTCCTAACCCACGCTGTGAGGTGACTTTTCTATTAAAATGACTTTCTTTTACCACTGGTTCCAAGACTGAGGTGCAGAATGGGCGTGTGGCCTGACGTGCTTGAAAGACAAACTTACAGGCAAGCTGTGTTCTGCATTGTTCCACAAATTAAACCTTTCCTGAGGTGCATCCCTCACAGAAATGCTGGTCTTTGACACAGGGGATCATAACCCCATCCTGCACTCCTTAAATGGGGAACATCACCCAAACAGATCTATAATTTACTGAGCTTGTAGTGGTGAGCATGGCAGTGCTGGGTGAACTGTTGGACTCGATTCTAGAGGTCTTTCCCAACCTTAACCATTCTGTGATCTCCTGAGAGCTCATGAAACTCTAGAAATTCTTCCCGAAACCGTAGCACAGTACAAACAGTGGAGCACAGCAGAGTTTCACACGCTGAGCCTTTACACCTCTCTCCCACGTGCAAAATCATTAGGAAAATAAAGTTTTCATTCCTGTGCTTGCTCCTGAAAGATAAAGAAGAAAAAAGGAGGAGAAAAAAAAAAAAAAAGACTGTTCACTTTATACCGGAGAGGTAATATGCATCACGGCACTACTTTAAGATGAGATGCTTCCTACCCATTTCACACTTTGGAAATAATTACTTAACACAGTGCAGCCCATTTTATTCACAGTAACTTTTTCTCAGTAATTTACTTGGTAGTTTTGAAGTGAAAAGCATCATGCGGTGTGGAAAGCCGCAGAGCTTCTCCTGCCGAGCTTTAGTTTATTATTTTTTAAAAAAAATTTCTTTAGGCGTTTGATCATCATGGGATTGACTCACCCTTAACACTAATTGCCATACTGAAGAAAACTTCACTAAAATGTAGTCTATTAGAGACTAGGACTGGGAATTAGAGGTAGAGTCAAGTTCCCATTGACTGTGGATTCAGTTCTCCTCCTCTTGGTGCACATCATCACCAAGTGCAATGTGCAGAAGCTCCTCAATGGTTCTTGTTTTAGTAAGATCATTCATTTTTATAGCCGATGTTTATTCAATTGTAATGTTGAAGATAATGCCAGTGGAATTGTAGGTTGTGCCATATAAGAATAGAGTAATAAATAGGAAGTGAGGAATGCCCCATTGTATTACTACAGAAATTGACATTGAAGTCACAGAAGGGCCAAATTACTGAATTATTAGAACAATAATTTTAAAAACAGTGCATTTAGAATAATGATTTTTTTTAACAGTTGATATCATTATATATTAAAAATAAGCTTGATTCATAACATCAAGTTTTTCAGGAGGGAAAGGATCAAACAAGATGTAGGGGTCAGCCAACACTTCTAACAGAGTTAGCTCATGTGCCATTAGTTTCCATAAGCATTTGTCATTTAAAGGGGCTCTCAACAGCTGCAGATGTCTGTGGTAGTGCTTGATTTGTACTGAGACTTGCAAACCAACCCTGTTTGTCTTGATACAAACCATTACCCCTTCCTCAGGGAAAAATCTCCTGCAGTCAACAACTCAGTACAGCCCCACATCCGTAGTTCACCTCCAAAGCCAATACTAACTGGTAATGGAAGGCCATATCCATGATAATTCAAGAATTTAAATTCCAGAGACTTTCAGTCCTTTTAAAAATGTACACATGGGTCTCATTGGATGAATTTTTCAGAAGGATCTAGATAACCTTAGCAGGATATAAATAACTTTGGAGCTGACAAACCAAATCCAAGCCAGTTTTAATGTTCTTTGGATGGCTGGTCTTCCTCTGGCACCTCTGAAGTCTTGTTCAGTTTCATTTATGAACATCAGAGTGAACGTGGTGCCAATTAGCATCTGTTTCAAATTTATTTCAGGTCTTGCACTGGAACCACAGGTTTCAGTCTGCTGTGATTTCATTTAGCATTCTTTAACATTTTTTACACTTCATTTCCTACAAGAAGTCTTTGTGGCAGTCTACCAAAAGAACTAAGTTGCTTTTAACCCCTTCTGCAGTATTTTCAGGGTTTTAGTAGCGCCAGAAGGTGAAGGTGTAGCAAGGAAATTTGAAAAAGTCAGAATAAATTTTTATTGTTACTATTTTAAAGGGCAGAGTATCACCTGTGCCACGGTTTTGCATGTTGCATATTCACATCCTCCCTCCCTTTCCCGTTAGCTGTGAGATGGGCTCCAGTGGGCCCCTTCCTTAGGAATTTCAATGCCATCATTATCAAGGGGGCAGAGTTAACTCGTCATATTGCACGTTCATAGTAATAACTCTTTCTGGAGGCATTTATGTGCCTGTGCAGAGCCATTCATTCAATTACCCTGTGGGCCAGGCAGGGATGGTCACATTAATTACTGTCTCATGAATATAGAAGATAAAGGGCCAAATCCAATTAAAGACCTCGGAGTCTCTGAGCTCAGAATTTCAAGATGATCATTTTAAGTGATTTTACCACAGGGGCACCTAGACCTGGGCTATGCATTGTGCCTCTTGAAAAAAGTGAAGTCACTTCATTCCAGGAGATTCACTGTGCTGAGTAGAGTCCAAGCCCCCATCCCTTCTGGATCTTAAAAATTCAATTAGGTCTGGAAGGAGAATGCTTTTTCTGGTATATGTTCTGTCCTGAAGACATGCATTGATAGGGGTTTTTGAAAAAATAAAACAAAATAAAATGAAAGTAAAAAGGGAGATTCAAAATCACATAGAGGTTATTCTACCTCCAATATCTTTATTTTAATAGTTGAAGATCATGTCTGCTTCAGTCTGCTTTCCTGTCATGGGGATCCACAAATCCTTATTTCCATTACAGCGCTGAACTGGGTACATTTTCACCTATTCCACTGAAACTGAGCTGTGGTGCAGATCGGGGTGCAAGAGTCAGGGAGATTCCAGGCACCAGTGTCCACCCCAGCATATCCCAGTCCAGGCAGGGCTTTCAGGGCAGGTTTGCATTTGTTTGTCCTTTTGAATCCACCAAACTTGCAGCCCTGCCTTCAGCAGGAGAAGGAGTCGTCCCTACCCTCCCCTGCTCCCGTTTCACCCACTTAATCCAAGTCATCTGCTTGAGGATTCCAAAAATAAATCTTTTATTCAATGGAAATTTGGAGTGTCCATGAAAAATGAATGCTCCAATCATTCAATGGAAATAATGGTAAAACTCCTGCTGACTTGAGAGGGAGCACAGAGAGGCTTTGTAAATGCACCAGTTATCATTTCAGTAAAGGTCTTGATGTCTTTAACTTTATTCTAAGAACAAAACAAAAGCCAAAAATATTTCTGATATCTACAAGAAGAAATAAGGACTCTAATCAGTCTGTAGAATTAAAGAATTATTTTATGCCTAATTAATTTGTAACAGCATTTCCAAAGGGGGTTTTTTTTTCTGTAAGAAAGACTGTTGATGAAAATGTCACTGAGTTATTTTCAACAGGCTTTTGCTTCAGATATCCCACATGGACATTCTGTTATTTTGTGCTGGCTTTTACACTAATGCCCTGTAATTGTGTTTCACTTCCTCTGATTAAACTGACAAGTAATTTGAATGGATATCACTTAACACATTGATCTGAGGCGGTGGCAGGAATAGACCACGGCTTTGCTCTGTGAAAATAGAGCTGGTCCTTTGCTCTTGCATTCTTTTGGAAGTCTGGTTGGAGTTTAAAAAGTCTGGGTTTTTTTTTTGTTTGTTTTTTTTTTTTTCCTTCTTTTTCTTTTTTTTTTTTTTTTAATTCTGTTTTGTTGTATTTCATCCCTATTGCCTCATGGTTGTGACGTCCCACAAAGGAACGTGTGGACACAAAGAAGCCTTTACTCAAAGCGAAAGGTTAATTACCATAATGAAGATTGCTTTTTCTTTCCCAGGCTTTGCTCTGTCTCCAGTCATTCCAAACAGGAGCTGAAGTTACGGTACCTGTCCGATTAAAGCTCACGCTCGTTGTTTGCTCGCAGCTGGGGTTTTCAGAGGAGTGTCAGAGAGAAAACCCTTCTTGCCAGGCACATGTCACTGCCCTCAGAAAGTCTGACACACCCTCAGGTATTGTGGAGGCTCCACAGTAGCTGCCGGCTAGGGTGGCAGCACTGGGAAGCAGCAGTGGTTTCACTGGATGCAAGGAACGTCACCTAAAATAATGTCAAATATTGATTTGCTGTAATTGCTGTTTTGTCCTGTAATTAAAAGTGTTCAGAGCAGGTTGGAGGATAAAGAGAACACACACACAGAAACCCCTCCCTGGGTGGTCTGGAGGAAACTGGCAAGATGAGGGAAAAGAAACTAACAATTAATTGGATAAAAGCATTTAGTTTTCTGTTATAAGTACAAATCTTGAATTGACATTGACTTTCAGCTGCCTGCCTTGATGAGCACAATTTTGATTGGACATAAACAAGACTCATTTCCTCATGGATTACCCAAGGAATATAAGCATGGTGCAATTAAAAAGAAAGAAATGTAGATGTAATATTCAATACACATCTCAGCCAGAGATCTATTGGATAGTGACAAATGCAGCCAACCAGTTGAAATCCTATTTTTCAGTGATATTTGTTCATCAAGGCACTGTAAGTGCAGCCAAAACAGTTGTGTGCTTCCAGGGCACAGTCAGGTGAAATTTGGGGCTGTTAAATTCAGAGTAATATCTGTCTTTGTGCCATTAACAGTAATTCTGTACCTAAGTAGAATGGCAGAGTTGGAGCTTCAATATGTTCATCAGAAATGTTCATTTTATACCTGTAAATGTGAGTGCTTTTATGAGCTTCCAATGGTCACTGCATTTGTCAGAGGTGCCTGTTTGGTTAAAAAGCTTCTTTGCTGAAAAAAAAAAAAAAAAGAAAAAGTATAAAGGTCCTCACTAGGGAAGGCAAAGTTGAAATTAAGTATTGTCATCAAATGGAGCTTTTTCCATAAATACATAAACAAACAAAAAAGTCTTTGCTTGTAACCAAACAACATTATGTGGTTCTCCTATTCCTCTGAGAGAGAGATAGAAAATACGAAAAGGATGTTTTCAAGGAATGCTGAAATGTCTCAGGAAGTCCTGCGTTTAATTCAGGGAGTTACACTCGTCCCTGGGACTCAGAATGCACCCGTTGCTCTAAAACCAGCCAGGAAGGGATGGGCTACAAGTGCTTTATAGTGAATAAGGCATAAAAGTGACAGAAACACCAGACACTGGTATCACCTCCAGCAAGAGCTCTGACAAGTATTTCCACTCATCTGTGACAGGGGCATAACAAAGATTTAGTCAGCATATTCCAGAGTTGAATTCCAGGATTGTTCATTACATGTTGTAAGACATTCTGTACTTCTCTACCCCTCTTCTTTTTTTTTAACTTTTTTTTTTTTTTTAATTTGTCTGGATTGCATCAACTTTTTAACTGATAAAGTTTTAACAGAATGAATAAGACTTTGTTAGTAACTATTTCATGACTTAGGCACATTATTATGCTTAGAATAATAGAAAAGACTTCTCTCGAGCTCGTTTTAATGTGTTAAAAAAATTTAACATTTTTTATCTACGTAGCTTTTCACTGTGGGCTTTGATATCTGAAGAGAGAGAAAAAATTCTGTACTATCTCCTTTTTCCCCAGTTATTTTAGATTAAGAGAAGGCATCCAGGAGCAACTTAAAAGCAGATTGCAATTTACAGCTGCAAAGCAGTTGGTGGTTAAATGAGGAGCTTGTAGTGGACCCTTTGCAAGTAGAAGTCTGTGAAGGAATTAGAATAATTTTGAATTCTGGAGTAAACATTTCTGACCTTCTAAATGGAAACATCTGCAAGATTTTGCTTAAATGATGAGTGGGGAGATTCTCAGCTGGCGTAAATTAGTGTGGCTTCAGTGAAGCTGATGTTTTTATAACAGTTTACATCATTCATATTTCTTTCCTCAAAAATTCTATTTTTTTGTGAGCATTTAAGTGTAACAGCATCAATTTTCTGTACCGACATCTTCTGAATAGAAATGTGCAGTTTCTTCTATGAAAACCCTGATGTTTCCCTATTTGAGTCCTCTGAGTAAGCATTGCAAAGGAAAAGATGTTCTTCAGCTACAAGAAATATTCTGCTGGATTAAAATTCCAATGCGTGTTGTTACAAAGTCACCCCTCAAGTAGGAAGGAATGAGGGGAAGCTTCACAGACAGCAGCTCCCAAGGACAGTAGGACAGAAGCCTGGATCAGAAGGAGGCTCGCATGCTAACACTCCTATCCCTGCATTCGCAGTGACAGAGATCACATTGCACACATATCGCCAGAGATTTCTTGGGACCAGATCAGAAAACCTGTCTCAGGTTATCGGTCTTGGCTTTTCCAGCTGAATTTCTTTGTTTCCCTCCATCATCAGCAAACTTCACTTCCAAATTAGGGTGATGCTGCTGTATGTCTTTATCTGATTAAAGAAATCCAGATATAACTGGAGGGGTTTTTGGTTTTCTTCATTTGGTTTTCTTCATTTAAGTTGTGATATTTTTTGACCCAGTTCCCTCAGCCTTTCCTCACATGGCAGCATCCCAGTGCTTGGATCATCCTCCTGGCTCCTCTCTGGACCTTTCCAGCCTGCCCACATCCCTTTTGCCTGTTTGAAGGGAACACACAGTGTTGAGTCCAATATTGATCCCCGAGGTACCCCACTTGTGACAGGCTGGCAGCTTGGAAAGGGCCTGAGATTGTTAAGATCCAGTGTTGAATCTAAATTACGAAGTGCGTTTCTTTCAGACAGTGGGAAGAAAGTGAATTATCTTCAGGACCTCAGAATATCCCATCTGGAAGGGCAGGAATGTCTTGTGCAGAAGCTTGTAAAAAACATGCTCGTATAATGCTGTATTTTTTAATTCTCTGGAAGAAAATCATGCAAATCACACAACATTTGTCCGAGGTAGAGTCCCCAGTCTGATCCTTAGGAGGGCTGGAGTCACTTTGGAGTTACTAAGTAGACATTTTATCTCATGTAACTGAGGTTTTTTTTTTTTTTAAGAATTAATCACCAAGTACTTCAAGCTCCCCTCCACTGTCAATGGAGAGAAGCCATCCCCTGCGATGATATGTATTCTGTATTAAAATAAATACGCAAGACAGATGGGTGCTCTAAAAATGCCTCTCACTATATATTGAATGTAGAAGGAGCTAAAATAACTAGATTTGATTCAGTATTTCAAGATGGTGAAATTAAATGGGATGGTCCTACCCTGAGCGCTGTCACTGCTTTCTGGAATGGCAGTGTGTGCTACATTAGAATCTGAATTTAATTAAATGACAGCTCTGAAATGATGGCAGGATATTTGTGCCTTGGGGAAGAATTTCTCATACCTGCATTGCTTTCCCCCCATTCCAAAAAAAAAAAAAAATCCCAAACAACGCATGTATTTTATGCAGTAAAATCAATGGGATTTGGAAGTTACACCTTGTCATTTAGGAAAGTCCCGCCACTTGCCTTTTCTGAATTTTCAGTGCCTCAGTATGCTGCAAGATCCAGTCTTGGCTAGTAGGTAGAAGAGCAGGAATATGTCCTCACCACCGTGATCTTGGAAATCCTTGTTCAAAAATACACATGAATACAGAAGTATTCAGTGTATCATCTACAAATGAAAAAGAAAATATCACCAAACCCAAAAAATTGCTGCCTTCATTCTCAAGAGTGAAATAGTTCTCCATTTTATGCAGGCTCTGATGTCATTAAAAATACAAATTCTTCAGCCAGTTTTT
>VZRN01002818.1:89411-103864 GCA_013397935.1 Dasyornis broadbenti
TTAGATGTCAGTACATGATTATGGGTAAATAATCAATTAAAAATAGCAGCTGCCACTTGGGAACCAGTATGATCAAGCCCTAATCCTGACTGGTGTTTCAAATCAAACTGCTGTCACTGATGTTTCTGAAAATCCTTGGTTATTGCTAAAAGACAAGAAGTAGTTACAAAAGTGAATTATGCAAAACAAAAATAATGGCCACAAACCAAAGTAAAACGCTCCTCTGCACACAAGTTTTTCCCCTTTGGAGAGGATAAAAGAAGAAACTGCACATAGGTGATATTAAACAAAGCACTTAATTCACCAATTCACCACTTGAAGGCATTCAGATATTGTGGTGATGTGGCCTGCCTGCATAAAAAACATACATAAAATATAACAAGAGAATCTTCTTCAACCATTAATGGATACAGTTTTCATTATTTCTTTATTTTACTACATACTTAGTTTTAATTATGTACAGACCTAGATAAAACTTGCTTGGATGCAGGCCGAGGATAAGATTTGCACGCCTCAGGTACTGATTCCATGTCCAGCTCATGGTTCATTTTAATTTTATTGACTTTATTTACTATCTGGGATTGCAAGGACGTGGCTGTCCCAGCTTTCTCCATAGCTGTAATTATTTGTGCTACCCTGGAAGCAAATAGACTGGCTGGTCACGAGGTAATTAAACACTGCTGAGAGCAATTGTTTTATTTAAGGAGAACTTACAGTGTGTGTCATACATTTATGAGCAGATTATTTAGTGAGTGGCATTCTAGAGTTTTGTGGAAGGGAAGGGGCTGTAATTCAGTGTTTTACTGCAAAGCTCTAAACCAAGCTCTAAAGACCTTACTATGCAACCTTTTTCTACCCCCTTTTGTGCACAATTCTCTCTTTTTTTTCTTCCTACTAAAGAAATAAAGGAATTATTAAGGAGAAATAGGAGCATACAAATTTTCATTCCACAGGAGGGGTTTCTGTAGCAAAACTGAAGCTGGGAAATGGGTGATTGCAGAACCTCTAGTGTAGTTACTTGGAATAAATTCAAAACCTAAAATAATTTATAGAAATAAAAACATGATAAAATCACTGAGCTGAGAACAAAAATAATTCATGTTCATACCACTCTCCCGAGAGACTTCTTACCAGTCAAATTTTCCTTACATTTCTTATTTTAACGTCTTCATCTCATCTCTAGAGGAACCACACAGATTTTGTAAAACTTGTTTTCCTGACCCATCTCCCTAGAAAATTGCTAGAATTTTCACCTTCCAGTGAAATTTATTCTCTACTTCTAGAATACATTGTTTAGCCTTTTCCTGACCCAAAATTAATCTTCTTCTGACACAGGGGGACTATGTATTGGTATGTTTAAACCTAGATTTCTGCTTAAAAGCACTGATGCAGACTAGGCCAGTTGTTCAAAATGTTTTTTAGTACTAAGCTTCTCTTCATCACTTTAAAAAGACCTATTGAACAGTGGCATAGTTTTAAAGGAATGCACTTGTTCAACATTTAAAATAAAATATTAGGACAGATATATTTTTGAGCAGCAATTTACGCCTTAATAAAACATTGTGATATTGAAGTTCTGAATAAACTGTAAATAATGGAGCCCTCTACCTAGGGGATGATGAAAACATAAAAATATATCAAGGTTTGGTAGCTCTTGGATCAATAGATAATCTTTCCAGCTGTCTCCTGGAGGCTAAATTACTTGCAACAGGAGTGAGGGTGTCTTGGACATGCAACACTTGATGTTTTAGGAGATTGAGCTCTCCCAGATATTTTGGCTTACATCTAAAGCAGCAGACAAAACAGAACAATATCTGAAAAGAGTACTTCCAAAACATCTGACATAGATTATTGTTATTAATATTGTTATTGTTAAATTGAAACCCTGAGCTTCTAAATTATGGCATTTTAAAGGAAAAGGAGAATAGTGCTCTCTGATATCACTCCTCTAGTTGTGATACACATCGGGGTTTTGTCTGTGACATTGTGTTGTAGGCCTGCAGTTGCTCCCCTTTTTGTGCATTTCTTGGCACCTCATCCCTTTCTTTTATAGGTTGCCATTGTCAGCCTTGTTCATCTGGCATTTTTAAAAAATAATATGCTCAAAATAGTGGCTTTGCATCTCACACATCTCTGAGTGATCCTAACTTTTCAATGCAAGGGTATTCATTACAACAACGTCTGTCTTTATAATAATAATTCTGGCGGTAGAAATTTCATCTGTTCCATGTGCTGAAATTTGAGCTCTGTGATTTCCTTATCAGTGGTATCTGGAATTATTAAAAGCCAAAAAAGGCAGTTCCAGTCTGGAGCATCCTCTTCCAAGGTTGACCATATCTCATCTAAAATGCACTGAGTCTCTGCGCTGATTGCTCTGACTGTCCTTGTCTTGGTTCTGTGATATTCTCGAGGGTTAGAAAAGTGTCCTGTTAAGTACCTCATGCTGATCAAAAGAGTTCTGTAATGAGCAAATTGTAGGATATAAGTGTCCTTAATAGTTGTGATATGTATTTTGGGAGTTCAATATTTTACTCTAACAGTTTAAAAAGAAAAAAAAAAAAAAGGAAGGAGAGGAGAAGGTCTTTGTAAAAAGGAAACCCAGTGCTATACCATAGCAGAGATCATTCTAGCATTCAGCAGGTACTGAAAATTCTTACAGTCCTTAAGTGCTTTTTGTTCTTATTTTATTTCTTTTCCTAACCAAAAGAAGTTCCCTGTATAAGTGTTCGCCTTAATATTATGCAGTTTCACCTGTGAAGCTTTTCAGACTTTGCTTAGTATAAATGACTGTATTCTGTCTTTATTGTTCAGGTAATATTTTTTTGTTGACTCTGGTTGCCACTGTAGGCATTTTCTGTAGTGACAGAGCAGTCACTACCTTGATTTCTTCCACTTATCAGACGTGGATGTGTTGGAAAACTACACAGCTTCTCATGTCAGGTGGCAAATCAGGCTTAAAAACACTTGGATATTGTATTGAGGGAGCTGGACCTGATGTGGAGTTACCTGGGAGAGAACTGCAGCCTTGGGGTAGAAATGCAATGGAAGATCCTCTCCTGACCTGGGGACTCTGCAGCCAGCACAGCCCCTGGTCAGCAGCCTGTGGGAATCAGCTCATCCTGACCAGCTGAGAATAAATCAAACGGGCAGGGAAAAGCTCCAAGGAAATTAGAATGGAAGCAGCTCAGACTGAGAAAATTGTTTGAAAATATCTTGAGTACAAGCAGCGTGCAAGTGCTGCTAATGGTCACAAGAAATCAGGGACTTGATTAATATATTCTCCTGTAGCAAAGTTCTCCTCATTAAACCATGAATAGATGTAATTCTGTCCATAGGAACTTGAATGCGGATATTTTGGCATCCAAGGAATTCTGTGCATTTCTCCTCCTTCTCCTTTTAACCCAATGCCAGCAGCAATTTTTACTTCCTTTTCATCCCAAAGTATCTTTCTTCCCTTTGCAGAAAAAGATTAACAGAGAAATGGCAAGAGGCTCAATACCAAGCTCTTTCGTTTTTTCAGGAAATGAATAAATTCCTTTCTATCCCTTCTAGGAATGGAGGCCAAAAATTTACCACAGAGCAACAATAAAATAAGAGTATTTAAGGACTTAAATAAATAAACTTTAATAAACTTATATTTTCAGCACAGAGCAGATGGTGTTTGACAGACCTGCCTGAAGCTATGTAGCATCACATGCCATGCTAGTTATTTTTCAATAATGCAATTTACTAAACATATTTCTTTGGAATCATACAGTAAGAAGGGGTTTTGTGTACAGATTAAAAGACAGTAGCCATTTTATAAGTTACAGGTGAAGGACACTTAAAACTCCTGGATAAGTAAAAACGGTGCAGAATGTGAGACTTCAGCCACGTTTGTGTGCGTTATTAAAATACCGCCATTGAGAGAGCTCATCTGGAGCTCTGTCCACTTGGTGTGGTTTGGTTTTCCAGCACAGACTGGTTCATCCCATTCAGCATCTCAGGCAGCACAATTTGGGCAATTGCACTCAGCAATGTAGAGCAGGCTTTGTTCTGCTGTGGAGGGAGAAGGGACCGGCCAGATGGATATTGACAGTTTGTGTTGTGTGGCCTAAGGGTCACAGAAGGGTTGCCAGTTGTTTTGTGTTTCACAGTAGGATGTACCTTAAGGGCCGCTGTTTATGTAAACACTGTTTATTTAAAACCGGAGTCAAAAAGTTACCAGAAAGACTTGAAGAGAGGCTTAGGAGAGGGGATGGATTTAGGCTACCATGGGCCTGCTCTCAGGGAGAGTTTCCTCATATGAGACATACAGAACACCCACATTAGGAACCTGAATTACAAACTTTGAGGTCAGTCTCAAAATTCCTAATTTTTTTTTTTTTTTTCCCTATGACCAGGAGCCTTTTCCTCTAAATGGTGCAGTTTAACAAATGCTTAATTTATTTAGTGTCACTGTGTCCCGTAGCTGACGACCCTGGAAGGATTCCCAAGTTCCTGTTCAAGGACGACTTTCTGACCCCCTAAGTGGGTGCCAAGCATTAACTGCTTGACCTCACCATGTTGGTGGTGAATATGAAATCTATCTGCCCTGCATGAGATCAGTGAAGAGGAATTGTGAACCAGTTGTTCTGTAAAACACCATCCCTGTGTAGCCTTAAGTGTCGTGGTGTTTGCTCTGATTATTCACATTGTGTTAATGCTCACAGGAATTTTGGCCTGTTCGGCAAATTATTCCGTGTTTTTATTAAGGTTGGGGGGGTGGGGGGGAAGTGCCAAACAAAGGTTATCTCTGCCCTAAAAAAAAAGTATTAACATATTTTCTGTGGTTATGGATCTTTCCAAGCCAGTCCATTAAGGTTTAAACAATGAGAAGGAAGAGAAGAATTTAAACAATGTTAAAGAAATTGGATTATTTGACTGGGAAAGTAAAGCATCCCAGAACACGATTGTCACCAAGGAAATTTGGTTCAGAAGTTCACAGCGCACAGCTGGAGTAATTCTCTTTTTTCCTAAGTTTTCGTAGAATATAACTCTGTAGTGGAACAAACTAGAACCTGGCTGAGACTGGCTCATCTGGCACTCCCTGTTTTACCATTCCAGCAGTCAGGCGAGGCTTCCTGAACCGAACTTCTCTGCCTCAGCTCCATTGTGAAATTCCAGCTTGAAATACAGGCTCGATTGTGTGCACATGTGACAGCTGCTGTCTTGAACAAAATACCAGGGACTGAATTCAGGACATCTCAAACTAAAAGCCTGTGCTGACACTGCTTAGGCTAAAGAGACGTAGTTCTTCAGCTGGGGACCAGAAGAACTCAGTCAAAGGATGAACGCAAGAAAAGTGAGATAAAAATATCAGTGGGTGACACAGATGCCTCCTCTTGTGTGATAGCAAATGCTTTCTCTCTCTGTTTTCTGGTGTCAATTTGTATGATTAACTCCAGAATTTGTAATGGATTCTTTTAACAAAGCTAAGAGGTAAATTTATGTTTTGTATTAAATTCTGGTGGCACTTGATATTGTTATGCTTGAATTTCTAAACAAAAAAAAAGGGGATGGGTTTTGCAGATTTCTAAATGATGATAAAAGCTTTGGCCTCGTGTCATAATGAGAATTACAGGCAATAACAGAAAGCAGGCGTTCTCTGGAATGAATGCCTAAAGCAAGGACTGGAACAGAGGCCGCTTGCCAATGCAGGGCTGATAACTGTGCTGTACATGTGAGAGGATGTCGTTGAAAGGGTACGTTTAATCCCCAGCCCACCCCAAAAGTGACTTCTCAATGGCTCCCAGAAACGTCTGCGATTAGGCTCAGCTGGAGAGAGAAAATCGCTCTTAATCATATGCAAGGAACAATTCTAAATAGGAGTATTTGAAAACAGCCTTGGGAAGGAAAGAGTACCGCGTGAAAGAATGGAAGATCATTTTGATTCTTGATGAAAAGCTTTCAAACAGAGTTCAATGTGCAGGAGATGTGACAAATCTTTAGAGAAGTAGTTTTCTCTTAAGAGAAAGGTAATACAGCTAACAAAGTCACTTAATGCTTTCTGTGCCATTGAACCTAAAAAATGTATTTTTCGCTCATTAGTTATGAGCCACAAAAGGCTTTTTCCCCCTTTTTAATCTTCGTGAGGAGTTTTGCTTTGAGACTTCCTGCAGGAAAGTGTTTTAAGTGGAATTCTTCTTTATACTGAACCTAATGTCTGCCAATATGATTCCTGTTACAGGCGCAGGAACCATTTTCCTTCTGTCCTCAAGCTGTGTTGCTGCTTATTATCATGTTTAACATTCCCAGTGCCTGGCAGGATGGAGATTAGAAACTCTTAATATTCATTTTATAGTGAAAGGTCTTGCCAGATTTTTTTTGAGTATTAGCTATAATATATGCACATAATTTATTGGTGGAAAAGTTCTGAACTCTCTGGTGAGTCACCTTAATCTTTGTTCTTATCACTTTAGGATTGTTTTAAAATAATCTTCTGTGCCTCCTGCGCATAAACACGTTAAAAACATAACTTTGGAAATAACAACTTGATGGAAGCAAACAAAAAAGCTACAAGAAATTTCCTTTGATAAATCCTTAGTATTTTTTTTTTTTAAAGTTTATATTACCTGGAGTATTTTTCTCTAACGCTAAGATTTTGGTTTTTTCAACAGACTGGAAGGAAGGAGAAGGGAGACCCACTCAACATTGCCATTGACAAGATGACCAAGAAAACACGAGACCTTCGGAGACAGGTGAGTCATGCTTTTGATATTGCTTCTTGATTTTCCAAGGAAGTCGTTGGTTTCCAGCTTCAGCCTGGTTTCACCACATGTGGAGGTCTAAAGAATTGGTGTCCTCATTTAGATATGACCCCACGTCACACATGACATTAAGCAAAGCAGTAGCATTTCCTGAGACAAAAAAAAAAAAAAAAAAAAAAGGGAGAAAAAAATGCATTCCAAGTGTAAAGCCCCAATGGTCTTTCCATGTGGGAGGGGAGGCAGATTGTCCAGACTTCCCCTGCCTTGGCAGCCCAAAAAACCCAGTCATAAAAACACTGGCATATGTGCTTATTTGTGTTTTATTTGAATACTCTCACTGGAGCAACAGGAAAGATAAGCAGAATATGAAAAAGAAAATTTGCAAGAGCAGAATATTTTCAAAGAAAACTTCCAAGGTACTGTATTAAATAAAGATCCTATGAAGATACAGAAAAGGCTAATAAATAACAATTTTGCCAGAGAGGTGGATGCCCCATCCCTGTAAACACTCAAGGCCAGATTGGATGGGTCTCTGAGCAATCTGATCTTGAGTTGAGGATGGCCCTGCCCACGGCACAGGGAAGGGAACCAGATGACCTTTAAAGGTCCCTTCTAACCCAAACTATTCTATAATTTTGTGAATAACTAAAAACCTAGTTAAGCCATAAAGGTTGACTTTCTTATATTGCACTTACTGTGTTCTGTAATACGACTGAAAGGTTAATGTAAAAAGCTTGAGATGGAAAAGAAGTGAAAGGAGATTGACAACCAAAAGGGAGAAATCTGTAGGTTTCTCTTTTCACCTTTAAGTTAAGGCAGGACAGACTGCCTCTTTTGACCTCTTTTTTCTCCTTTTGAGATGATCCCAATTCTTCATTTACTGTAAAAACAAAATTATGGTGATAATAATAATAATAATAACAATAACAATAGTAATGAAAATTCTATCTGGCCTCTGTGAAAATGATCCCAAATCCAGAAAACTGCCAAACCAAGCAGAGATTTAAATGTATCTTCAGATATCTATTTGCAGCACAATAGTTTCAGACAGAGTGGCCCCTGTAGGCATTTTGAAATCAGTGCTCTGCACTGCTAAAACTCAGCTCATTTCAGGTCTTCCTTCTTAACCATCAGCAAATGTGTTTGAAGATCATCTCCTCAGAGCTTATTTTCCCAAATAATAAACCTATTGCAGTGCACTTACAGACAATAGGAATCACTGAGTCTCCTATCTAAGGCCTGGCGTCACATCTGCTGCTCAGCTAATGACAGAAGAGAGAACTCTGCTGTCCTGACCTCCAAATTTGTGGGATCCTCGGCTCTGCAGCGGAGCTGGGACCATGTGTTGCCTCCCACCTCTGTTCTCGCTGCTTCAAGGAAGTAGCAGACTAACACATGAGCTGCTGTTCTGTGTGAGGCTCTCAGCAGTTGCCTGAATTACTCATCTCTAAAGCCAAATTTACTCCAAAACGTGATATAAAAATGGCACCTTTCTTAATAAACTGGGTGCTTCTCATGTATATTCACCCCCGTGGAATGTTCAGTCTCAGAGAGGTTGGAACGCTGGATGTGGGTAAAGTGAAGCACAGATATTGTGTTTTCCTGCTTGGAGATGAAGCTTTTAACAGAGTTTCTGATATTTATGGAAGTTAATCACGTAGGTATAATGTTTATTAAATTGTGGCAGTTGCTGGTAAACTAATCAAGACTAAATCATAATTGTGCTGGGCTTTGCACAGACATAGAGGAAGATGGAGTCTGCTTTCAACAATGTGCATTCCGACTGTAAATCACTATCCTTGAGAACCATAATCAATGTTCTGCTTCATCACAAGCGTAATCAGCAGTGTACCTGTGTGTGTCTGCCCACACCTGCCTGTGCACTCCCTGCTCAATTGCAGAATGTGAAGGTGTCACTGAGGGCTTGGTTTAAAGGCTGGGGAGAGAGGCCTGAAGATTCAGAGGAAATGAGCTGCAGTGGAGATTGCAGAGCTCTGCTATTTCTGTCTTTCTATTTGGGGCTAAATCATTGGAGAGACAACCAACTTTCAATATCATCATGCCTTTTGTTTTTAATAAATCCCTTTTAAAGCTTGCTTTTTAGACTGTGGAAGCTTAATGTTAACACCATAAAACTAGACAATCTATAACATATGTTTTGATGATGAAGAAAAATATATATATATATATATATTTCAATTGGTAGTCAGGCTCCCTTGCAAGTCTTCAGTAATCACCCATCTAAGACTGATTTTTCATTTTCTCCCCAGGTTACTTAGTTTTTTATTTCTGAGATTTGATTTCATTATCTGCAGAACATGCAGACATGGGAAATGACTGTGGATGGAATACACGGTGCTAAAATTCCACCTCACAATTCAGTCACTTCAATATTTCTTATTCTGATGGAATTACATCTTTTAAACTCATCATTTAAACTCTCCTGGGAACTGGGAAATTATTATGGAGATCTAATTATGTGTCTTACCATAAACTGAAAGTAAGAACATCAACCTAAGGCAGACTGAACAAGTTCTTGGCAGCAGACACATCTCACCAGCCTGTAGCTTATTGCTGCCATTCCTTACTGGATTTCATGGAATCACAGAATGGTTTGGGCTGGAAGGGACCTTAAAACCCATCTCAATCCAACCCCCTGCCATGGCAGGGACACCTTCCACTATCCCAGGTTGCTCCAAGCCCTGTCCAGCCTGGCCTTGGACACTTCCAGGGATCCAGGGGCAGCCAAAGCTTCTCTGGGCACCCTGCACCAGGGCCTCACCACCCTCAGAGGGAGGAATTTCTTCATTAAATCTAATCTAACCTGTGCTCCACAGTACAACAAAAACAAGGAGCTACTGGAGAAGCTCCAGCAGACGCCACAGAGATGATGGAGGGTCTGGAGCATCCCTCTTATGGAGAGATACTGTGGAATTTGGGCCTGTTTAGTCTGTCAAAGAGAAGAATAATCTCATCAGTACACACAAAGGCAGGGGTCACAGAATGGTGCCAGATTCATTGCAGTGGTGCCCAGCGACAGGACAAGGACTAATGGCCATAAAGTAAAACACAAAAAGTTCCACCTCAACAGGAACAAAAACTTCTTTGTGTTGAGGGTGGCAGAGCACTGGAACAACTGCCCAGGGAAGTCGTGGAGTCTCCTTCTCTGGAGACATTCCAACCCGCCTGGATGTGTTCCTGTGTCACCTGCTCCAGGTGACACTGCCCTGATAGGGGGGTTGGACTGGGTGATCTCCAGAGGTCCCTTCCAACCCTAAAAATTCAGTGATTCTGTAACCCTGCCCTGTGGCAGTGTGAAGCCGTTCCCCCTGTCCTGTCACTCCATGCCCTTTCCAAAAGTCCCTCTCCAGTTCTCTTGCAGTCCCTTTAGGCACTGGCAAGTGTTAGAAGATGTGGATGATCTCCAGGCTGAACAGCGCCAACTTTGCCAGCCTTTCATTTTGAACAAGGTGGAGAAAGCACTGTGTCTGATAATAAGGTGTGCCAATCTTAAGTTGCCAATAATAAGCTGTGGCAAGATTTGGGATCTTTTTTTCCCCCTGGTATGCAAGTCTGTAGTTAAAGAAAAAGCAACACCAAGAGACAAGACAGCTGAAAAAGCTTAAAAGCTGAACAAAGGCATCTTTCTCTGGGTGGTGCAGCAAGCCAGGCCAGCAGCAGGGCGCTGGTTGATGCCAGTTATTTTCTTTATTTTTCCCCCATAGGAGGAAAGAGAAATGCCAACCCTATTGTTTAAATGCTACAGGCAATCCCAAAGCAGCAGGCACACCCAGCAAGGCAAGCACTGCAGCTCTGTGGTGACATTGAAAGAGAGAGAAGCAGGAAGGACACACCGAAGGGTCTGGTCACAGCACCTGGAGGCCCAGCATGGTGTGAGCAGAGCAGCAGCTGCTGCGCTGTCACCAGCTCTGCTGTCCCACCTGTGCCTGCCCTGCTGCCATCCCCCATGGCTGGGCTGCTTCATTCTGCACCAGCCACTCGAGGTGGAATAACCAAAACCATTTGTTTGCCCTTAAAGACCAGCTGTCTGTGCTGCCATTAACACAGCAGCCTGCCTGCACTGTTTCATTTTTGCCCGTTCAAGACTTCTATGCCTCCAAGTGGTTTGGATGAGTTCTCCCTCTTTCTGATGGGTTAGGATATTGATTGCTTCTTTTCAGTGTCTGCTTTTCCCAAAAGCCACTAGTGATATCCTAGGAACGGTGACACACTTTGGGGTACTCAGGATCAGGTTTGGCCATTTAGGCATGAACTGATATTAACAGTGACTCTGCTCTGGTGTCTTTCTACCAGGCACACACTTTGCAGAAGCCAAATTAGAAAAAAAAAAGAAAAATTACATATCCAGGTCATATTTGCCCTTTTTATACCTCTAATCAATTCTTTATGTATTATGCAGTAAGTACATCCTTTCACATGACCCTTATGTATATTTGATCAGTCCTTTACATTCCCCTGTGCTAAGATGTGCTCTTGCAAATACCTTTGTAAGACACTTGGTGGACTGGGGGCATGATTTTCATCAGTCTATTATCAGCCATATTCTCTAGCATCCCTCCCTTTAATCTACAGTTATTATATTATAGGATATCCTGGGTCGGAAAGCACCCACGAGGATCACTGAATCCTTGATAGTACTATTTCAGGAGCTGTATCGGGCTGCAAGTCAAGCTTCCTAAAGGTTAAGGGTTGATGATTCCTGTAATTTATTCATGCAAGTTTGGAACAACGACCAACAACGACCTTGGGGACAACGTCGTGATCGTATTCAGTTTTTATCAACCCCACGGGTCCCTGAAAGGACTTGCAATTTGGTGTCCTTTGTTTAATATGGGTTACACCAGCCTGAACAAGATCCCAGGCTTCAGCATCTTCTTAGGCTTGTTTGTCATCTCTCTCTGTTCCAGCCCTTGAGCGGGAGCGTGTCTCCATTTGCTCCTTATGTCGCTCACTTCCACGTAGATTAAGTTGTATTGCTGTTTATGAATGTTATTTAGGGTAAAAAAAAAAAAAAAAAAATGTTTAGCACTTTGAAGCCTGCCAAAAATTGGCATAGACTCTAGAGGGACTCTCAGAATAAAAACCATGAATATTAACTCATGGAATTAGACTGACGGGACATCTAAAACGGAAAGAGTTGTTCTGTTGGAACAGATTTTATCACAGCTAACCCATACAATGTCATTTATATTATGGATAGACACTTATATAATGTTTGCAGTCTGTGGGCTTAAATCTCTCTACTCAAGTATATGCATAGGTTGCTTCTTTACAGAATGTAAATGCTTTGAGGAAAACACAGGACTTCCTCCAAAAGAGGAAATCTTGTCAGCATCTCTCTGCAGCAAAGCTACTGTCTCAGACAGACCAGATGACTTGCAAAGGCTGTAGGGAGGGCCAGCAGCGCCTAGAAATTAAATCTTGGTGCTCTGAATCATGATTAACTTGATTTTCTTTTGTTTGTCCTCTCTTTACTACGTTCTGTGAGGACAAGCTACACTTACTGTCCAGTTTTAGAAGAATAATCTGAAGCACAGAAAATAAAGTTGCTTCTGAAGGTGAGACTTCCTCACTTGAGGCATTCTGTGTTGTAGCAGCATTAGGAGGTACACAGCATCTGAATATTAAGATATAAGCCCAAGGGAAGCATAAGGACTCGGAAAGCAAAACAAAATCTTCAGTGGAAAACAGTGAATCCAATTCTAATCAAATTTAATAGACATTAAATAACAAACTGCTTTCAGCTTCCAAAAGACGATGAAGAGCACACCCAAAGAAATAGAAAAAACTCATACTGCAGGGGTGGGGCAGGGGGAAGAGAAAAGAGAGAACGCTGAAAATTCACATCAGCTGATGTCAGTTATGGAAATTGGGTGGTGATATAAGGAAGTGGTTTTCCTTCAGCTTCCCTTACTGTCACTAGAGGGTTCATCTCTGGAGGGTGATTTGGGGTGTCAGGGATGTGTTTTGTATAAGCTCTTTCTATAAAGGGAGTCATGAACAATCTGCTTCCTAATTTAGGCTCCCCAAAGATAAGAGCCTAAAGGTTGGATTCTGTGAGGAGTCCTTGCAGTTTCCAGCTGCAGAGCCAGTCAATAGTGCAGCAGTTGGTGCATTTCTGGGGGTCTGGGGAAATGTGTTCTCCTTCTCATTAACATAAAAGAAGGCTCTGATGTGCCCTTTGTTGCAAACAAGGGGGCATTGGGTGAGGTTATACATCTCGAAGGGAGCTTTTTTAAATTCAAGATCTGTGTAATTTAAATAGGGGAAGAAAACTGAATGTGAGAGGGTCACAGACCTTACCAAGCTCACATAACACTGCAAGAGACGGTAAGAGAGTTGATGCAGTGTTCTGAGGATGCAAAACTTCATGCAAATGGGAAGTAGTAGCAGAATTTCAAAGAAGGTTATAACTTCAAAATTTAGTCTTGCAGGAACGTTTATTAAGATTTATTTTGCAAAGGCAGAGTTGAAGTAAGGTCACACTAAAGTAGATGATCCACAGGAGTCTGTGCTGTATTACCAAAGAGGAGTTTTTGGCTGTTCCCAAGGGGAAGTGCAGCGTTATTGCAGAGATTGCCCCATTCTGTTTCATGAAAATGCTTCTTGACAAAATGTTGGCATTTTTTAAAGGGAGCCAGCCACAAATTAATCTAAACCTCTTTGAACCTAAGGCCACCTGTGGCATCAGCTCTTGCTTGTTAGAAACTCAGCACCTTTTCCTTGTTGCTTAATAGGTTTTATTTTCACCTGCAGTCACTCCAGTGCTCTTGAATATGGAAATCTGGAAGCTGGCTTCCCAAAAGGAGTCTGTCCAATGCTAATACAGATTTATTTCTGGGCCAGTGCCTTGTGCCCATTTCCTAGGGGTGCACTGCATTGTGTGTCGTTCTTTTCTAGGTTTGTAGTTCTTCTCTAGGCTTTGCAGCTTGTGCAAAGGTGTTGGGCAGGAGCCTGGTGTGATGCTGGCTTAGAAGGCAGGGACAGCACTGCTCCACTTGATAAAGTTCTATTCCTTCAGTTTCCACTGCATTTATGGCCACAGGAGCAGGGACACTCTGAATGTCACCAGCGTGGTCTGAAAGAGCTGTGAGCCCCTGGCATGCTGTTCAATACTTCCACTTTTTGTCTGCTCTCTCTTGGTAGAATAAGTGGTGTATTTACTTCAGGAAAGGACTTCTAGAAACATTTTCAGAAATCTGAGCTAAAAAATTACAGAAAATGCACTGTTATTTAAATTACAATCAATAACTACTTTGAATTGAACTTCTTTGAATGTATGTGTCTTTGACTTGCTCAAAATGCGCTTCTAGGTGTTTATGACTGTGACGTTGGAGATTTTATGGGGCTCTGAAGTGCTCCAGAGGAAATGGACAGTGCTTTAATACCGCTGATTTACTCTTCCAGGTCTGCAGTAATTTCCTTACTGCCTAATTATAAGGCTTGGTTTAATTTACTCTACACATAATGTTTACTGATGCACATATGGTGCCATATTTCAGGAAACTCTGCCCATATCAGGTAGTTTTGGGTAAGGCTGCACATTTTCATCAAGTGAAGGAAGCTTTGATCTGCAACATAATACTCGTGATGGATTTTTATTTTTCTGGCAAAAGCCACAGTGTGGTAACTATGGCTGCTTTTGCCTTTCGAAATAGGAACTTGATTTTATCTTTTCTTTTTTTCTTTTTTTTTTTTTTTTTT
>VZRN01002818.1:103883-125495 GCA_013397935.1 Dasyornis broadbenti
CTTTTTTTTTTTTTTTTTTAAGGGACGTCATGAGCAGAGGGTTTTCCTTTCAAAGTGCCTTGTGAAGAATTAGAAGGCAAAACTCAGGGACAGCTCTATTGCGTTGGAAGAGATTACTGCACATAGTTTGTGTATTATTCCTCAAATAATGAGCCTTCATAAAACCTCAGATATTTCAACAAATCTTTGTCTTTAGAAGATGGCTAGCTCTGTAATCACTGCAGAGGAGCAAGCATGGAGTTTTTAAAACTCTTTTTGATAAAAGACACTGCAAATGTGGGAGAAGCTCAGTGGAAGTGGATTATGTTGCTACATTATAAAGAGAAAACCCCACAAACTAGACCAAAAAAACCAAGCAGACAAGAAACCCACCAGAAATGTATTTGAAGAGATTTCTGTTGATAATAGTTTTACATAAAGTAGCTTTCACTGTTCTGCAGTGTCAGCTAGAGAACGATGTACATAGTCACATCAGCTAAAGGAATTTTTAGAAGTCTGGATTCATAACAACAGCTTGAAATGCTGCTGTTCATTATCAACAATGCAGTAGCATGAGGTAGGGAGCACCATAAAGGTGGAGGAAAATACCATCCTTTTTGAAAGACTTCTCTAATTCCATCTTTCTAATGGCTTTATGAGCAATGGCAAAGTACATAGACTTTAATTGCCAAATGGGATTTCAACATTACAGTTCTTTCTTAATTGACATTAATTTTGTTCACTAACTCTGTGTTTAAGTGTAATGAAATATCTTTAATGTTATGTTCTACTTGTTATTAAGCAACCAGATTTAAAAGGTTTTGTTTCCAGCTCTTACTGCGTAAAAATTACTGCAAAGGAGAAAGAAACAAAGTATAAACAAAATGAGAAAAAAAGACAACAAATCCCCAAACAAAACAAACCCAAGAACAAAACCCTGAGTGTGATCTCGCTGCTGTAAAGGGCTTTTGAAAGGCATGGATGATAATTGATAGTATCAGATATCAATCATCTCTGTCCATGGGGCAGACTCCACTCATGACTCCGAGAGACTCTTGGAAAGGATGAAGAGAAATCCATTTTTGCAGAACACAATCGATTTTTAATCTTGTTTGAGCCATTGTCTGGCACTCCAATAGTCGGGTCTACCCGACAGCCATCATCAGCTTCCACTGGGCTCAGTCTCCAGGTCTTGGAGAAGCTGATGACGATATTGACTGTGCCAGTCTGGGGCAGGTGGGAATGCAAGTGTGACACGTGTGACATCTATTGTATTAAACCTTTAAGGCTTATTGGATCTGACTCCTCATAGTGAGGAGAAGTTCATTAAGGGTTATCAGAAAATTTCCTTCCCATCTTGACCAAATAGCTATTTAATCTCCCCCCAAAAAGCTTTTTCTCCAATTTTTTTTTTTTTTTAAATTTACTGTGTTTATTTTAAAAACACGTAAAGTTCCAAAGCCACTCTACTTGATTTAAATATAATTTCAACTGAGCTTGAGACAGTATATGAAGCTACACAATATGTTGTGGTTCTCAGTTTAATGTTTGTATTTTTAATCCATTATCTCTGTTCTTCCTCATTACCCTCTTCTTTGTCACACCTCTTTTGCATCAAACCTTTAGGCTTGTAGTTTTGGTGACATTTTTGACATTTGACAGTCCTCTTCAGTTTTCACAAGGTTATTTTTTTTATTTTTCAAAGTCCTGTCCCTTCTCTGCTGGGGTAACCTCCTGTGGTCTTTCCCTTCTTTGTTCCTGCATGTAATTTCCTGTTCTGCAATTTCATCCTTCCACATTCACTTTATCGCAATTCCACCCTCTCAGGTCATACAGAATGCAAAAGTCTTTTCACTTCTGGGTTATCTTGATTTCACTAAAGCTTTTCAGTGTCTGTTCAGTTCCTACCTGTATTTCTGTTATTCCTACATTTTTCATGGGAATCTCTCTGCTGTCCTCTACCTGTTAATGCCCTGTGTAATTCTTTATTTTTAGAAATAATAAATATTTAGTAGAATCCCAGCACTGCAGTCATAGTTGGTTCTTTACTGTTCTATCCACATATGAAAGAGAGAGTTCATACCCTAATAATCCTCCATGTTTGGGGGTATGTGGTTATCTTTCCCCCAAACACATAATTTTTCTCTCTGCCTTTATATAACTGCACTAATACTGTTAGCAAGCCTGAGGCTTGTTCTTGCTAAAAAATGTTTTTCTTGAAAAGGCAGTATAAAATTTTTCTGTCATGAAAATTGATGAACCACCCACCTTAGGCCCTCAAAAAAACTCCAACAAACAAACAAAAAAATGTAAATCAATGGGGATTAAGTACCTAAGCACTCGGTAACTGGGTTCTTCCATGCTTTGGGCCGTTTTGAGGAATCCTTTGTAGTGCCTATGACAAGGAGGAATGTTTTTGTGTTTCTTGTACTCTTTCAAATTTCTGGTCAAAAATTGTCACTTCAGCTTGCTTTCTGTTAGTAAATTCACCCCCAGTCTTCTCCTGATTATGGCAGTTTCTCTTTAGGGAGAGGAAAGCTCACATGGGGAAAAATACACTAAGGAGTTCAAACTGAAAGAGAGTGGGTTTAGATTAGATCTTAGGAAAAAGTTCTTCCTTGTGAGGGTGGGGAGGCCCTGGCACAGGGTGCCCAGAGCAGCTGTGGCTGCCCCTGGATCCCTGGAAGTGTCCAAGGTGATGTTGGACAGGGCTTGGAGCAGCCTGGGATAGTGGAAGGTCTCTCTGCCTGTGGGAGAGTATTGGAACTGGATGATCTTTAAGGTCCAGGCCATTTCATGATTCTATGAAATATTACCTGTCTTTGTAACAGCATTTCTTCCTGATTTTTTTTTTTTTTTAATCTTAGGCTCAAATCTTACATATTTTTATAAATATATTCCATAAATCTGTAGTTTGAGTGACAAAGCGTGATACATGTTTTAAATGTTAATCTTTTGGCGTTTAATCTGCCAAGATGTAATTGCTGGTGTCACTGTCCACATCCCCCAAGTCACCATTCTGTGGCCACATCCTCATGTGACAGAGCGTGCAGAATTGACTGAGACTTTAGCACCACACTGCAGCAGCTTCTAATGGTCACTGCCTTATGCTCCAGAGCTCAATTTCACGGCATAGTGGAGGTGGCACACTTTAGCTGCGGTGGAGAAGGCTTTATTTTCATCCCTTTCAATTAAATTAATGCCTGTTTGGGAGTGCTCTGCAGGTGCAAACTGGAGCTGGGTTGCAACACACATTAAATGGAAAACGGTGAATGAGGTGCTCCTTGGTAAACTTTTGTCACAGGCAGCTCTGTACTGCCAGGCTTTATAAAGTTTAACAATCTGCTGGAGTCATTAATCTCCTGCTGTGGCTTTACCTTCCAGTGTCAGGATTGGACATTTAATTCTCTACTAGACTGGAAGTAGCACTGAGACATTTTGGTTCTAAAATTGTTATATAGCCATGGAAAACATCATTTTGGTGGGCATTTAACCTCTCTGAGCTCAATTATGGCTGTGAACTGACAATGATAAAACAGCCCTAAATAGTGCTTAGAACAGTAGAACATGATGCTATCAAAAACAGCAACTTGACTGTGCACCATAAACTGACTAAATTGACTGAACTGGAAAGATGTAAAATCTGCCTTGTGGTACACCATTCATGCCTTCAAAAATATTTGCAGGTCTTGATGTTTTCCTTCTATATTTTTTGTTGGTCTGGAAAATTTATTAATCTGTTAGATTTATGTTCATTAATAAAGTTTTCTCAGTGACAAAATTAATTAAGCAAGGCCTCAATTTAACGTGCTTCCTCCTCTAATAAATGAAGTTTCAGGTAGTGGAATTCATGCTTTGAATTCCAAAAATTCCGGGGAGGGGGGGCGGAACAAAAACCTAAAGCGTTGTCTTATGAGTAATGGTGTGTGTCATAATAT
Organism: Dasyornis broadbenti; assembly: GCA_013397935.1. Classification (NCBI taxonomy): domain Eukaryota; kingdom Metazoa; phylum Chordata; class Aves; order Passeriformes; family Dasyornithidae; genus Dasyornis; species Dasyornis broadbenti. Next base: position 107,801 of record VZRN01002818.1, read on the forward strand.
TTACATCAGAATGCAGCATAAATGAAGGCATTGCAAAGACATTTGTTAATGCAGGTGCGTGAGCACAGCTCTCGTGCTGGTTTTGGAATAAAGCATGATGTGCTTTTGCTGCTTGTTTTTTATGACTGTTCAAATTCAAGTCACAGCCCTCTCCTGTTCCCTTCTGATGTTACTTGTACAAAACCAAAATCTCTGCCATCACTTAGGCTGGACTTTGCTGCAGCACACACAAGATTGGTTTTCCAGTAGTTATTTACCTTGATGAATAGCCCTAATTGGATCAAATAGACTGGTAATGGCGAGCCCGTACTTTTAAATGTCTTGTCTTGTGCCATTAATAGTACCTTGTCATGTATCCATTTGAGCTGCTGGATGAATGTCTTGCCTTCATACTCCTGTCACATTTAACAAATGATTTTGTCAAGTCCTGCTTTGTAGCTTGTGGTGAAGGATGGCAAAATCTGTGATCTCCTGCGTACATAAAACCCGTTAACTCTACCTTTCAACTTCAATGCAAGGGCGTCCTGAAACTCAGATAACAAATTTCTAAAGAAATTACAATGCCTGTTTACAAGACGGGCCAGAAATATTCTTCTGACATCTATGATTAACACAGCAGAAGAAAAATAGAATGTAGTAATTTTGTATTTATTAAACCTGTGACAGTCAGAATTCTGACTGCTGCTGCAGTTATGAACCTCGGAGGACAACACACAGTTACCATTAGAAACAAGATACCCATTTTATTCATTCATTTTATTCAGCTAGAACTGCACTGTATATTTACTATGGTAAACCCCAAATTGCTGGTTAGCTGATGCTCTTGCTGTCCTTTTTATTGATTTCTGGTGTGTGGTTGTAGACTGGAGATGTTTAATACCAATGAAAATAAGCTGCTGATTTGATCATCCTGAGACTACTGTTACAATTCCGTGGGGCATATTGATATGACCTGAGCTATAACCCCACATTAGCTTGGATTAAAAACTGAGTTGCTTGTTCATTGAATACATACAAGGCCCTGGAACAGATCTCTCCTTATGGAATGATACAAACAGAAAAGTGTCAGTGCTCATTTAGCGTTTAAAGTAAGGTTTTTTCGGTGCAGTGGACAGTAGGTTTTTACTGGCACATAACTGAACTTGAGCAAGTGGATTTTTTTTAAGGATTTTTCACTGAGAATGAGATGGAAACCACGCGGGATTTTAAAAAGCTTTGTGTGTTCCTTTGGAAATGCTACCATTTGGCCTTTTTGGTACAATGGGCATCAAAGTCTTACTATGGGAACACAAATGAGGCATCTGAGCTGGAGTTTGCCAGCGAGCACTGGGAGATGGACGTCTGCAGAGGGGAATTATGCAAATGTATGATACACCTTCTCTGGCAGCATTTCTCCCTTAATGCTGGCTCTGAGGTGAAACCCTTCATTTAAAAGGGAATCACAGAATATCTTGAGTTGGAAGGCACCCACAAGGATCATTGACTACAACTCCCAGTTGTCCTGCGCAGAACAGTTCCAAGAATCCCTCCTTAGGTCTGAAATTTAAGTTAACAAATTTATATAAATACTGACTGGAAATCTGTCAGCCATGGAACGCAGGGTGCTGTGCTGCTGCACTATTCTCTGACACTTATCTTGGAATATTTTTTCCTTCTTCTTTTTTTTTCTTGCAACGTTTTGATGTACTCGGAGCAATATTAGTATTTATATTGAGGTGGTACCTATGAAAACTGTTCATGGACCAGGATCCTGTTGTATGAGATGCTGTGCAAACAGACCCGAAGGATGGTCTGGAAGAGCTTTTAATATAAGAATAAAATAAGAGTCAGCAAGTGGATAGCAGCAGATTGATGAGAGCAAAAATAAAGAGTACAAGATGGAAATATAATAGGTGGTAGCAAACACACACCAGCTTCCAAACTGTTGGCAGGTCTCTGATAGATGATTCTTTTCTTCTTTTTGTCTTCTTTCCTCCCCCTGTTTGTATGTTTTACCGACTTAGCTATTCTGAGTGCTTTCAATCATTTTGAAAGTGGAAAAAAAAAAAAAAACAAAAAAAAACTTTCCAGGTTGAATCTGAGTAGAATTAATTTTTAAGGAGAATTGAGAATTGCTTAATACAGTGACTGCTTCCGTTGTGATGGAAATAAAAGGAATACCTCCTGCAAGCACATATATACTATTTTGCTTTGCTTGTTTTCACTGCACCAGTCAAGGAATGAATGAAAATATTCAAAGTTAGCTTTCCCCTTATTCAAACAGAGCTGAGAATTACTGTCATCAAACAGCAAATGCATCTTGGATTGTGTATTTGCAATGTCTAACAATAGGCCAGTTTTCAGTGTGATTGGGTGTTTTGATGGCACCTTGTCTAGCTAAAGCTTTCTTATCTGGACTGCAGAACAGAGAAAATTGCCTTTCTGGATGCTTCATCTAACTAAAAATGCATGATTTAAGGAGACTAATGGCTACCCAGGCCGCCAGGCTGACTAGCTCCCAGCTTATGTTTGAGTCCACAGTTTTTCATTCTTAACAACCCAAAAGCTGCAGAAAACATAATCAAGATGTTTCTGATCCACAATCCTGCAGAGCAATTAAGCTTCCAAGAAGAGTTATCTAAGGTTTCAGTCATTTTTCTGGCTGTCTTTCAAATTTTTGGTGAAGTTCGACATTAATTAGTGGTCATTAGCAAGGTGGAGAAGAAGTTAGTGACATCATTCTTACAGTAATATGGTTTCAAACAGATGTTTATATGGACTAACAGATGTTAAATCTTCAGCAACTTGCAAGGCGGTTTTCTTTTCTCCTTGGAATAAATTGTAATATGTTTTCTAATCTGCCTGGAAAATGCTAAAAGAAGGTTTTCAGTTTATACTTCTTGGAGGTGTGTGAAAGGGAATACAAAGAACAAGGCATCTGCTACACAAAATATTAATTATTGCATGGAATACTATTCACTGGAGGAATTAGAGAAGGCTTAGAAATATTCAGGCTAATATTTTTAATGGTTGCTTGAAGTTAAGCTCCTTAATCCATATTTTGCTTTTTAGTGAGCTGAACTGTTTTTTCAAGTAGTGTGGAGCTTTCAGTTCTCATCAATTTGGAGTGTCTTATGTGAGTTATCACCATCATTCTGTGCAGATCCACTCAGGCCAGTAGGATTAGATGTATGTCAGCAAATCCCGGGAGAAGTTTCCAGAGCCTAGGCCCTCAAGTTTTTAATTTTGTTTGCTGGAAATATCGCAGAAAAGAAAGCAAAAAGTCTGAATTCCCACGTAGTGCTGTGAGATGCGGCACATCAGTGTTTAAATACGAACAGTGATAATGTGTGCTGATAAATGTCTTTTATTTACTGGTCTGCTCTCTTCTGTCACAGCTACGGAAGGCCGTGATGGATCACATATCCGATTCCTTCCTGGAGACCAACGTCCCATTACTGGTTCTCATCGAGGCCGCGAAAAGCGGGAACGAGAAAGAAGTGAAGGAATACGCTCAGGTCTTCCGTGAACACGCCAACAAGTTAGTGGAGGTAAGCGAGCTTATTGACACAGCCAGATCTCAATCTGGCACCTTCAGGAGAGGCAAGAGAAGTTCTCCACTGGATGAAATGTTAGAGGTGTTGTTTCGGGAGTTTTGGTCAGCATTATCCTGGTGATTGCACAGGAAATGTGTGGATGACTCTCCCAGAGGAGAGTGCTGGGTTTCAGTAGTTCGTTAAAGCAATTGAGCATGTTAGAAATGCTGTTTCCAGTATTTTGTCAAAAGACAGGAGCAATGAGAAGTAAATTTCAATTAACTTTCCTAACAAGTACAATTGAACTTAATGTCTGTTAAGTAAAAAGGCAAATAGGTGCTTCACAATCTGGTCCTGGCCAAGGTCAGGACTAATTACTTGTCAGTTAATTCTGGACTTAATTACTTGTCATTCTGAACTAAAATTGGGAAAAGGACATGTAGAGAAGGCACAGCCTTAAGAACATATATGGTCTTGAAAGGTCTGTATTTCATATGTACATATATATATATATATTCTTAGTGTTTTCTCTTTCTGAAGAGACACACTGTGTAAAGTCGACAGTGATAATTACAAGTCTTCAGAGACGATATTGAAATAGCTTTATTCTACTATGAGGAGTATAAAATATAATGACTGAGCCCTTGGATGCTCATGGAATGGACATCTATAAAATGATGATAATGTTCGTCTCGGTTTGCCCTCCAACAGATCGAGAACTATGAATAATGCTTGTGTTTTTGAAGACAAATATAACTCAGTGATCTGCTTGATAACGTTGTGTGGCGTTTTTCTGTACTAGCATTATTTTGAAGGCTTTGTAGCCCCTTTGCAACCCATTTTCTAGTTCCACCACGTGCTGTTTAGCAAAGGGGAATGCTATTAGGGAACTGCTGATCTGACAAGTATCGAACTATGCCTTTGGACGTCTGCTATTAAAGCAGGACTCATCCTAATTCTGGAAATTGCTGGTAGGTACATAAAGAGAGGAAAACAACCCCAAACAAATGGAAAACCCCTCCACGATGTTCACAGTTATATTATAGTGGCAGTAGAGTTGTAGGCTTGTATGCAGTGAACATGTGTGGGGTTAGTGTTACAGCAGTCACATCCCCCACAGACTTGCAACAAAGTGTTGCCATGACAGGTCTAATAACATTATTAAAAAGTTAAAAATAGGCAAGTAGATACTTTTTAAAATATCATAAGAGCTAATGGCATAAAAGGAGGGAAAATACCTTTGAGGATTGTAGTTAAAAAAAAAAAAAAAAGCCAAAACCACCTGCCAGAAAAACCCACAACTTTAATGGGAAGAAGAGAGAACTGTAATGCTGTTAAACGGTCAGAGAAAAGGTTTAGGTTAGATCTTAGGAGGAGATTATTTACTGTGAGCGTGGTGAGAGAGAAGCTGCCCCTGGATCCCTAGAAGTGTCCAAGGCCGGGCTGGACAGGGCTTGGAGCAACCTGGGGTAGTGGAAGGTGTCCCTGCCCATGGCAGGGGGTGGAATTGGGTGGTCTTCAAAGTCCCTTCCAACCCAGGCCACTTTGTGATTCTATGAAACCAAACAAATGAGCAGTTTTAGTTATTTAGCTTTGGTTTCACAAGCCTAACATTACATAAGATTTGTATTTTAGACCAAACTGGAGGTTGGGTAATGATTTTTGACGTTGTGTGGTTGTGTTTAGGTACCCCACCAAAACCAACGATGGTACCAATGGAGGTCTTGGGCCTAATACTTAATATTTTTATTCCATTTAGGTTGTTTCAGTCTATTGGAAGCAGAATCTGAATTGATTGTTGTGTTTCTCTTACAGCTGGTACTCGTTTGTGGGTGCATTCTTACTGTTTTTTCAAGGGGAGTTCTTTTAGGTGGATCTTGCCCTTTTAGTTGTAAGAACTATTTCTGGCTCAGGTAAAAAGCATCTTGAAGAAACGAATTTCTAGTGCAAGTGAAATTCTTAACCCCGAATTTCAAGTTCATCAGACTGCAGAAGCAAATAAGCAATTGGAATACATTTATGTCCCTTCTACAGTAGATTTTTGCACTTCAAATAGTTCCATCATTTTTACTTATTGATGCACAATGGAATCTCAGCAGATGGACTTCTGTGGTTTTGTGGGTCAAGTATCTTGCAAATAGTAAAGTGTGGATTAAAGATGAGACATAATCAAGTGACTCTGAAATGTAAGACGCTTTCCCAGGCACGGGGCCAGAACTGCTTGCTAAGATATGCAAACACAGCTCCGCTGAAGTGCGTGGAGTTGCACTTGCTCATGTTAGAGGAATTTGGCACTGCAAATTCAATACTGTGAAAAGTCTGTAGTATTAATCATTAATTTTGAAATCAGAATCTGAATTTCTTGGATGTCTTAATGAGCTCAATAGACAGCCTGTCAAAAGGTCGGGAAAAAATAACGCATGTTTTAATATTTCTTTGCACAAAACCTACGTGTTACCATCATGAGGAAGAAAAATGCACTTCTTGATATTTGTTGAATACAAATGGCAGAGTTTTCTTTGCATAGCCAATACATTTTTAAAAAAATATTTTGTAAGCATGAGAGTTATGAAGGTTGACTTTCTTTTATATTCCAAATAGCAGAATACTTAAATCTTCTCTCAAAAACCGTTTTCATTATATAATATTTTCCCTTCCCCACCTCTTATCGTAACATTAATAGCCACAAAGATGGAGTGTCATTTTTCTAGACATTCACTGACAGCAAGATTTGTCTATGGGTTTTGTTGGAAATGCAGAGTGAGGTTTCACTTAACTACGATGTAAATCGTACAAAATAAATCAAATTGTCATACAGATTCCAGGGGTAAAACATAATAATATAATATAATAAAACAGAATTTAGATGGTACCACTCCAGGCTTGGACGGGTGACACTTTTCCTTGGAATCATTTTTTAGCAGCCATCTCTCAATTTTTTTTCTGCCTTCTGAAACTGAGGTTAGAGAAGTGACGGTGCCTTTCCAGGTCATGATCTTTACCTCATGAATCCCGTTCATGTTTTAAAAAAAAAATATCTCTAATGACTGAAAGTAAATGCCTGAGTTGTAAAGCCAACTTCAAATGTGACCTTGGGACGTCATTTAATTTCTCTATCCAAGCACCTTCATTAGCAGCATAAGGTTAATGACAGATAATTCTAATACCTACCACACAAAGGCACTTGACTGATAAATCAGCTCAGATTTATTCAATGCATCTATCAAAGCACTATAAGGAAGCTGATTAATTAATTTTCATTATTCTGTTTAGTACAGCTTCCTTGGTTTAACTGTTGGTCCTCTGGCCTGCTTCTTGAAAAATTAAATTATTAAATCCAACAGGTTTTCCTGGTAGATGAAATTCAGCATCCAGTAAATTCTTAAGAGCCATGGTAGCAGGCTGCTCAGTTGCAATTCACATTTTAGTGGATTGGATCAGACTTTCCATTCTCAAAAGGATGGGCATAAGTCCAAGAGATTCTACTAATTATTTCAGTTTGAAGGCTTTTATGGAAAGACGTCACCATTTTGGTCATCAGTGAACATTTACAAGAGTTAAATTCAGTTGCATTATTATTTCCAACAAAATTTTAATTAAGGGTTTTTTTCCTTCTTCGGCATGAACTGGTGAAAAACCAAATTTTAAGCACCTAAAAATCAGCTTTTGAAAAGATGACGCCTTACCAATTTTGCATGAATTGATTCTTATGAAGAATTCCGTGGAGCCCACATGTATCTATCTGTTTCATCTCAGACAAACTTAACAGATTTCTGGGGACATGACAAATAATCAAAGTTGCCTTGTAAGAACACTTGGCCAGTGGAGGAGGTGTGTTAGGCAATGGCTTACGGTCATGTAAAGCTGATGTAGCGCAAGCAAATCAATGATATCATAAGGTTGGATGATAATTGGTAGCAGATGAAATCTAACAGCACTGTTCCGATTTTGGTTTATAGTCTCTTTGTCCATTGAGTTTGCAGGAGCCTTTATCAACTTCCTCCATGGAATTGCCTCTTTGAAGAGGATAATGGGGTTACTTTTGGGAGGCTAGGGGTTTGGGGTTTTTAATATTGTAAAAAAGAAAAAGGAGAAAAGTAAGTGTTTGAATGTCTTTATAAGACACAATGCAGGCTACCCTTCATTTTCTAAGAACTTTATTATTTGGAGCTCCCTAATTCAGAGTGATTGGAAGTTTTCCCATCATAAAAGTGGAAACAGGTTTGCATGCTGAAGACAGAAGGGAGGAAAAAACCACTGTCAGTATGAACAGCACACAAAACAAGCAACTGGACCTGCTCGGTGACCCGTTCTTACCTTAATGAGAGGAAAGGGGAAAAACTGTGAAAGATTTTACTCTGGTGGTCGACAGTGAATTTAATCTCAGTTTACATTAGCTTTAACAGAACTAAAATCCAGCCCAGTATTCTTTCTTTCCAGAAGTACCTTTCAAAAAACCACACTGAGCATTTAGTTCATAGGAAATGGAAAACCAGACTTAGGAAGTGAAGATCATCTGTGCCAGTCCGCAATGCACTTGAGGTTGATGGAGCGCTGAGAGTTCAGTGTGGCACTTCCAGGAGGCCCTGGTGGCCCTCATAAGGAATAGATGGCAGTGTTTTATTTGTGCTTTTGTAAATATTGTATAAATTCATGAACTGACAGATTTTCATTTACAACAGACAAAACCCGGAGGAGCAAGCCAAAGGAAAAAAAAAAATTGGCTCGTTTGTTTCTGCAACTTTAGTTCAAGGAACAAACACTGCTCCTGCTGACATTTTCACACATAACTTGAAATGTTCTGTTCCTTTTCGTTCAAGTGCATACCACTGCTTCCTCAGAGTACACACCTAGCTGTTTGCTTCGGATAATGGAGAAAAACTGTCAATATTCTCTCATAGCTTCTGCATCCAACTTGCATCCTGAAAAATGTGTACATCCCTGGGCTCCCTCTTGCAGACTGATCGGCTTTTACTCTTGATTTTTCTTTTAGCTGACATTAAGCTAGATAAGAAATACTATTTAGAAGGTAGTAATCCTTGCTTCTAATCAAGGCGTGTTAAGGAGGTCATAGATTAGTTTAATTCAAGCTCTTCAAGCTGAGAGATTTTATTTGAAATTAAAGCTGTGAGCTACCTTTGTGTCCTAGTGTTTCAGCTGCTCAGTTTTAATTTCCATCCCAGGCCTTTCTTCCCTGTGTGGCCAACAGATGTTCTTAATCCCTAATAAACATCAGGAGCGTTTTGACACAGCTGAAGCCACAAGTCCAATTATTTGCAATGAGACAATGAAAAGCTTGAATTCTCCGAGTGAAGTTCCTGAGTACCTGCTGCAGCCAGATCTAGTGTCTGTTTCTCCTCCTTGGAAGGGTAAATGCCTTTCAGGCAAAATGAACTCCAGTTCTTTCAAGATAAAACTTTCTGGTAATGCAGTGTCATGGGTGAACTCTTTATCCTGCCTTTTTTTGCTTCCTTGGACCACTGGCTTTTGGTAGTCCACTGGGATCTGTGCCCCTTCCATCTTCTGGTGTCTCGATTAACACTGAAATGAAATCAAAGTGCCTTCCAGGAAAGGTGAGACACAGAAATAGCTGCTGCTTTGTGACTTCTAGAGCCTCTTGTGCACCTGTCCCTGAAGAAGGCAGGTTATTAAAGGAGGTAAATACTCCGTGTCTGCATTGTCAAAGCTGTTTTTGTCCAAAAGCCAGCGCTGCCTTCGGGCTAAAAGGGTCCATCTCTGAGGCTTAGAGTCGGCTGTGGGGGGAAGCAATTGCAGAACCTGTCTGTGAGCTGTAAACTGCTTTGTTAACACAGAGACGGGGGCGAAATTAAACAATTTGGCAGCGCAGAACTTGGCTGCAGCAGATGCTGATCCCTCAACATCTGCCCATTTATGGTGAAAGCAAGGAGTCCAGGATGGCTGGAAGGGGAGGAGCTTCCTTGTCTCGTGGTTACTTTGGCAATGTGGCTTGTTTCCAAAATTCCTTCCGGCTGGTAAACACCAGAGTGAACAATCTGAAACACACCGGAATCTGTGAGACTCTTAGCATTATCTTGAGTAATCATTTTCTATTCATTTGTCCCTTTTTTTCTTAGATTGCTGCACTTCTACATTTCCTAGCATCACCAAAAGGGTTTGAAGGATAATTTTATTTGTTCATATATTTCTGCAATGTAAATAATAAGCAAATGCTGCATGAAGTTAGCAACCTGTGGGTAATGATGATGTTTTTCTTCCTTCCCAGGAGAGTTCAAGATTAAAAAATAAACTTGAAAAAATACTAAGTGGCAAATTGGTGCAGAATGCCCCATGTCTGGTGGAAAGCATTTCTAGCTCTGGGACTGTAAACATAAAGCCAGTGCTGTGCTGGTTCTGTTATCTGATTTCCTAGAGGTCATCGTTCATTAGCAAATGACTATCATGTGGTTTTACACATTGGAAAAAAAATGCTGGAGGATTTCCTACCAAAAAAAAAGTATAGTTTGGCCACTTCTTCACATTTTTTAAATGTAATTCTTTAACATTTTTATGTGTGCTCTGTTATTTATTTTCATGAGAAATACCTGGTTATCTCTTTGCAGCAAAATGTTTTTGTAATAATTTCCCCAGTTACTTAACTTATTTTTTTAGATAATTACCTTTTAACCATGCTTATTTAAGGCCTCCGTAAAAGAGGTCAAATCCAATTACTCCCTTTTTAATCACAGAGTAATATTTATTTTTTTTTAATTTTTTAGTGAATAACACCCTCTGAGCGAAGGACTCACTTCTATCAGTCTGATCATGCTCTGTGCTGTGTGATTCATATTTTCCCAAAATAACACAACTCCTACAAACTCTAGTACGCATTTTTATCTACTATCCCATACAATCTGATCACAACTCAGTCTGTGTGATTTCTAACTTGTTAATAATACAATCAAGAGCTCTTGGTACTTCCATTAATTAATTGAGCGCATAAATTAATGATTTAGCTCCTCCAAACCGGTTGTTTGAATTTGTAACCTTACTACATCTGGCATGTTGGATGTTCAAAGGGCATATTTTCTATATAGCCCCACCTAATTACCCTCATTCTTTGCTTTTTCCTCTCATATCCTATTTGATACAATGGTTTACTTGTGCCATAACCACAACTGATGTTTTCCCGTCTGCTTCTGCAAAACAGGTACTTCAGCCTGTGTTCTGAATTCTGTGTGTTGGATTAATTTTTGCTGCTCGAGACAGGTTAACGTTTTATTACTCTGTAAAAAGTTTAGTGTCTTGGCCTTTGTTCTGTGATGTATTAGCAGGGTTATATTTCAATCATTAAATATCAAGGACTGTGCTTTTACATGAGTATCAGGTTTCACTGTAAGAGTTTAATTAAATACTCTGTCCTAGAGCCCAAAAGTTAAGAGAGGGCATGGGCATGGTGGGGAATGAAAGGATGAAACAGAGGAATCGATGCTGGTATTCCAAACTCACAACAAAGTAAGAAATTAAACAAACAGCTCGTATTACTATAAAAAAAGGGAGTTTGTCATCCGCAATTGAGCCATTTCAGGGCAGAAATAGAGGGGCTAGAACTATATAAGAAGCCAGAAAGTTCAGTAAAAGCTGTAAGTATTTCTGAGGAAACTGGGAAAAAAAAAAAAAAAAGCATTTACAAGGAAATAGCGAGTCAGAAATAAGGGAGAGCGTTCAGACACGCTCAAAAAACGAGCAGATGTCCAAGGAAAATTCATGTCAAAGATTTGAGCACAGAATGGCATGTGTAATGATGGAGTTTCGAACTGATGCAAAAGAAGGAATTCTAATCTTTTATCTAAAAATCTCATGATCTTGAACAAAAGTTATAGCAGCTTTGATTTTAAAAGATATTGCAAGCAAAATATACGTGGCAAAAACTAAAATACAGACCACTGAGTAATAAAATTGATTTATTAATTTATTAACCCAGAACAAAGTATGCATCCAAATCCCACATCAAGGTACACAGGAGTTTCTGTGGAGGGTCTCTTTTGCTTCAGCTGATGCAGTGTGTGGGTCGAAGTGGATTTTACCCTGGTTTTTCCCCTCTGTGCCATCAGCTGGATTCTAACAAGCATAGTGGTTATGGTAAACCCATCCTATCCCACATTGCTTCTTCTACCTTTTGTGTGTTTTCCTGGAATTCCAGGTGTTTTCAGGAATAAAATGCACCTTCTGCCATTTTGGATTAGTTCAGGAACTGTTGTTGTCTTTTGACACCAACAGTCTAAGCCTTGAATTGGCTGTGCAGCTTTAAAATGTTTTTCTGTCAAGGCAGATCCTCAAGATAACCAATAGAATCAGAGAAAGCCTTTCTCTGTTTCCCCCAGGATAGCTGTTATTTGGACAAAATATTCTTCTCTTCCTGGAAGCTTTTGCTGCAGAATTGCATGAGGGAAATGGTAGGAGAAATCAGGATGAGGATATGAATGGACACAGAGCAGGCTGTGAGAAGTAGGAATGTGGGAAAGCTGCTGGGGTAAAAGGAAGTTTTAGGGTGAATTTTCAGTGAATTTATTCATATAATGAATAAATTACTAATTTATTGTAATGCTGCTGCTGAATGTCAGGCACACATGGGACTAGGTTGTTTTTTTTTTTCAGTTTTTTTGCTTATTGACAACCCACGGATCCAAGAAGAAAATCCACCATTTCATGTAGATACGGATCCAGAAAGAAATTGTTCTTAGTCATAGCTTTCCTAGGTAGGAAGTTGAGCTCAGTTATGAAGGAGAAGACATATTGGAAAGCCTCATGAGATAAAAAAACCAGCAGGCTCATTCAGAAAATATCTAGATATTATTGAGTTAAATACTATAAGCCTAATAACAACTTTCCCTGGTGTTTGAATTTTTTTTTTTTTTCCTTAATTAAATTTCCAAAGATAAAACCAACCACCTCACTGTTCTGTTAGAATAGCATTATAACAAATGTGTGGACCACGCTTTGCTGGAAAATCTTTTATGAAATATTGATGATGATAATAAAGGAGAACTGACTCCATGGCTTAGCATGAAAAAGCATTGGTTTCACTGCTTTATTTCCAAGCTTGGCTTTCTGAAAATCAAATAAAACAATTAAGTGGATTTTCTTCAAAGTTCCAGAAAGTTTTTCCTACGGCCTCAGAGCACGCAGGAGGAACTTCAGCCCGAGGACAACTTCTTAAGGAACTTTTAAGTAGCCGAGAAAACGATTTTAGCATGAAAATGTAATCTCAACAGTAAGTTTAGTTTCACAGTACACAGGTTATAAAACTCCTGTTTTGGTGATCCTGAAGTGCTTCCAAGACTTCAGAAGTTGAGGAAAAGTGGTTCTGTAAGCCTTAATCGCTTTACAATACGTTATGCTTGAAAAAGCACGAGAGAGAGAAAGGAGGAAAAGTCAAGATTTTATCAGCGCCTGCACTTCCTGCAGTCAGAAAGTTTGTAGGATTCAGGCCTTGCTTCTGAAAGATGAGAAACTCAGAGGCTGCTGCCATCACCCTGATGATGAGGTCATTATATCTGGGTGAGAGAGTCAAGTGCCTGCTTTGTAACGAGAACCTTTTATCAGGGAGCCAGAAATGGTGGTGGTACCATCTTCTTGCAGTCTGTAATTTCACACTTGTACCCTTTGAGACTCCAATCAAAGGGCTCAAGTTTTCCTTTCATTTGACTGTGGCTATGCAGAGCCTGTAGCACATCAGCTGTTACCTATCCAAGACACAATTTGTACTGTTCATTGCTTAAAGGGATTTTGGAATGGCACCATGCCCAAGGAAACAGGTAAGAGCAGCCATAAGATCTGAAAGCACTGTGTGTGACGTGACTGAAAGTGCCACAGATACGTTTTTGTCAGAGAAATCGTTCTTGCTGCAATGTCAGAAGGAACATGAAGGCACTCAGTGTATATTAACATTAATATAATGTTAATTCTATTAATTCTATTAACATAGAATTTTTTTAATAGGAGAGGGAAAAAATGAGAAAGAAGCAGTAACGATACTTTATTTGACTCAGTCCTCACTGGGATAATTATTCTCGCTGGGATGCCGATGCAGAGTTTATGTTGGAGAGGAAAATCACAGAGGCTTTGTGGTACCCCTCTCAAGTAATAACAATGTCAAAGGAAATCCCTTTGAACAAAAGAGTGTTTGGTGATTTTGTTGGTTTACATTATAGAAATTGAAGTGTAGGTAGGAATAGCTGCTACTCACCACTGTTCCTGCAATATTGTGCAATACTGAACCTCTCATCATGCAAAGTATTGCAACTGATCACTGAGTTACCTTGACACTCGCTGGTTTCAAGGAGGTCAAACACTTAAAATAACACAAATAGGAAGCTGTAATACCTCACGTTCCCAGTCTGTGCAAGAGAAAGCAAGAGCACGTGAAATTTTGTACCTTGGCTTGCACACAAATATCTCAGTATTCCTGTAGTCTTTGCCCATTTCATTGGATACTGGTAAATAAATAAACAGGATGAACAGATCACTGGCAGCCTTACACAAAAGGTTCTACATCAGTATGAGTATTAATTACACTAATTTGTGACACATGATTTTCAAAAGCCTAGCAGATAAAAGCAGTAAGACCATAAATCATTAATTTAGCCTGATTATTTCCTGTCAGTCCTTTATTTACTGTCCGCTCAATTAAAAATTGAGGTTAACGAATCTTTCAAATGTGTATAATATTCTAGTATTCATTATTTCCCTCTTCCACCCCAGGTAAAAATCTCTTTTTTCCCTCCTCTCCATCCCTTTTTGCATTAGGGAGGCACTTCTGAGTCACACCATATATTTTCATTTCTGAAAGTCGCTGATAGCAGTTTTCCCATCTGAAATGATGTACAGAGAATGAGATGGCAAAAATCTAGGCAACAGTCGGAGCTCTGGAGAGCGAATGTGCAAGTACAGTTTTACCTTAAGTCTTACCTTGCAGCTTTCTGCCTTTGCCTTTTGCTGCACAAATTACCTTCTTTCTCATCCATGTCGTGGCCATAAATCATCTTTTACTTTAGTTTCATTTCTAATAAAACTCAGAATTCTGCTGAGAAACTTGCATTTCTGTCCCCATTTTTGAATTTGCTGATTGCAAATGAACGAGGTGTTACCCAAACATACCCCAAATTGGTAACAATCATCAGAATGATTCATCATTTTTATGCATCACAGTTACAAATGCAAAAAAATTCTCCCCCAGTGTTTTTGCTGAGTCCAATCCCATTCCTTGTTGTTACCTGCCTTCATAAAATCTTTTCTCTTGCAGAGCAGAATTATTTCCAACATCTTCAAAGCGGGAGAATAGCAATTTTTATTCCTTTCTCTTTTGTAAAGAGTTTGGCATTTTGCACGCTGTAGGTGAACATGTCAAACCAGATGCTTGGTTGTGGTAAATGATAAATTTTCCTCCATCTTCACAGGCACAAGGTCAATCTCCATCAGTCAGGTGTAAATCCAAGGCTTCTAACTTGACTGAACTTAGAACTACAACAGCTCAGGTTCTCTTAGGATTTGGGTGATGCTTCTGGCTTCAAACCCTTTTTAGTGCTCAAGAGCACCAAAAGTCTGTTTTGCATCAGTTTTGGGGTTTGGGGGTGGTTTTGTGTGGGGTTTTTTGGTTTTTTTTTCAACTCAAAATGCGTTTAAAATTTAATCATTAACACCATCTCCAGTTTGTAGGCAACATCCTATTAGTGAACCTGTGGCAGATGGAGAGAAAGGATCTGATCATTGTGATTTCTATCAGTGGTTCATCAGTGAGACTTTCACACTCCTTGTTCCAGTTTCTGGATTTTAACCATAATGTCTTTTGACTTTTGGTTGACTTGTTATTTGCATATCACTTAAAATAGTATACTAGATACAAGTGGGCAAAAAACTTTGAGCATTTAGAAACCATTAGATGCAGCCTACTCTTTACTATATATAAGCCAGTAACAGTAAACATAGTATAACATTCATTTTAAATAGCTGGAACCTTGCTAACACACAAGATAAAATTAATTTTGCCCAACTTTCGCCTTTGACTAATGGTTTAACCTTTTTGCCTCTACCCTCTGGGGACAGCACAGTCGGGAGATGGACTTTTAGAGGGTGTTTCTTAACATCTGAAAGTAGGGGAATCAGACAAAATATGTGGGATGCATTGACTCTGAAGATCCCTTTCTCTCTTGTGCATCTTCATAGGGATCTGCCGTCTTCATAGCTCTCCTTTGGATGTTTTGTGATAGCTTTATATAAGATAGAAAGCTGTTAGAAAGCATTCAGAGGAGACCTACGAAGGTGGAGAAGGATCTGGAGGAGAAGCTGTGTGAAGAGCAGCTGAGATTGCTTGGTCTGTTTTGTCTGGAAGAGACTGAGGCCAGACCTCATCAGGGTCTGCAGCTTCTCCTGCAGGGCAGCTCCGATCTCTGCTCTCTGTGACAGGGACAGGACCTGAGGGAATGCCTGGAGCTGTGCCAGGAAGGTTTGGGTTGGGTATCGGGAAAAGGTTCTTCCCCCAGAGGGTGCTCAGGCACTGAACAAGCTCCAGAAGAGTTTGGACAGCGCTCCAGGGATGCACAGGATGGGATTGTTGGGGTGTCTGTGCAGGGCCAGCAGCTGTATTTGATGATCCATTGTGGGTCCCTTCCAACTCTGGATGTGATTCTGTGGGTCCTAGACAATTAAGTGGCAAAAAATGCCTTTTAGACAGGTCGTGATGAGTTGCATATGGTGAACCTCTGTAATGACAAAAGTCACATCTGTGGCAGAAAGTTTTCCCCACAGAGGATGCTGCTGTTGCCTGTGGTGTACTGTGAAATCTGCCCTCAGTTTCTTGCAGTGGGGATGTTTTGTTCTTATAATCACCTTCTGGTGAGAGCTTGAAATGCTTCATTTACATCAAATCCTTCCCTTTTAATCGCACTGTAATATCAAGTCTCTTTGAAAGTGAGACACCAGGGGCACGTGTGTCTTAGGGGAGCATCGACATTTCCCACCTCACGCAGACTGAAGATACATTTCCCTGATAGTTTCTTTCAAGCTGCAGCGAAAGAATAATATCCTGCAGCCACTGCCTGTGGTCATTCGGATCCTAACCTGTTTGAGCTCCCCAAGCTTACTTTAGTTTCCAGTGTTTGTCAGAGATCCTCCTGTTTCCATCTCATGTGCGTGGAAAGTTATCTTGGCATGTAGCTGTAACACAACAGATGGGACACGGTGCATCTTGGCTGACCTCTGCTTTCAGCATTTAAATAGCTAAACTGATTTTATTGCCATAAAATAAACTTCCAAGAACTTCTTACGCTCTAGAGCGAGCTAACAAGTGCCAGCTGCAGCCCTGCAGTTGGAATAGCTGAGGAGGACAATTTTCATAGTGGTTTCATGGGATTGAAAGATATTTCCGTTGATTTTAATGAGAACCACAGGGATGAAATGCCTGGAAAACTTAGGTTTTCCTCCAGCTAAGGCAAGGAAATGAAAATAACGTTGGTAGGAGCACACGTGGATTTTATCAGTGTTTCCAAAGTCATACTCATGTTTTTCACTGTCGTTGGAAAGGGACTGAGGACAAACAGGGCTTGGAACATTGGGACCTGAAAAATTGTGCTGAAGAAATGGTCAGCACACTCCATCTCAGGTCTGCCATTTTAAGAAGGTTTTCTCTTCGGCCTCATGGTTCTTTTATTTTCAGCTCCTCGTGCTCCCATCTCTTCGGGATTGACCCTCCTTCTAGGCTGAGCACCGTTGGCTACCAGCTCTAAATCTTTAGCAGGCCAGGTTTTATTTTCTACCACAGACCTCCTGGGGGAACTCAGGTGCTCCACAGCAAAGCTCAGGGATGCAAGCCCCTCAAGGAAAATGAACACTAGAAGTTTATGTATCTATTATAATGTAAAAGACAGGAATTACTAAAAAACACTTAAAAAGGACACTTGCCCTGTACACCTTGGCTTTTGACAGAGGGATAAAAGTCTCATTAGCATTTTCTTATCCTTTTTCAACACTTGTTTTTCTTTAGAGATGATTATTATTACACCTTTTCACATGCTAGATTCATTTTTCATACATGAATTTAGGCTCCCTTCCCTTCAGCTCCAGCCCCATTTGTTGGGCTGGAGTGTGAATGCCTTTGGATCAGCTGACACTTGGCTGACACTGATTGGGGGTTTGAATATTTTATATATATATATATATATATA
>VZRN01002818.1:125571-136425 GCA_013397935.1 Dasyornis broadbenti
ATATATAAAATCATAGAATTGTATTTTAAAAAATGTTCGACACATTCATTAAAAATGTGGAAAATGAATGGAATGCTTGTATTTTAAAAAACAATGTGAGATAACACAGCAACACATTTGAATGCTTGCTTCCCTTGGGCTGCTGTGAAAATACCAGGTGCTTTGTAGAAGGCCCTTTTATTCTGCTTTTTTCAATTATACCAACTACAAATGCTATACACTCAGTTACAGATACACTCAGGTACAACGACGTGATGGCACAGACACTGGAAAACTGATTTTCCTTTACCAAATGTGAGCACACTATTAAGTCTAACTCTACGTGGCCTAACTTTTTTTCAGCAATTTCAAAAAAAAAAAAGGACAAATCAACTTTATGCAACTAGGTAATACAGATGCTTTCAATAGAAGTTATTACAGTAGGGAGGCAGAAATCTATTTCTTTTACTCACTGATCCTGCTCCCTACAGCTTTTTTCGCACTTGTTTTCATTTCTTCCCGTGTGACTTTTTCTTCAGTAATATAGTAAATAAAAACAAGCTCTTGTGTGTTCTTCTTCCTGTCTTGTACTCTAATCATGGCATTTTTGTTGCAATACAGATTTGAAAATAAAATAGCCCAGCTATATTTCTGTGCATAAAGAAATGGAAATCTGAATCTTACAAGAGGGACTTATTTAATCTTTCTTGAGATGATTTGTAGAAGGCTTGGAGGAGAGAGAAATAAAGGAAGAATATTGTGGCTTGAAACTCTGCTTTCATTTAATAAGAAACTTTATTACAAAGTTAAGAATTCATCTTTGTTGTATAAATAATCATCTTCAATAAGTTCTTTTGAGTAAATTAAATCTCATGATTGTGCCTCATTCTGCAACTCTGTCGTAGTCATGATAATTATCATTATTATTTTTTCATCTTGATGTCTAAGAGAGCCTTTCCTTGTGTTAGAAGACATTTAGGGCAGAATTAAAATTTTAAATTAATTAAATTCTTCTCACAGGATATATGAGATCCTGTGCTTACCAGCAGAGCCGAACACTTGCTGTGAAGGAGGAGGAGGCTGCCTGTAAAGACAAAAACCACTAAAACAGCAAACAAGCCAACCAAAAGCCTAAGCAGGTGTCAGTAAAACCCAGCTTATAGGCTGAATTTCAGAGAAACTAAGTACAACAAAGATAGTAAACCATCATTCAAATTCTCTAATTATTCAATAATCTAATTTCTAACTCCAATCCAATTTCTAATCTGTAAAATCCAGAAAATTTCAAGCTCTATGTCAAAGAGCTATTTGGAAAGTGATTCCAGAATTTTATTCCCACGATGATCACAAATCTTCTAAACTTCATTTTGCAAATCCTACCAGCATGTGACGGTATTTTTTCCACCCAAGCACTTACCTTGAATGCATTTGTAAAACATTTCTGTAGTTTCCTCTAAAGTCCTATTTCCCCAAAGTTCCTGGGAACTCTTTGTGCCTTGCTGTTCATGCTGCTCTTTTTACACGTACGACTTCTAAGTTTTGCAATGGTTTTTATTAACAATTTATTGTATTTTCTTAAATTATCGCTATTTCTTCAACATCTTTATCTGCTCCTGTCTTGGATGCTTTAGCTCTGATCTGGTTTGTTTAAGTCTTTAAAACTGATTCCACAAATATGAGTCTTACAAGAGATTATCATCTGTGCTTGTAACCTGTCAGGATCGTTATAATTCCTTGTGATTGATCAGGCAATGGAATTTCTGTCTCTGCTTAATCTTCTCCCTGCTCTGCCGTTACTTGCTCCGATGGGCATGGAGGTAATCCAGGTTTCTTTGGCAGTTCCGCAGTGGGTTAAGTCCAAGCCTTTTGGCCTTGTAGATATATCTATAATTCTGAATAAAAGAGGATCAGAGAGCTCATGCCAGAGCTGAGATAATTCAATGGAATTCTCTTATTTAACAGTGTAGACATAGAATAATATCTCTTTCTAAAGCAACCCTTTACGTCCCTTGTTACAGCAGTAATTTGCATTTTAAGGGAAGATCTGCTGGGAACACATGGAAAATCTAAAGGGGTAGAGAGACAGTGTTTAATCATTTGTGGAAATCACTTTGTGCCTGGAGACTCTTGTGATACTGTCCTTGAAAAAGAAGGCTCCTTCCCAGAAAACTGTTGAAATGTGCACAGGCAGGATGATCATGATAAGGGCAGGAGCGAGTGGTGTTTAATCTGATTTGTTTTCCCCCCCACTTCATTTTTTGGTTATGGTGCTTCAACTATTTTACGACATACTGGCGTGTATTGTGTCGTGTCAGTACCCTGAAAAAATCTCAGGAATTCCAAAAATGTCTGTGGAGTCGGAACTCTCGGGTAATTGATGGTAATGATTTGATAAATATACCTGCATTTAGAGCATGCGACTGCATAAGGCCGAAAAATGGCAGGGTGGTGCAGCAAAATGTCAGTTCCGTGAAAAACAGGCAGAAATTTTCAATGAAAAGAGCACTGGAAAATAAGACAGCTCATTAAATTTTGTTGGTGATGTCAGATATTAATCTGAACACTAAGAAAATAGCCTTGATAATAAAGGGTAAAGCTGGCAGGTAAAAGCAGTGGTTTATTTAAAAATAGCAGAGGGAGCCACTGGGAAGCTCATGAATGAATGAATGAATGAATCCATAAAGCTGAACACAAATTCTTCTGACTCCTCTAAACTTATGTACATTGGGGAGGTTCAACACAGAAATGCATTTTGTATGAATATAGGCTTGAATTATTCTGGGAAAGCCTGGAACTTGGGAGAAGCTGTGTGAAATATCTCCTATTAATGTTTTCCTGGTAAGAAATACACTTTTAGGTCAACGTAAACTATTTGTGAAAGTTTACTGAATTTGGCCCATAGGAATATTCTTGGTGTCAACCTGATACAATTTTTTGGTGATTATTTTTCTTTGCAGCCGCCAAACAGAAAAAAAATATTATTTAAACAGCTCTTGTTTTTTGGCACACATTTCACATACAGACAGTATGTCTGGCACAATTTCTTTATTTTTAATCTCTTGTTATGAAAGAATTTTCATGAATCTGTCATATATGTTTATAATAAATCTCAACCCTCACCCGTATATATTTTCTACTTAAATAACAATAAAGATCTGGAGAAAAGACACAGGAAAACTCACTGTATCAGTAATATCTTTTGAAATTGTGTGGGAATTCTTGCACATTTTACAAACTTGGTCGTGTTTCCTGCAGTAGTGTGTAATATCAAACATAATGCCCTGACTAATTGCTGTTGGAACTATTTTACTCATCCCCCTCAGTCTTGTTTAGCTGATTCCTTCCTTAAGCTGAAATGTGGAAATGCCAAGGTTCTTTTGTAAACAGCTGATGAACTCTGTTATAAAAGCCACCAGAATTTTCTGGGAAAATAAAATCAATTAATTGTGAGTTTGATGAAAAATAGCATATGGATAATAGGGAAAATAAAGTTGATCCTGATGCTCTATTTAATGCATACATTAGGGGGATAAATGCAATAACAGGATGATATGATCTTGGTTATTTCTTGATGTAAACTTATTTATTTTTAATTTGCTAGGTGAGTCAAAGTTGTCCAGGAAAGAAGGAAATAAATTTTTATGTTCAATTTTCTGTGCTTGTCTTCCTTGTGGGGTGCCTTCTCTGGCACAGGGTGTCCAGAGAAGCTGTGGCTGCCCCTGGGTCCTTGGAAGTGTCCAAGGCCAGGCTGGACAGGGCTTGGAACAACCTGGGATAGTGGGAGGTGTCCCTGCCCATGGCAGGGGTTGGAACTGGATGCTCTTTAAGGTCCTTTCCAACCCAAACCATTCTGTCATTCTTTTCACTTGGAAATCAATGGACTGAGATATATGAGCTGTGATTTCAGATAGAAAGGAAATCTTGCATTAGGTTGTGGGGGTATAGATTATCTTTATTAAAAAAAAATTAAAAATAATATTGGAAAAAGTAGATATGTTAGAATTTCTAAACCCTGTAGCAGTTTAAAGTAAGACCATATACTATTGACATAAAGGATTAGGTATAACGGCTCTCTTTAATTAAGTTTTGCTCAGTGCTGGAAAAATACACTATTAAACAAATGCTGACATTTTTCCTTTTTGAGATGTAAACGGTCTGATAGGATTGCTTTGGTCTTCAAGAACTAGAATTCCCTTGCTTTAGTACTTTTATCTGCTTTGGCCTGAGTTTTGCCCAAGAATGATTGTTTTATTTCAAACGCCACTTGAAGGAGGTTCAGAATTACGTCGAATTGCTTGTGTTTGGGTTTGAAACAAAACATCTCTCGATTTGCGCTGAATCCCAAAGGTTTTTCTGCATAGTGCTTAAACTTCGCTACAAAGGCAGTGAGTAGAAGTGAAAAGTGCTCTGTAGCCTGGCCTGCAGAGGTTAAAGCTCTTTGTGCACCTGCAGGCAAAGCATGGGAATAGTCTAAGATGTCTGAAAATTAAGTTGTTGTACGAGGATGGGTAAATATTAACTCTTCTTCCCATCAAATCTCAAAATCAAGGAGACACCATTGCTGTTGGGAAGGTGGAATGGGAGAGGACAAATATTCTCACCTGCTGGAAAATGTCATCAGCTTTGACCCTGTGGTACAGAGATTTTCCCCGTGGTGCTGTGAGAGCAGAAGTGGCTCGAGACTCTGTAAAGTTGGTTTCTTACAAAAATTGCTCTGAGCTGCTGAAGCCAGTTTTTACTGCTAAGGCAGAATGGAAAGCCCAAGTGTTCCTTTGGCTGCACAAAGCATTAGTAACCTGAGAGCCTGAGTAAGAATAATTTTCTATATTTCGTTAAATGGACGAAGTTGCAGAAGAATGAATACATTTTGAGTCCTCAAGTTTTTTATCACTGCAACAGAGTTTCAAGTTTGTAATATTATAGACAGAAGCTGAGCCCTCCCTGGTCCTCTCTTCTGGAATTACATAGGCCTTCATTACCACCTGACATTAGCTTGGAAGAAGTAATGCAGCAGCAGCAAAAATATTATGATGCTCATTGTCTCTGGTTCGTTTTCGTGAGGGTTTTTTTTTCATTTTGGTAGCAGACAAAAGATAATTTGCCTGTAATGCAGAGCTGAGATATCACTGCTAAGTTAAAATGCTCTCCAAATTTTGATCAGGCCTTATTAGCTACCTTTTTATAGTGAACATGAGGTTTGAACTTGTTAAAAGCAGAAAACTGCTTGATAGCAGCAGCTGTGCCATCAGGAAATATTAAGGAAGATGATTCTCTTAGTTAATTTGAAAACAGCCTGCAGTCCAGAAAAGGAACATCTACTCCAGCAAATCCTCATGAATTGTTCTCAAGTTGGATAGAATAGTTATTACTGGGGCTGGGTGGGAATTCTTTTCTAATTGGCTTATCCACTGTAAAAAGGAAAGTTTTTCCCTCAGAGTGGACAAAATAAGAGAGTTTGTTTAGTTATTGAATAAATGAAGAGCTCCTATTCTGCAAGTAAACATCAGACAGTTTATAAAAAACTCTCAGGGAGCTCCTTGGAGCTCGTGGTGTTGGCATTTGTTCTGTTTTCACTCATATTTAGGGAGCTTTACGGAAGCCTGGGGTCTGATCTACTGACCTAGGGCTGGAAAGCAATTTTATCAATCTGGGTGTGAATCTCATGGAGGAAGAAGCACAAGATTGTCACATTTTGCCATTATACATTTTCTTGAGGAAAAGAGCCATTTGTTAAAGGAAAAATGGAATTTTGGTTAATACAAGAGTGCACTTCTAATGTGAAGAACTGCTCACTAAAGCCAATGAGTGATTCTGGAAATGGATAAAAATGCTTCAAAATACTTGAGAAGCTTTCACTATCGTATTTGGGCATCTAAACTCCAATTTGAACAGCGTTTCTTAGGAGAAAGAACTGCCACTTGAGCCCTCTCAGCAGCATATTTGGCATTTTTATGAGGACTGAAGATGGACTTCAATTGCCCTCTGTAAATCCAGGGTAACAATATGAGTTCAGTCCGGTATGTCTAATTATACCGCTGTAGGTGAATGCAGTATGTGCCCTGTTTCATATTTAGGATTTTTCAAAGGAAGAGTCATTCCTAGCTGGAATGTTCATTTGAATGCCAGTGTCAAATGTTTGAGTGTCTGTTGTTTGAATTTGGGTTTCTTTAGCCCACGTAGATGAAACCAGCGTTTCTCAGGCTGTTGAAACTCTGCAGGGCTTTTTTCCCCTGCCATAAATCATGTGAATTCAAGTAGAACATTAAGACTTTCAACTTGACTGTGTTTGCATTTAAGCCTTTCTCTTGAAATGAGATCGAGATATTAAATTTAAATCACCTCTGTGCTCCCTTCTCAAATTGAATGCTTGCCTGAACTGGGAATAACAGAACGTGAAAATCAGCTGTTCCTCTGTGTACTTCTGAAATGAGTAATGCTGATCTTAAGTACACCACTGTTTTCTCAGCATCTGTCCTATTCAAATATCCTCAGCACAAGTCCCTTTGCCTTTATTTATATTGGGTTTTTACAGCTAGGAAAAGAAAATTTAGGATTTTGACCTCAACTGATAAACTGATTTTTATTTTTGAAATTTTAATATTTAAATAGTCCTGAACAGCTGCATGAGTATTGGTGTATGTGATGTTATATTTCTCAAATGGCGCTCTTGTGTTACCACACAGTTCTGTGTGATTTTACCTTGTTTCTCGATTTGTTTTTTTAAGACTGCAGTGTAATGTCGGTGTAAGTAGCAGTTAATATCTTTGCAGACCATTTGTCTGTCATTCCCTCAGAAAGGGTGGTTTCTCAGATGGGAGCTGCCTAGGGTAACTTATATTTCCATTGCCTCAGAAATGGAATTGATTTCCTTGTGTTTACACAAATAAACATTTTCAACAGCTGTTACCCCCAAACTGCCGAGCTCGTTTCTCCTGTCACTCACGCCAGCGTAAATCAGAATTAATTCTCCTGTGGCAGGTGACCCTGTAGTGCTAAATACACAGAGAGAATCAATAATTTGATAGACCAGAAACAAATTTATGAAAAAGACAAAGGAAAAAGTAGGATTAAAGCTTTTAGCACTGAGAAGTTGGAACGCGTGCTGCCATTTGGGACCCGTTGTCGCTGGGACCAACCCCTGTCACACGCTTGGCTCAGCCACAGTCAGAGCACTGGTTCTGCTCCTTCCCCTGCCCTCTCAGCTGGTAGGAGGCTGTCAGCAGGGCAGCTGTCAAGGGCTTCAAAGAGCTAAAAAAAAGAGTAATGGAAAGAAAGTAAAGATTTGGAAAAAAAAAAAATTATATATATATATATGTATATATGTATATATAGCATTAGCTTCCTGACAGTGAAAAACAAATATGTGTTTTTAAGAGCTGAAGCAAAAAATCCTCACCTGACTCTTTGGCTTATTGTTATTCTGGCCTCATTCTAATGCAGTTCCTTCCTGTTCAATATCAGTTTATAAAACTGTGTTCACTGACCCCCAATAAGTAACAAATCCCTGTGTGCAGCTAGATGAATACATTCCAGTTTGTGCGAATGCAAATGTGTGCTGATGGCTGTTCAGTGAACACACAACAGATTAACCATTGAAGAGGTGTGGGTTAGAACAATAAAAGGATATAGGGTTGATGTATTTCTGCAATGCATTACTCATTATTTCTGATAGCAATGATGTATACTTTTTTTATATAGACTATGACACGCTCTTTAGTCAACAAATCCTGTCTTTTTCATGCCGGTGAAAGAAAATCTTCAGCGGTTGATTGTCACATTTAGCAAATACTATTTTATGTATTTATTTCAATACATGGAGTGGCACTACAGAGTCAGTTCTCCACAGAGTGTCTTAACCACTTCTGGAATGCCATTGTACAGATGGAGAAGTGAAAACACAGAAGCATTTGCTACCGTTTGTGTATGGTTGGTGGATTGATTGTGGAATTCATTTCTACCTCAGCTCTTCAAATCTACAATTCATTGACCGGAGTGTGTTCTGTGAGCCAGGGCTGGAGTAAATCACTGCAGCTCTACATGAGCTGGGCATCTTCAGCTTTGTCTCAGGGGATGGATGGATGGAGGGAAGAGCCTTCATCATTTTGTGTGAGGGTTGGGGGGGGTTTGTGTTTGTACTTTAGAATTATTGAGTGAGACAATGAATAGGATCTTCACTGTGCGAGTGCTGGATTGTTTGTGTTTACAGCTGCACTTGAACCCCTTCTATCTCTTGCTCTCACACTCATAACTTAAAGAATTCATATTTAAATTTTGCTAACTTTTCTAATGTGTTCAGGGCTTCTGTTGTTGTCTCTCACTGTGAGAACAAGGATTGGCTCTCAGATAAACAGAACTGAGTTGACTGCAGTCCACTTTAAATAACATGAGCAATGATCAGAACATTTATCATTATTTTTACATTATTTGCGGAGTCTGAGCTACTACAGACATCTGAGTAGAGACAGCGATAACAGCACATTAAACACATCAGAGGTCCCATGTCACCTGTTCTGATGATACAAAGAAGTTCTTTGAGAGAAAGAAAAACCCTTCAAAGATACGTTTTAGGTTTATTTTTTCTTTGCTCTTCCACGTGCATTAAGATATTGTAAGAATCCAGGTAATATGTGGCAATTTAGTTTACAAAATGAATTTTTTTGGGCTTGACCAGTAATCCTTTGTGGTGGTGTTTCAAGCACATGCGAAAAAGACATTAAGAAGGGATGTCAAAACCTCTTTTAGCTTAAAATGTCACCTCCACTGGTGGTATCTTCTTGGTAGATCTCATTTTAAGGATTTTTTGGTTGTTTTTTTTTTTNTGATTTTTTTTTTAAGTTTTTTTTTGTGTTTTTTTTTTTTTTTTTTTTTTTTTTTTAAGGTCCTAAAGTTCTGTGAATTTGCCATAAGCAAAAATAATCCTAATGGATGCAAATAGTCTTCTTGCTGTGCAGTAGGTAAATGTGGTTTTTCCCCTTTTTCTCTTCACTCACGAATTCTAACAGACCAGACCTAGTTTAGCTCACAGTGACTCTGCAAAGGAGAAATGTGCAGAGGGGGTTTATTGGGTTGAAGTTTTTTTTTTTTTATTTTCCTGTTGCTGTCATTACTCAGTCTCTTAACATACATGTGAATGGGCCCTGAGCACAGACTGGTGCACACTCCTTGCAGTTGCTGTAGTAAATCTGACCTCGTCACACACCGCTGCTGTTTGTTTTCCCTAATTAAATCTTCCATGTACAGGCCTAGAAATCCATACAACTGCTATCAGTGCAGGCTCTGAGGCTAAGCGAAACAAACACCTGCCAGGAGTGGTTTAGGCACAGCTGATCCTGCCTTCAGACCGGAGCATCATCTGTCAGGCTTGCTTTTGGCTCCAGTTCCCACAACTTGTGGTGGTATTATATTGCTATCAGTCTGGAGACATGGATGTTCCTGTGCTATCTGTTCTCCTGTCAAAACTAATCAAACTTAGCCACAGCGTTCCCAGCATGGAAATAAACTTGATTTGCCTTCTCCAGAAGAGGGACAGAGGGTGATTCCCCACCTGCTTCAGACAGGCAATCTGTGGGTTAAATAGAAATAAATACAGGTAGCATCCACCATACCTGAACATATTATTGGGTGAAATGATCAATTCTCAAAGCAGCATGGAATGGACCCGAGAGAAGACTTAATAATGCTCCATTTTATTGTATATATACTTGCATTTTCTTTTCCTTTTTTATCTTTCCTTTTTTTTCTTTCCTTTTTTTTTTCTTTTTTTCTTTTTTTTTTCTGTTCCAGGATGACATCTGAGAAATCATTTAATCTAAAGACAAATCCTGGAAAACTGAGTGTTGACTTGTAGTGTGATGAGGGATAACTTCCTAATAACACAGGGGGAAAACGTCTCATCATCCGCTCACCTGTGGCTAATTTTAAAGGTGATTCATGGAAGAGTTCTTACAGAAACCAAAGTGTTGGAGCTACCCCTTGGCCCAGTGCAGGGTTTCACACATCCAGGGTGATGTTCAAAGTGTTAATTTCAGCAATCACAGCGGGCAGGAGGCCCTGTGGAAACGAACTGAAACATCTTCGAGCTCCAAGCCTGCCCTCACGTACCCAACACATGGGGCAGCTCTCCTGCTTCGCTGTCAAAGGCTCTTCAGAGATGCAATTCCGGCTGTGGTTTGGTAGGAAGAAGGATTATCTTCTCTCAGACAGGCAGTTCTGTAAACAGCAGACATTATGAATCATGATTTCTTACATATTTGTATTTTGCGGTGAAGCTTTTCCCACAGATTTTTAGAAATTTCTCAGCTACTCAGATTCCACAGTGTGGCCCATCAGGTGAACTTTTTCCTCAGTGAGGCATTAGAAGGATAACAAAGTTTGTGTCCTCAAAATAGTTGCCTGTTTTCACTCAAATTTAATTTAAATTAAATTCTAATTTTTTATTTAATTTAATTTTCACTGAGGCTTATCTGTTCCTTTGAATTAAATTAATCAAAAGTTTTAAAACTCAGTGAGGTGGGCAGGTGGAGGGACTGTGCAGCTTCTTCATGGACCTGCTGGCCATTGACTCTGAACTAGGAACTTGCGCAGAAGCCCACACACACACACTGCTATTGCCATTAAAACTAACAGCAGAGACAATTGACTTATTATTCTCATCTCTGCATGCCAAGAGGGCTATAAATCAAAGCACAGTGATTAAAGGTATCTGCAGTTCCATTTAGAATTTTGATGTCAGTTTTGATTTCTTAAGTATATGTTTCTTTCCATTTTTTGTGTAATGCCGAAGGTCACATGAAGAGCTCTTGATATAAAAACTCATTATTAAAAACCAGTTATGTGTGAGCTGCATTCATATGACAATTTTCTTTTTTTTTTTTT
>VZRN01002818.1:136446-160078 GCA_013397935.1 Dasyornis broadbenti
TTTTTTTGAGGGGTCAAAGGAAAAGCCAAACCCATCACTCTAATAAAGTGCTAAATAATTACAAGAAATAATCTGGGTTTTGTTGAAATGATTTGGATATTCACGAGCTAATGATGATCCTTTGCAAAGGTAATCAGCTTTCATAAACACAACTTGCAAATGTGACAACTGGGACAAAATGTAAGACTGGGTCAGAATGTAACAGTTTTTAATCAGATAGACACCATGATTGAGTTCACAACTAAGATGAAAATTTCCACATTTACTATAACAAAACCAAAATCTATGCAAAACCCTTACAAGTGCAGTCTTAAATTAACAGAAATTATCATTTCTCTTAATTATATGCATTCAGCGTATTGAATAATTAATAATATGGGGGTTTTTTTATGTATTCCCCATTTTAGGTGAGGAGAGAGAACTAAATATAAAAGCAGTTTTTCTCATCCCATTGTCGTATCCTTACCTCTAAGAACAGATGGAGGTTTCTCAGTGCCATCTTTTTGGCCAACATCTTTTTAATAGTTATGAGACAGACCATGTGTAATATCAAAGAGGTAATTTAGGCTCAAACTCTGCTCAGGATTGTGTTTGCAGCTGAAAAAATGGGTAATGCGTGTGTTCAAGTGCTCAGGTCTGTGTTTTGGCTGTGGTCACCTTGCTGGTATAAATGCAGCTGCTGTTAAACAACAAATGTATGGGAGTAATCTCTTTTTCTGATCGTGCAAAAAGGATGGGCAGAGAGTGACAGGACAAAAAGGTGGGAATAATGCACTGATTATAATACAGAACTCGGAAAATACCTCATATCAACATACAGTTATTCTGCTGAATACTCTGGATATTTGGTTTTCGGTGTCAGACACTCCTATTGTAATAATGATCAGCTTAAATATGACTTTTCTAAGAGAAAAGGTGATGTATTTAGGAGGAAAAAGGGCTGCTAAGCAGACAAATAAACTAAATTATGTTTCAAGCCAATATGAGCTCTCTCCATGCCAGGGTTAAAGCTGACAAGAGGAATGGAAAAGGGAACGTCCAGTTCTGTTGCCTTGTCTACACATTCTGGTTCTGGGCAGATGACATAGTTTTGCATTACTGTTGAGCCATTACTAAATTATTGTAAAAACATTTCATAGACTATCCTTGCACAAAAATTGAATTCGTGTAAAATCACTCTTTCTCTGAATGGCATTTTGTAAGCCTTTAAAATCTTACTCCAAATTAAATTTCTTCGCTCACCCCTAGGAAGGAAATCACCCCTCTCATTGTTTCTGTGGCTCTCCTCTGGACCCACTCCAACAGGCCCACGTCTTCTCTGTGCTGGGACTCTGCAGGTGGGGTCTCACCTGAGCAGAGAAGAAGGGCACAACCACCTCCCTAAACCTGCTGGCCACTGGTGAAGCTGTGCTGGCTGTCCTGAATCACCTCCCTGTTCTCCAAGGGCCTTAGCAGAGCTTCTAGGAGGATCTGTTCCAGGATTTTCCCAGGTACAGAGGTGAGGCCGACAGGGTGGTAGCTCCCAGGGTCCTCCTTTCAATCCTTTTTAAAGATAGGAGCAATGTTTCCCTTTTTCCAGTCACCTGGGACTTCCCCTGACTGACAGGACTTTGTGAATATCATGGAGAGTGGCTTGGCAACTCCATCAGCCAAATCCCTCGGGACCCTGGGATGCATCTCATTGGATCCCATAGACTGGGGCTTGTTCAGGTTCCTCAGGTGGTCTCAAACCTCATCCTCTCTGTCAGTGGGAGGGACTTTGCTCCCCCAGTCCCTGCCTTGAAATCCCTCCTTGGAGAGGTGTGGGAGGAGAGGCTGCCACTGAACACTGAGGCTGAACAGTTTTTGTGTACCTCAAATTCTTCTCATCTGCTGTTGCCAGTCTTGCTTATCAGAGTGGGGATGCACTTTCTGTGACCTTCCTTCTCTGGCTGACACACCTGTACAAGCCCTTCTTATTTTCCTTTGCATCCCCTGCCAAGTTCAGCTCCATCCACTTTGGTCAGCTAAATAAAGTTGGTTCTGTCTAACTTGCAAGTTATGTTTCTTCAGGGATCAGTGATTATAATTTGTGCTTTGTTTATACCCTGGGGTGTCTGCTATCACACTGTTAATGCCTTCAGAGCTTCTGTTAATGTCTTGAACTTTTCTGATTTCCAACACAGTCCCCTCTTTTTCTTCAACAGCTGTCAAAATACAGCTCCCTGATAATATAACTAATGTTTAATTATCACAGCCTAGTCAGGCATGCATCCACGTTCCAGGGTCACTGAGCAGTTTGCCAAAATGGTGGACTTTTATTAGATAGATGGATTGCTTTGGTAACTACTTGCTATTAATATCTATTAATTACAGCACTGCCAGGGGTATGTTGTCAAAATTGCTTTATGGGATCGACTCACACACATTGCAGTGTTGTAAATCTTGTTTCCATAGGACACCAACTGCCCTCTCGCGCCTTGGATATTTCAGTACACATTGCTCATAATTCATGATGAGTTTTACTAGCAGTGGCCTTGGTTGCAAATTGACCAGAAAGGATTAATACACAAAACTTTCTGAGTTTTGTTGATGTACCAGACTACGAAATTCTTTTGGCAATTTTGCACACAGTTACTGTTGTGTAAAGGTTCTGCTGGCTGACATTTCAGAGATTGTGCTGTAGTTTTTGTTGTGTTCCTCTGCATTATTTGTTCACAGGTTTTTCACTGTCAGTAGACCAGCTATGGAAGAATGGTGTCTGAAATCCCTTACCTATTATCAAATTAAATAGATAAGTAACCCCATCCTGCTAACAGAGGTGAAAAAGCACTGAGATGGGTCTCTGGTCTCTGACCTCTACAGAAGGAGTTCTTGTAGCTGAATGTTTTAGCTTTGCTTTCTGTGAAAGGAAGAAAAAGGTGTGTACCAATGTAATGTAAAATGCAGTTTTGCCTGTAACTCGGAAAGTCAGTAAATGAAATTAAGCACTTTTAGCTGTACTATCTAGACTCAGCGACGCTGTGAGTGGTGTGGTTTAGAAGAGAATATCTGCTCCATGATCCATCTGAACAGGTGGACAACAGGGAACAGGTCCCCTACACCTTCACAAGCTGCTTTCTTCTAGGAAAAAGACTCGCTGCCTTCTATCGGTGCAATGCTAGGCTGCTCAAGACCAGTCAAAATTAAAGAACAAATCTGGTCATAAATACATCCTGCTCTTCTCCTTGGCTTACTCCAGCTGTTTGCTGTTTATTTCTTCAGCAGTGGGCGCACGTGTATAGAGAGAAAATTCAGATACAACGTCAAGGTAGTGAGCAAATCATCGAAGGGAGGAAGCTGAGGGCCCCACTCCCCTTCCCAGCTCCTGGGGGAGTGAACCTCAGGAGGGAAGCCCTCTCCTGCTGTCCTCATCAGAGAGGCAGAGAGGTTCCCCACGAGTTCCAACACCCAGTTCTGTTCCAGCTGAAGGCTCACAAACACACCCTCAAGAAAATGAGGGAACATAATCTGTAATTCCTAAGGGAGTCTTCTGTCCCAGCACAAAGCATTTCCACTGGTTTCAGCTCTGGGGAATAACATCCACTGTTTTAAAGTCCTTGAATTTCAAGCTATTTAGAGGTCCAGTGGAACAGAGAGCCCCTGACAGATGTGGGCCTGGATTTTTAATTGTGAGATTGGATCTTCAGGTAGGAACTGGGGCAGTTGCTGTCAGGCCCGTTGGTTCCAGCTGGGAATGCAGTTGATAGTTCTGGACTGTGCTCCACTCCAAATGTCCAACAGCATTGCTTGAATGATTTTACAAATTAAAGTAAAACTGAAACCCTGAAAAAAACCGAAAAAGAAAAAAAAAATGTAAAACTGAAACTGAAATAGGGTTCCAGAATTATTTTTCTCAGGTGTTAATTGGAGAAATGCTCTGAGACAATCACCAACTTCTTTAATCAATTTTCTTTCCCCTGTTTTCCATAGGGAATTCTCATCCTGCTGAGAAATCACAATGACCTGGGAAGTTGGTCTAAAATCAGAGATTGTCCCACTCTTCTTCTAGAAGGTTTTTAGGCCACAGTAGGGGGTTCCTTGTGCTTGCAATCAGGCACATTTATCACAGTTGAGGCTCATCAGAGTGCTGTCGAAACTTGACCTGTTTCAGGAAGAGAGTTTTGTGGTCAAATTCCATATATAATGAGAAAGGAAAGAAAAGAAGAGACAGTATTTACTTCTACAGAATTTTTTTTTTCTTCATATCTGAAATCATTATTATTGTCTGATATTAAAATAAAAGGATCAAACAGAATACAATACCTTTTTCTTCTGTTCTTTACTGGCAGCTTTATAATTGAACATGAACCAATGCTGGCTGTTTTTCAGTCATGAAAATAGTTAAATAGAAGGATTTGTCAAGGTGCCTCATTTTTGATCTCCCTTTTATTCCATCCTGTAGGCCAGAATCCTGGCATGCATCAGAATGGTCCTGAAAATGAAGGGGATTCAGACTGATTTAACAACACTTCATTGGAATTGTCTAAAATCAGGATTTTTTTCATTTCGAGTTGAGCTTTCTGTACACATGATGCTTCCAACAGTCTTAGCTTTCCTTCAAAAATCTCAGACGAAGACCCGCTGAATTTATTCAAGTCTGAGGCACTTGGAACGTTCCCAAAAGCAGAAATCTTTTAGAGCTCTTCCAACTAAATCTGATACAGAGCAAGTCTGAAGGGAGTTGGAGTGAGTGGAAAAGCCTTATTCCTGTAGTAAGCATGAGAGAAAATGCTGTTGACCTTTTGAGAGTGAAAAGAGTTTTTCGTAGATTCAGTGGGCAGCATATAAAACATGAAATAAAACATTCAGCTCTTGTGCCTAAAATGCTCTGTATCTCACTAACATCCTGCTGGTACCAATCTCTTTAGATATATATTGTAAATGTCTGAGCAGTTGATGTTAAATATGTTCAGGGTTTGGTGCTAGAAATTTTTAAACCAAGCATCCAACTCTGTAAATCAGGTCATTGTTAATTTATAAAAGAAATGCCTTTTTTTTTTACTGCTTTGCATGCAGATTAGATTTTTTTAATAGACCTGAATATCTGTACAGGTGAGCAACTTAAAAGTACATCTCTTATTTAGAGAAGTGTCTGGTTAATATAAACGAGGGAAAATTGGCCATATTATGCAGGATGAGGTTCCCCCCATGCCATATGGAAGAGGCCCTGAGGAAGAGGCCACAGTCTAAGATTTTCATGGCAGCACAAACTGGCTCTGCAGTGCATGACGAGGAACAGGAATCTGCTGCAATGTGTACTCTCAGTGACATTTTGATTTTTTGGCACTTGTTTGTGTATGTGCAAAAACATCCTGTCTAGTGATAAATAGAGTTTTGCTCAGCACAGAATGCTTGAGTGAGTACAGCGAGGATAAATAAGTTGAAGATCTTGGGTAAATTGGCTTCAACTCTGCTCTCCTGTAGAAAAAAATTCTCTTATTTGAGGCTCCATGAATATCACTGGGCTGCCTACAGCACTACCAATATTAATATATGTCAGAATTTTGAAGGATGCAGAGATTGAAACAGTATCTGGATAAATTACTAAGTGAATGGATAAATAATTACAAATAGTTAGGATACCACAGTTCAGCAAGTTACGTCTCATCAGCTGAACATGATAATTGATTATTTGCTTGGCTTTAGTCCCCTGTGAGTGCTACAGAAGTCTCTGACTTAAACCACCTTCAACTCAAGCTGAAGCACTCAGAAAGTTTCGACTTTCCAAATGTGTGGCATAGGCACGTAAAATCCCAGTCTTGAGTTTCTGTAAGTTACTCTGCAATTTCCTGAATAAAGAATAACTTATTGCAAATTTTTTCTTCCTATTATTTCCACCAGTTAGGTAGAGTGAAAAAAATAAATTACATAAACAGAAAAGATGTGACTAAAAACAATTTAAAAAGAAATCACACATTTACAAACAATATGGAAAACTAAGAAACTGAGACGTGAATAGTTTGCATTCTCTGTCTTTGAATGGTTAAATGGTTGGGGAAGCTGAACAGAGCTTTACAGGTATCATTCCTTCTAAGCAATTTATGGTGAGGAAAAAAGAATAAAAGGAAAACGTTAAAAAATAGGATATTCTGCAGCTTTTGTGTTGCTGTCGCTCTTTTGCTGTAGCTCATACTGCTCCCTTTTTTACATTTTTGCTCTAAGCAATAGATTTTTCTTTTGGACCTTTTCACTTAGGTTGAATTCCACATGGCCATGTTAAATTTCTGGACTTAATTTTGAACCAGAAAACAATGGATTTTGGTAGTCAAAAGAGCACAATACATCTTGATAGTCGTCGTTACCTTTAATAATACAAAGGGCTCAAGTCAAAAATGGAAATAGTCTCATATAAAAACACAATGAAAGGTGACTACACCTGATTTTAATCAGTGTAAAAATAAAGTAAATTGGTATGAAAGACCCTTGATTACTTTTGTAGCTTGGAGTGCAATTTTGTGGCAGAAATAAAGTTTTCCTGTCCTAAGGGAAAGGTCACCACAAAGAGTAATAAAAATTTGCATTAGAAACGAAGTGATTCCCCACCCCAGTCTGCTATCCAGCAGGAAATTGAGGCTGAAATACAACCAAACACAGGCAGATAAATTTTATAGGAACTGGTCCTGTATGTATTTTGAATAATTGAAACTAATGGAACTATTTGCATGATACAGACACCTGGCAAGGTACAGAATTGCATTTTGGCTTATCAGTGCCACTGATAGAAATTAATGTGGAGGAGTTGGTTGCTGCTTTTTCACATCCCCAGTTCTAGGATTGCTTCAGTGGATTTGGTGATTACAGAAAAATACAGCATCACTGGAGCTGGATGTTTATTTTCTTGCTCATTACCTTTCCATGCTCTTGCAGGACAGGTTTAAGGTGTTTCGATGTTATGAGAGGAGCTTAGCAGACTTGAAATTCTGGGCAATAATGTTCCTCTACACAGCAGTTTTACTGTTATTAGGTTCTCCACACATTTTTGAGAATGATTCACAGTTCATTGATTTTGGTATTTAAAATGTGTTCATTGATATAAATAATCTTCAGACAGTTCACACTGATCTCAATACAATCTTAAGTTCTGCTGAGGCACTCAGTGAGCTCAGTGTGCTTGAGGAACTTAGTAAATGGGAAAAAAAAAAAAAAGAAAAAAAAAAATTAATTACCTGGTTGCTTCCGCAGCCACTCATGAAACCTCCCCTTTAATGCTTTGGTGGAGACAGAGCATTTGAAGTGCAAAGGTAAAGGATGTCAAATCAAAGTTTTGGTAAGTTGGCAGCCACATTAATAAATCTTTTTATTTTCCTTTCCAAGATCTCTGCTCCATCCAGCCCAGGAGTGGCACATTAAAGAAATTCCCAACCTCAAAAGTGGCTGGGTTGTGCACAAAACACACCGTATTAAATATGCCCATGCCAAACAAGTTATAACGCACCACTAAAATATCTTTTATTTCATTTATGCCTTTTTCAGCAACCATCAGGGCCAGCTCTAATCTAGGTGTAAATAACAAACCAGACACATCTAGAGGAGGAGTCAACCAGAAACCTGAAACAGCCCCTGGAAGGGCCTCCCTTTTTTTAACCACTATCCGAAGGGGTCAGTTTGGCACCTAATCCAAGTGTCTGCAGCTAAGTGGGGTGGAATTGTGTCCAAGATTTTTTTGTCATAGTTTTAGGTACGAAAAATATCTGAAGTTGCTGAATTTATAGTAGGTTAAAGCATGAACTACCTCGTGGTTTGTCACAAATAAGAGCATGCATGTGGACCTTGCTGTGCCAAGAATATTAATTGATGGTGGCTTGACTGTGTATTTGATAACAAAGTCAATCAAAGTAATTAAATAGTGTGGTATCTGGTGGCTGAGTGCACCTAAAGCTTGCATCATTTCACAGATCCATGCTTATGCACTGAAATGCAGGCTTAATCAAGTAAAGGCTATTTCTTGCTATGTTTTAAAAATTAAGTTTTGGGTAAAGTCATAGATTTGTAGTGCTAAATTCAATTTTATCCAGATTGCATCTGCCATTGTGGAATTTGCTTATCTCTGTGTTTATTTGACATAATCAGATCTTGCCGTGGTGCAGGCTGCACACTCCCTGCTGGATTGTGAAATGGTGTTGCTGTCTGACTGCTGATGATGCAGGGCTTTATTTATGCAAGACTTGAAATATGCCACAGAAATCATGAAACTTAGGATTACACACGATCTGTATCATTATTTCTTTTGACTAGATAATTGTAATGCTCTTTTGATATATATTTGATGTAGCTATAGGTTACACTTTCACTTGTGTTGATAGTAATACCCAAAGCAATGTGCTGAAGTCTATTTTACATTTAAAAAAAAAAAAAAAAAAAGGGGGGAAAAGATATTTCTCTGGTTGTGTCTGTGTCCTTCTTGGGAAAACAGGGCATTTTGCAGCATCCAAATATAATCTCATCAGATTCTGTTTAAAGAGTAATTAACAGAGAAGAAATAAATTTTATTTTTGCTGATTTTATCTGCAAAGTTCTCTTCCAGAGGAGCTCAAAGACCTGCTTTATAGTTTGAAGGCCATTGCATGACACCCACAACCCTTCAGTCACATATCTCATTTCTGTCTGCAAAAAAATAAATGTTACATCTGAACCTTAGGACAAATTCCCATGGTGTTAATCACAAAATGTAAGGGCAATCTGAAAAGCCACTTAGTTCCAATACAGGAAGGTGGTGCTTGCTAAACTTAATATCAGTTACTAGTTTTTAAAGTCTGTAATTTCCACTTATGTTAATGCATTCGGAATATTATCCCGCTCAGCTTTTGTTTCTGGTGATGATTAAAGTGGTTTGTTTGATGTGTGCTGAGAAGTGACTACAGAAAATGGTAAATTAATTGGAAGATGTCAGCTCAGGAGAATGTTTTTGACATGAGGGCTGTAAGGCTGTTAACAAACAGATCAACTCATTTGTCTCATCGTGAAATGAAAATAAAAATCACAACATTATGATAAAATCTTGACTAGGAAACGCCTGCAAGACTCTTTGAAGCCTCGGGTTCTTTTCTTGCCTGGGCTTTGGCACTCTGGTAAATGCAAACCGCGCTGCACAGAACTGGGAAGGGAAACAGGTTCTATGCAGAACAGATGGATCAGGGCTAAGGCAGGGATGTGCACTGGAGACAGGAACAGATTAATACCACAAGGGGAGACTGGAGGAAAATTGGAAAGATGGGGGCACTTGAACTAATTCATGAATCATTTCCAACTGATAGCTATGCCTTCAGGCACGGTGAATAATACCAAGGAAGCATATTTAAAATTTTATAAGTTTGTTTTAATGTAGATTAGAATTAAAAGCCACTCTCTCGGATGATTAAAAAAATATCCTGTATTCTCCCATCCCAAAATGTACCTTTGTCATTTAAATATCACGGTGGCATGAATTGCTGTTTGGAAAACTCAGGGCAGACTCATGGACTTGGCACAAAGCTTTTGGGAATGGGATTTTTGGCAGAGCTGTATGAGCTGGGAGGGAGAACATGCTCCTCCTCCACTTGAATCCAAGCCACAGAGATGCAGCTCTGCCGTGTCTGGAGACATGGTCTGATTTCTAGATCTCTTTCAAATGTTTATCTTACTCAAATAGCCTTCAGTCTTGTGAGGTTCAGACCTCCCAAAGCTGTGCCAGGGCAAGCAAATGTAGATTTAAAGGGCTTTGAACAAGATCTTCAGGCCTATGTTACAGGCCTAGGAAAGGCTTTCAATGGAGATATTTCACATCACTGAGTGGCTTTACTGTTGCTAGTGGATATTTTACTGTGGCGCAGACAAACACACAGAAATAAGAAGTCCGACTGAACTTAAAATGATTTTAACGTGATTTTAACATAAAACCATCAGAAACAATGAAGATACTTGAGAGACAGGCAACTTCCCGGTATCAGTGAAGGTATCAGTTTTGTTTATGGGTTGAAAAGCATGATTCCATGTGTTAGGACATGAAAAATCCTTCATTTTGCCGAGCTCAGGCTGTATGGATGAGCCTGATCACCTATATTAATAATGTATATGGTTCATAAGAGGAAGAAGAAACTGAGAAAAGGAAATGTACGGATAAATGTCTGGATGTTCTGCATTCCCTATATGACTTCTCAGCAGATAATTTTTCAGCTGTAGAGGAGGATGTGAAGCACTTGACAGAGAGGGAAGATTCTGAGAAAAATCTAAAGAAGATTGGAAGTTCAGTTTGCTAGTAAGGCAATAATCTTCATGGGTTTCTGTTCACCAGCACAGAAGATGTATTATTCCTCTTGTATAAAATCCTTTCATTCCAGGCAAAGCTCAATAAGAACTGAGGAAGGTATAAAAATGCCTCACTTGCCTAAAACTTGATTCTCATCCTGACGATTTCATGATTTCTTTGCAGGTGGCGAATCTGGCCTGTTCAATCTCCAATAATGAAGAAGGTGTGAAGTTAGTCCGCATGGCAGCCACGCAGATTGATAGTCTGTGCCCACAGGTGAGTTAAGATTCCTGCTAAAAACTACTTGAGAACTCTTTTTGCACTTAGAAGAATGAGAAGGAGAATATGGCCTTGTCTTTGTCGTGAGATTGTTGCCTGCTTTCCGCCAGCTGGAAATGTGCAAAATTGCACAGTGAAGAATGCGTCCATATCTTGTGACCCTTCATATCAATTGGGTTGTAATGCTGTATTTCTAACACAGTCCATGATCTGTTTGTTCTTCCCCTTGCAAAAAAAAAAAAAAAAAAAAAAAAAAAAAGAAAAGAAAAAAAAAATTGCCACTCCTCCTCTAACAAATAGGTTTGACTAACAGGTAATTAACGCTGCACTCACGTTGGCTGCCAGACCCCAGAGCAAAGTAGCCCAGGACAACATGGACGTGTTCAAGGACCAGTGGGAGAAACAGGTGCGAGTTCTCACTGAGGCTGTTGACGACATCACTTCGGTGGATGATTTCCTCTCTGTTTCAGGTACTGGGATCAAGGGACTTTTCTAAAAATATACACCTAAATTAAAGTATTGGGTCAGAGTGGACAAAAGCTGTAATTACTAAAGCATCATTAATCCATTAGTTTGTCTCCGTTGGAATGCTGATCTGCTGATCTTCTGAACTCAGTGGAAACAACCACACCACGTGAATTAATCCCTGATAGCAATGGTCAGCTCTTCACCTCCCAGAAAACAGCATCCTCTTTGTGCTTGTATTTCTAGAGAAGCTTTCTTCCAGCTCAAGCTCTAAGTAGGATTTTGGCCACCTTTTAAAAATGTGTTCCAGATCTGTGACAGGCTGACAGTATTTGTAGGAATTGTTGGAATCCTTGTGCAGTTGTGGGCAAGAGGAGGAAAGTTAAACTTCATGGAATCGTGGAATCACGGGATGGTTTGGGTTGGGAGGGTGAAGAAGGGATGGAGAGGAGAAGGACACTGACCCTGGGTCACGACTTTTCTTCATCCTCCTGGTAAAGGACTACAGCTTGTGGCAGTGTGTTTTTATAATATGGCCATAGCCAGTGAATGCTGTAATTGCAAAGTGGTGCATGGCTTGGGTCTATTTCTGCTGCAGAAAACTCATTTTCCTATTTTGCTTAGAAGGGTGAATTTCTTTGTTGTGAGTAAGGACATGGAGGGTGCCAAGAGGGCTTTGTTTACTCGAATGTCTCAGAAGGATCAAACTTCATGAGACAGTCTGGCCAAAAGGTTATGTTTCATTCTACATTATTTTCCTTGATGTTTCCTAAAATTTCTAATAGAATTTTATGAGAAAAAAAAAGGTATTGGAAGAAAAAAATATCCTTAAAAAAAAAACCCAAAAAACCCCTTGCTTTTCTCTTTTTTTGCCCTCTTTATTTTGTTTGGCTGTGTCCTGCTACTCTTAGTGACAAGGAAATGGTTTGGTTTAGTTAATTACACTCCACTGTTGAACAGCCCTGCGAGTGTTTACTACAAGCCATGTCAAGAAAACGCAAATTAACTCTCTGAATGTAAGGGTACTTCTATTGATTCTTGTTTGAGATTTGAGGCTGACAAATGCTTTTCAGAAGAACAAGTTCTACAGGGAAAGGGATGACCAAGCTGTAAACTGCAGACCCAGTCCATGTGCCAGAGTTGGAATACTGGCTCAAATGGCCATTTTCTTCTTTCTTTGAGGACTTTTCTTACTCCAAGTGCTTGTATCCCTAATCCAGAAATCATTTGAACGGATGATGAGGTTTCTAATTTCTTTTTCTCAAATCATACTTCCTTCTAACATAGTCTTGACTTAGATCCAGATTTTCTAAGGCAGCTGAGAAGCATTATTTTTGTTGAGTTTAGATTTCTTTTTTTCTAATATTGTCCACAGACATCTCTATCAAATGTGAGAAAACAGGCCATGTATTCGGAAAGCCTGTTGCTCTTGCTGTAAGCTTGGAAGCCTCAGCTTACACAGGGTAGTTTTATTTTTGGATGTTAAACCAGCCAAGCGTTCAAAATGCCACTACCTGGTTAAATGTACCTCGTGAAGTGGCACCTCCTCCTCTTCATATTTCTGTCACATTTCAGGGTATGTTTTAATAATATGGTGGCTACCAGAAGAAAGCTGACCGTAATTTTAATAAGTTAATTTATATTCCAAATGCACTTTCTGTTCAAATCTGTATCTCACTTCGTGTTGGGCAAAATTTGGTTATGCCATGGTAAAAGCAGTTGGTGATGGTGAAATGGAAATAGTGAAGAAAAATTATAACAAAGCACTGCTTTTTTTTTTGTTCTGAGTAGGGAGTGTTTTAAACAAAGAATTTTGCCTTGCAAGTTACTGAGATTCACAGCTCAAGGGACTTTCAGTTTCCGTCCAAAGTTGTTGCAGAGTAAAATTCGACATCATGTAAAACATTTCTGAAACCTTCAAATGATCCAGCCTTGGAATTTTTAATGGTGAAGATCAGTGAGTCATTCTTTTTAGTTGCCAGGGATAATTAACAGAAAGCAGTCATTGAACTGATTAATTCTGTTTTACTACCACTACAAAGAACAGCATTTCATTTGCAGTTTAGAGGTGTCTCTAGCAGAAAAACAAGTTGCTGTTTAGAGTCGCCAAGTTTCTCAGACTGAGTTTGGTCAAATATGAAATTCCCTCGTGGTCTTACTAAAACTGTTTTTGACTCTACTGACTGCAGGGAAATAATACCTGCCCTAGTCAAAATCTTCTTCATCCTTTGACATAATTTGTCGGTGAGAATACTACATAAATTGTGATACTGCAGCGTGTGAGAGTAGATGGCCTGATTGAGAGCCACGAAAATAACAGTGCATCCCCAAGGATCCAATAAAGGTACTTGATATCATCACCTCCTCTGAGCAGAGTCACTGTTGCCAACTCTTGCTTCAGAATGTGCACAGTCACATATAATTATTGTGTGTGTTATTAGACATTCCCAGCTTATTCTCTGGCATAGATGGTGTGATGGAGATGAACTGTTCATGCCCAGGTTCTCTGCTTCCTACAAAGACCATTTGCTGTTGTATTTTCAATGTGATTTATTTTCTTTCCTGCCTTACTTAGGCAAAAACGAGCCAAACATATTAAACATTTATGGGAGAGTGCGAATTCATCTTCAGGAAATTGCCCAGCTGTTTATTAGAGAATCTACAAAATATTTGACTGCTTTCCTTTTTGCATTCATTTTAATTACAATTTCCTTATGGTAAAATTCAGTGGGACGTTTGAAACGAATGTGACTGGATTTTAAGGAATTACAGGTTGGGACTCACAGTAGAGGTGAGATGATGTAGCCCAGTCTCCCCTAAAGGTAAATATCACACTGATTTTTACTGTTATGTGACAGTATCACAGAAGGGCTTTTGTTTTGCAGAGCTGGATAAAGACAGATAACAATTTCATAGCGCACTGACGTTTGCCCAAGTCAGCAAGCTTTCCTATGAGGAAGAATGAAATTAAGTGAGCTGTATTTTTCCCCTGAATTCCAGAAAACCATATCTTGGAAGATGTGAATAAGTGTGTGATTGCTCTGCAAGAGGGGGACGTGGATACACTGGACAGAACCGCGGGCGCCATCCGGGGCCGTGCCGCCAGAGTCATTCACATCATCAACGCAGAGATGGAGAACTATGAGACTGGGGTTTACACTGAGAAGGTGCTGGAAGCTACCAAACTGCTCTCTGAAACTGGTAAGTTTGTTGAAATGCTGAAAGATTTCTTGAAATGCTCGTTATTTAGTCAGATAAAGCTTTCGGTTAATTCTCTGAGATCTGTAACTCAGAGGGAAATCTGTGCTTGAAAACGAGACATAAACAAATAAATTCATGGCCATAAGTAGTATTTTTTTTATTCTCTACTCAGTGCTGTTGCAGAAGTCATACTGACAATAGCCATATAAAAGAAGAGATTCAGTAATGCATCAAGACTAGGCCACTACATCAAAGTTTCTATGATTTTTATAAATAATACACAGCCCTTTCTTCTGAGTTGGTTGATTATGTATTATGTGTCTCTAGAAAATCATTGCAAACATTACTCTTTGGTCTGTGCAGGTGAATGTACTTTTTGATGACTGAAGTGTTGCTAAACCAAACAATTTTTCATTGGAAAATACACATAAGCAACAGAAAATGTACCACCTGCTTGAAAAAAGTATAAAAGTTTGCTAGAATGTATAAAATATGTAGATTATATAAAAGTAGAAAAGTTTGCTAGATTGATAGACTGGGAAAAGATAGACTGGATAGACTGAGTTTCAATCTGCTTTTGCCTTGCCAGAGGCAAGATTGGACCCATCTCAGTGCAGGTGATTACAGGTCTGTGCTGGTCATTTTAAAGCCCTTTACATCAGCACCCTCTGTTGCCGCGTGCATCTCAATGATTCAGTGCAGGCAGTGCTACCGAGTGCTCTCATCTTAAAGCAGTGGGTTTGGGTGCTTTTGGGTGAAGGATGCTCTAAATTTCGGGGGCTTCACAGACTGGGTCTCCACTCACTGCTCGGGTGCCCAGGTAGGACAGAGATGCACGAGTTGTGGGTGTCTGGAAATGTCTGAGCTGATTGCGCTTCTTCATCTGGGCTTTAAAACCATCAAGATTATTTTAGAAGGAACAAATGAAAATTGCACCAGTTCAGGACACAGCAAATGTGACTTTTGGACAGAAAATCCAGGAATTACCCTGTGAGATAGAAAAGCGAAAATCGTTGTAGCTCTGCAGTTTTGTGTTTGCTTTGAGAACAGAAATCAACAAAATGAGCTAAAAAAACCTGATTTTGGGATAATGTAGTATTACTTGTGGTATTCTAGCCCCCAGCTTATTGTAAGACCAGTTTTTACTACTCCGCAAAAGATCAACGGAATAAGTATTGTAAATTTAGCTTCTTTTTAAAAGTTTATGAACTGGTGTTACGAATTCATAGAAGGAAGATAATCTGTTCATTTGGACATGGTAAAATATTTTGTTCCACTCTTATGTTAAAGGCATCTTTTGGTCAAGGAGGGGCTGTGAAGAATTCTTTGTACCACTAAGATTTGTTTATTAAACAAAACAAAATGCATATTCAGGCTTTTTACTGAGCTAAAATTTCTGAGCCAACATTCTATAATTTTTTTTGTTAAAGATATTTCAATGGGCAGGTATAAAGTGCCATTGTATTCATCAATAATATTCACAGTAAATAGTTTAATTTCAAATTTAATTCACTTTTTTATATAATTTGAATTACAGTTAAGTGCTATAAACTCTAGATTGAGTGCATCTTGAC
The DNA here is from genome assembly GCA_013397935.1 of Dasyornis broadbenti. Classification (NCBI taxonomy): domain Eukaryota; kingdom Metazoa; phylum Chordata; class Aves; order Passeriformes; family Dasyornithidae; genus Dasyornis; species Dasyornis broadbenti. The sequence continues at coordinate 152,212 of VZRN01002818.1, forward strand.
AACTTCAGTGTGTTAATGCTGGGATTCAATAGTTAAGAACAAGTCTCTGTTCCTCAAATTCAAAGTTATTACTTATTTCTTATTTTGTAAAGTGTAAATAAACTTGTGAGTATTAAAAAAGAAATTTAAAAATTGTGTTTACAATGTTAAGAACTTTATATCATGTACAAATTGTGTAGCAGTAGTTCAGGAGACAGAATGGGCCCAAATTCAATGCAGCTGATGAAGCTTAAACAATTTATGCCAGTTGTGAATGTGGATCACTCATATTAGAGCACAATTCCTGTCTGCAGCTTTCCAGGCCATTTACAAAGGCATTGATTATGAGTGCTCGACGATTAAAAAATGTAGAATTTACTGACTCATTTCATCGCCTTAGGATAAAGTGGTTAAAACGGAATTTAGACCCCCCTGTGCCATTCTGGAATCACCATCCTTGGACGTGTTCACAAACCTGTGGATGCGGCGCTTGGCGCCAGGGCTCAGTGGCGACCGTGGTGGTGCTGGGGAATGGTTGGACTCAATGGTCTCAGGGGCGTTTTCCAACCTCGGTGATTCCATGATCTGGGTACCTATGAATCCATGCGCGTATTTCTGTATTCCTTCAATTCATCACCTTGAGCTCCTGTGCAGATTTTATCAAACACTCAAGAATGATGCCACTGGTTTAATTGGATCCAGGTTCCACCCACAGATGTGCACATCAATATCTCTGTGAGAAGCACAATCATGAACATACCACTATTTTCATCTTTATTCCTTCTTTTTTTTCTTTCTGTTTTGTTTTTTAAATTGTCATTTATTTAATTTTAAAGTGCTTTTGGAAGCTGGAAAAAATGTATTTAAATTATAATGGAAGGGAAATAAGCACATTACCTTTCTCTTAGAATTATTATTTACTTTTAACTGTCAACTCAGAAAAGGAAAGCCTCTGTTAAGCCTCTTTTTCCAGAGATTTCACTGTGTTCTATGAGTGTTGGGTTGGATCCACAGTGGACAAATATGGACACAGGGTTTTGGAAAAACAAACACCTTGCTAATGTATTTTTACGGGGGGAGAAAATTAATCTCTAATAAAAACAATATTAGCAGGTTCTGAGAAATGGAAACTGCAAACACTGCTTTAAGAAACAGTCTCGTCTCCAAGTTTTATTGGTTTGTTGTTTTAATTTACAGCCTTTGAAATACATGGGGTGGAATTTTTAGTGTTTCAGTGCTTTGCTGCCTGTGCTTGCCTAACAAACTGCCTTTGGAGCGAAGCACTTGGTAGAGGCTGGATTCTTATCTCTGACAGCAGAATTAGGGAGTGACAGACTGGTTAATGTCCTTTTCAAATTGGGTACCTTCATTTTCCTTTAAAGACAGAACAAGGTTCCATAACAAAAACTCAGGTCTCGCTTGCTGATTTTCTTATAAATCCAAGATGAAACCTATAAAACCACAGAGTCGATGGGGCTTGCTGAAAACAAACACCACTCATAGATCTTAGTGGATTTAGTTATGTGTGTGCAGGAGTCAACCAGAGTTTCAAAGTTCCATTTTTTGTGGTTGATTTGTTGGTTTAGAGGTGTTTTCTGGCTGTTTCTTTGTGGGATTTTTTTGTTTGATTGGGTTTTTTTCTGGGAGGCCTCTGTTAAATGCTTTATTGGTATTTAGATTTGTAGAAAACTGTGAAATTATCCTGTTACAAGTTGTCCATTTGGGGGGGTTGGGGGGGGGAAGAGAAGAAAGAAAAGGTTAAAAGTAAGGATAAAGGCAAAAAGAAAGGGAAGGGAAGGGAAGAAGAGAAAATAGAGCAGAATTTCTGTTTGAATATTGAGGTCTCTCATTGTGCTCAGTGCCCAGAGTGACCAAGGCCAGCTGAGACTGTCCCACTGTCCCATTACCTTCGACAAGGAGGAGACTCAAATCTATTCAACAATTACTCAGAAGCTGTACAAACTGAAGGGAAGAAGCCTGTGTTTCTAAACAAGCAAAAAAGAATTGTCCCTAGAAGGAAATCAAGGAACAGGCAATGAGGCCAGATACTATTTTTCAAGATTTTTGAGGTTCAGGAAGGAGCAAAAGCTGTGACATTCATCAAAGGTCGACAGGGTTGAATTTCAGCTGGGAAAACTGGAGTAGACTTTGCAGGGTCGTGATGAAAGGAAGTGAATGGGAAATGAAAGCGAAAAGAACAGAACAAGTAGGAGCAGAACTGCCTGGGAAGGGAGTGAAAACTTCCCAACAATTTTTTTTCTTTTTTGCTTCAGTTTGCACTGGGATGTCTGGAAACCATCCTGGAACAGCGAGTACCGTACTACTTGGGTTACTCCTGTGAAGGACATTGGAAATTTGAAATCGTCTGATTCACACCAGAAATCTGAGTTTCAGCTTTCAGCATGTTTTAAAAATATCCCAGTAACTTTGTAACTCGCTGATTTTAAGTAGGTCACTCCGACTTCTGTTTTGACACAATTTTTTTATTTTGTCTTTATCAGAATGGACTGAAGTTGAAAATCAGCACTACTGGCAATTGAGCAATAAGCCTGTGAGAGTTTTATCAGCGTGAGTAGGGCAAACTTTAAAGATATTTATCACTAGGGAAAGGCAGCTCGATGATTTTATCAAAGCTAATACTAAAATGCGGGAAAGATGGATTTTTCAGCAGTGATATGAAGGGAAACAAAATGTAGAAGCAAGAAGATGAATTTAAGCATAGTTGTAATAAAAAAAAATCCCCATATTGAATCTGAGCGTGAGCTAAAAGATGCAGAATGGAGCCTATTTAAAAAATAAATGATGTTAAATCCATGTTTTATGGGAGTTCAGGTAGTTACAGTAAAACTTATGGGTACTGTCATCCTGAGAACATGAGATCATTTATCCAGGAGTTTTGATCAAATTACGACTTTTATTCTGCAAAGTACTGCAGCATTTTCTTTGAAGTTTTGCTGAACTGAAATCCAAAGGTCAAAGTGTCACCACCAAAAAAAAACCAAAACAAAAAAAAACAAAACAAAACAAAACAAAAAAAAAAAACAAAAAAACAAACCCCTGTATTATTAAAGAACAGGTATTTTACAAAAGGACCAGAGAACACTCCAGATTGTGTTCCACTGTTGCTTGGTTTGATCCAGAGAGTTTTTAATCAGAGAGACTGTGATCAACCTACAGAGGAATACACTAAGAAATCATACGAAATGCATTATAAAACAATTAAATGCGACATGAGAAATGAATGAATAACCACTGTGGCTCAAAGCTGAAATTCTGTTTCTTTTTCTGTCCGCTCTTGGACTTTAAAAATAGAATACAGTACTGAAAGAGAATATAACATAATTGATTTAGATTTTTCAAAGGCTTTTCCTAACATCCTGCACACGCAGCTGTTTGGAAATGGGTAACCACGGGGCGAGTGTTAAGGCTTTTGATGGATTAAGAGCCGGTGACAAGGCACGAGCAAGGCACAAGTGATCATTTCTCAGCAGGCAGAAAGGGAAATCTTGTGATGCTTCAGGGTCAGCGTCGCAGTTGGTGTACGGTGTATTAACAGGTGAATAGGCAGCAACATTGGCCAAAAGGAAGATCTTGTTTTGGCAGCTTGGGCGAGAAAGACAAGACCAAAAGATATTTTTATTTAATTTCTCTAGGTAAATGGAACCATTAAATCTGTGTTATCTACATTGACGGGAAGGTTCTGAGCTAATTCATCCTCTCAGAAAAAAACTGTGGTGTTGTAATGGGCGGCTGAGAAATGATTCTTTTTCCATGCACAACAGCCCTCACATCAGTGCTGAAGGTGTTAGGCTGTGCTTATAGGAGCACGTTCACTGAATACTCCAAGTAGATGTCTCTACTTTGTTCTCCAAACCTAAAGATCTTCCAGAAATGGAAGAAGTTCAAGAGAAAGATTACATAATCAAAGAAAATTCAAGATTTAGGTGCAAATTAACTCAGTGAGAGTTTAAAAAATACCAGGATTATCTATTTTGGGTCTGCCAGACACCTTATATAATGAATAGTTGGTTAATATAATAGAAATGCCCATTTTCATAAACCGTTATGATTTAGTCGCTGTTCAAATCTGTTCTCAAAAACACTTCGTGCTCTTAAAAGCCATTTTTTAAAAATAAGGAGGGTGGTGGTGGTGGTGGTGGAGGTAGAAAGAAATTTGCCAAGTCTAGAAAATACAGGCAGAGAAATGGAGTGAATATCCCTCCAGCAGCTCCAACAGAATGTTTTGTGAATACAAGTGTGAATTGTACAATAATGTTTTAAAATAAAAGCACTGGTATTCCTTGCATCCCCTTGCCTACACACACCTACATATGGATATACACAAACTCATAACCGAGCCAGGAAGGGTGGTTTGCTCGTTACATAACCCAGTTTGTGTCCAACAGCATGAGGCTGTTTTCTTGAGGGGATTTTCTGAAGAGTTTGCTTTTATTTGAAGCACTAAACTCTGAAGGGAGTTCTGTTTAGCAGGAATAATGTTTTGGGGTGCTCGCTGTGTGCTGTCTTGCACAGGTGGACAGGAGAATGAGATGTGTGAAACTGGTGAGACACAAATGTCCCTGCAGCTGATGTTTGTTGTCCTTCCCTGTCCACTTTGTGATGTACCTGTCCTTAATCAATGGCCTCCTGGTCTGGACTTACCTGGCTTGCCCCTGACATTGATCTTTCTGCGAATGGCAATTCAGTCAGGACAAAATTTGAAGTTGTGCTTTGCCCTCTTGTGTGTGTGTCTCTGTCTCCCAACACTTGGTAACAAAGCTCCAGACAACCCATTAATTTCTGTGATTTCCATCTCACCTGGCCTGCACTTGAGCCAGTCCATTTCTCCCATTCCCCATGTCAATCTGCTTGGTTGCATAAACCCACAGATAAAGTTGGAGCCTTCTGTGAAATGCCAGAAGACTTAACACAAGTGGGCCAAAGGGTCAGGACTCAGCCATAAATTCAAGGAAGCCTGGGAACTTTGTTTTTATGGTCTGTGGCTAAATCAGGGTTCGGCAATGAAGGCTGATTCTTCCTGAAAGTCTTGTGTTCACTGCAAACTGCTCTAGGGTGTGGATATTCATTATTTTACATCTGACTTCTGACCATTCCATCAGGGGAAAAGTGAATTGGTAAATAGCAAGAAGGGAAAGGATGGTCTTGTGCACTGGAGAGGGATGTTTGATCCTTTTCTGTGCCATAGCACTCAGCCCTAATTTTGCTTTTCCTGTTTCCTGAGTCACCAGTGTGAGACACACAGGGCTTGATACCCAAACCAGAGCTGGGGAAGGGGCTGGAGCACCAGGAGAGGCTGAGGGAGCTGGGAAAGGAGCTCAGGCTGGAGCAAATGAGGCTCCGGGGGAACCTTCTGGCTCTGCACAGCTCCTGACAGGAGGGGGCAGCTGGGGGAGTGTCGGGCTCTGCTCCCAGGAACCAAGGGACAAGGACCAGGGGAAATGGCCTCAAGCTGTGCCAGAGCAGGTTTAGATTGGATATCAGAGAAAATTTTCTTCATCCAAAGGCTTGTCCAGCTCTGGCCCAGGGCAGTGGTGGAGTCCCCATCCCTGGAGGATTTCAAAGGCCTGTGGATGTGGCACCTGGGGGCATGGGTCAGTGGTGCCTTGGCAGTGCTGGGTTAAAGGTTGCACTCCATGATCTGAGGGATCTTTTCCAACCCAAACGATTCTGGGATTCTATGATACATTATGTAATATTCCAGTAGACTTTTATAAAGCCTTTTCTTTTTAATCAACAATAGAATAGTCATGACTGAAATGTAAATTATATGATATGAGACCAGGACTTAAAAACATTCTGTGAAATATTTAGAATCTTCTAATAAGGAATGTACAGTTCTTATAGAAACAGACTTTGACAAATACTTTGAGCTAAATAAGGTATCATGTTTCATTCCTTATTCATCCTTCAAACAAAATCAAGAAACTGCTGTCTGTGACAGAGGATGTCAGATATCCCTTAGGAATTTTTTTTTAAATACCTGTTTTAAATGCTTCAACTTCGCAGTAGACTGCAGTCTTTCTTCAGTTAAATAAATTAATGAACTATTTAAAAAAAAATTAAAAAAAAAAAAAAGAAAAATGAGAATAAATCTCATCCAGAGCCCTGGAATTTTTAAACTATAACTCTGTGAATTTTTTATACTAAAATCTCTTAAATCTGGATAGTGGCTGAGCTTTTTTTCTAACGGAGGATTTTTTTTTTTTTTTTTTTTTTTTTTTTATTTTTTTTTTTGTAATGTAATGGATCATTCATAGATTTTTTCTGTTTAGTCCCCCCTGATAACCTTTAGTTTACAATCCTGACAGTCGTTCTAGATAACTTTCTTGATTTAAGTGACACAAACAACTCTGATGTTTAGGAGAAGCACAGACATTTTCAGGCATCCAGAAACGTTTAGGAGTGTAGGATCCGAACCTTTAGACTGCCATGTCATTCTTGAATAATCTTACCCACACCAGACCAGATTTTCATAGCCATTGAAGGCCTGCTTAGATAAGGTGATTGGCACCTCAAAGGATGTGTCTGATCCCTATGAACACAGCACAGGGAAAATCAATTTTCTTAAGGACCGGTACAAATGCCTAAATGAATACAGAGCTCTCAGGGCCAGCCAGAGGGCACAGCTGGGCACAGCTGGGCACAGCTGGGCACAGGAGAGCAGTCACCTCCCTGCAGCTGGAGAATCTGGTTTGTCTGAGGACAGTCTGGCTGCAGGAACAGCTCCTGGTCTTTGGGAAGGGCGCTTCCCTTGGCTCCTAATCCCAGGATATTAGAAAGAGTCAAATCAGTGCTTGTCTTTTCAAGATGAAGCTGTAAGAAAAGCTCTGCTGGTGCCATTCAAAAGCAGTCTTCTGGCCAGAAAAATGCCCTAGAGATGAGAGCTCTGGGAAGCCTTCAGCTCCAGTGAGGTTTGGATGGGAAGGAGCCTCGTTGTGCTCAGCCTGATTCAGAGCCAAAAGTGTTCCAGGATTTGGTGCGCGGATGGGGCCAATTTGTGCCTAAACTCAGTTGTGTAAAGCAGAAATCTGGTGTAAGCCAAACCTCCCTCTCCGCTCAGTGCACAGAGGAATATCAGCATTTGATCCAGCTGAACCTGAGTCTTTAAAGTAGGCGGCGTGTGATTAACTGTGATTAATTGTGATTAATTGTCTCATGGAAACATCTACTGCTCTCTGCCTGCTATAGGGAAGCAGATTGAACACTTTCAGTTGTATGAAGTGCGACAGAACCTGACCAAATTTCCTGACTCCCATTGATGCTACTAAGAATTAGAAACCCATGCACCTGGAGGGTCCCTGACCTTTCTTGCTTTTTTTGTGTCTTAATTATCCCTTTCTACATTTCTGAACATTCACATCTACTTAAGATTCTGAGGAATTCAAGTTCCTAAATAATAAGGCCATAAAAGTGCAACAAATCAGCAAGGCATTCATTTAATCTTGCATATTAATGAAACTTTTTGTTCTAATGCTACGAACAAGAACGCCCAAACATTTTAATTTTTTTTTTCTCAATAATTTTATTATGTAACCTAACATTTCCCTGTCTATCAGGGATGTTATTGTTCCCATATCACTAAACAAAATTTGCAGTGATGTTTTTGAGTACAAAAATTGCAGTACAGACTGATTGCCATAGGAGAAAAAGTCAATAGGGAATGTATTTTTAGAAAAGAGATGATTACATGATAATTTTAATATGTAGGAAATATGGGTGGGTGGGAGAAAAACAAGAAGAGCTTTAGAGAAAATATTTTCTTTGTGGAACAGGGTGGCTCACAAAAAAAATACAAGTTTGATCAAGGCCTGAATTCACATATGGTGATGTGCTGGTTTTCTGTTATGCTGACAAAAAAAAAAAAAAA
>VZRN01002818.1:160121-175397 GCA_013397935.1 Dasyornis broadbenti
GAATTAATCAATTGATAAAGTGAAATTCATTTCAACTTTGCTGATTCCCAGTTTTTCTCTAGCAGCCGTTCAACAACCTAGATTTTGTTGGCAATGGTCTTGCTTTCAGTGCCGTTGGAAACTCATCCACAGAAAGGCTTTAAAATCTTTATTTTGTTGGAATGATAGAGTCAGTGAATTAGAAATGTTGCCATCAGCCTGGGACCTGACTCTGTCAACATTTATGCAGGTGCCTAATTAATTCCTCTAGTTAGGCTGAGCGATGTTAATGGACTGCATTTTTCAGTCTCAGTATATCTGTAACTGTGTTCAAGGCCACAGCTCAAACTATAAAAACAATGTTTAATTTTTCCCCAGAAGTATTGATTTGCTTCTGAGTCTAAAACTTATAGCCAATCTCTCTGTGTGTAAAACATGAATCTTTCTCTGTCTGATGCATTTGCAAGTTTTAATTCCAGATACTAATTCACGTCTTTGCCTGAATTTTACCTGTGGTTCTTTCACCTTTACCATAGGAATGTCCTTCTTTGTGTAGCAAATAACAGAGAAGAAAGACTGGAGGGTTTTTTGGCATGGAGCTCAATAACCTTAACTCGAGAATAATACATTTCTCAGTTTGTAATTTTCAAAAACTCCTCTGCATTAAATGACAACAAATGCTTAGAGAAGCAATAAGGAATAGCCTTATTAAGGCTGGTTTTTTCTTGTTTGTCTAATCAAAAGTGAGCACTGATGTAAAAATACGATTGCCAAGCAAGCAATTCATAAAGCAGTTTAATATCTGTTTCCATTTTGAAACAGCAGATAATGTTCACGTGTAGTAATGTAAATTAGGGACTAAATTATAGCCAGGTCTGCAAAATCAGAATTGATGGGAAAAGCTTCCACACCCAGTGGAGGTAATAAACGTGGACAGGAACGAACTCGTTGTGTTCAGGAATAGGAATAAAATGTAACTTTCCACCTTAACAACCATTTAATTTAAATTTCCCCTGTTTTGTTCTGAGCATGTCGCACGTGGCCATGACAAAGATCTCCCAAAGTCCAGCTGTGTCATATCTGCCTCCCCCGCTGTCACTGCCCTGTCAAGGGAAATGTAAAATCTTGCTGCAGCTTGTTTCCACAAATCTGTTGCCTGTCCAGCATCTGCTGATTATTTACAGATAATTAAACATTAATTGCTTTATGTCATGTTTCATTGTATTTCTGGGTACTGAAATTATATTGAATATCTTATAAATCTTCCTTCCTTTCTTCTCTGCTGTTACATTAACCTTTATATAAGGATTCTATAGCATTCTCTAGAACAGATATGTGCCTTTTTTTCTTCTTTTTCTAAATCCCTGGAATTTTCACTGCTTTTGTTTTTCTTGAGTTCTCGATGGTGGCTCAGGAATTGCTCTGATTTTTTTTTCTTAAGAACTACAGGGTAAATTTTACTGTGCTCTGTTAACTTGAAGACATATGTAAAAAATAAATTTCCGTGTGTTTATGTAGGTGTTCTTCAAACTGCCCATTCCTGACTCAGGCCTGTTGCACCTACTATTAATGATATCAAATACCTGATCACCTCTGCTAGTTAGGCAATTTTAGACAGAAATTTAAGGTTAAATTTAATTTAACCCTGAAGATTAGGATTCTTTACCTCCTCTTTTTAATTTTTTTTAATTATTTATTTGTTGTCATTTTTGCATCTCTAGTTTTACTTGTTTTATCCCAATAACCCAAAATAATTTCTCTTATTGTTTAGGTTTACTTGTTTTCATTGTATTTTTAATGATTGCTTTTTGATATTCAGTCTAGAGTCTTCCTTATGCAATCATATTAGTCTACTACTACACTTTCAAGTGTTCTGTTAATTAAGGTAATTTGATATATGCGTTTATTAATGCTCTTTCCAAAACTTCCAGCTCTCTCAAACTGCTTTTCTAATTAAAATGTTTCCCCTCTGCCTGGCAATGTTTTCTTTATGTTTACTTTTTTAAAGTCTATTGTTGCTGCCACTTTTTCCTGTTTCTCCAGTGTATCCTAGGAATTTACTGAGCATTATCTGCATGGAAAACACAATTCTGTTCTTGCATCTGTGTACATGAACATCCATTTATATCTTGTTATTTATAAAAAAGATTTGAATCACTCTATCCCTTTAAAGGTTTCCCCATTTGCATCCAATGAGTAATATTTAAATGCCAGAAACAGAAGGTTTGAGCTCATGGTTGCTGCCGCTTGTTCTTCGAAACATAAACTCTTCTTGAATCGTGGTTTTTTTTGTGGTTTTACTTTAAATCAGGTAGTCAGTAAGAAGCATAAAATGTTTTCATGATGATTAAAATGAATTTCAGAACATTCAGTCAAGAAGAAAATGTGGTTTGCTATCACAGTGGAAGTTTCCTTCCAAGGAAAGATTGTCGCTGCTCTTGATGAAAGTAACACTAGAAATTCCCCTTTGTCTTCAATCACATGGATTCAATAAGTGTATTAAAAATGGAGTTCAGGGAAAAGATGGGCAAGAAAGGAAATATTTTAACAGAAAAAACAAAAAGGCAAACAAGTGATGTAGGAATCATCTTCTCCTGTTCTTTCAATTACATTGCCAAAATTGTAGTCAGTGATTCACAATCTGGATACCTAAATGCTAGAATAAAAATGATGTGAACATGATAAAAAAATGGCTTTCTACAAATCTTAAGCTTGACCCAAGTTCCTTGAATTCTTAAGAATTAATCCCACTGGATTTTTTTTATCCAGTTTTCTAATGAAACATTGATTGTATTTGTCCTCTATGAGCACAGTCCTCCAATGCTAATGTTAAAATTTTGAAGAGAAGTAAACAAGTACGGTAATGTAGGTGCATTCTAATCAGTGGGACATGATATTCATGTTTGTAGGATTTGGCTTTAAGTTGTTAGAGGACTTTGGGATTTGGGAAAGATTTATTTTCCTGCAAATATGATGTGCAGAAAGTGATTATGCCTTCAAAGGAATCCTCTCTCAGATTTGAAGAAAAGCTTCTTGCTACTTCAAGAAATGCCCTGAAACCATTTACAAAAGTAAATAATTGCTTTAAGTTGTATATTAAATAAGTTCATACCACAGCTTACAATACTGCTAGCTAATGTCCATGGCTGTTTTTTGTGTTACACAAAAACATGGTGATAGGGAAGAAACAGAAGTTTAATTTAGGTGTCTTCATAAAAGTAATTAATGTCCTTGGTTTTGCATTTTGTCCCTTATAAAATTATTATTTAGTATGAACTAGACTGTAAATTGTGTAAATTAGTGGGCATAATGGCTACAGTTTGCTTTGATCACTTGATGGAAATACCGCTTCTTACAGGTTGTAAAGCTTTTAAATGAACTTTACTGATTGCTCAGGTATCTTGAAGCCTTTTAAAAGTTAGTAAATCACAGCTTTAAAAAAAAAGTTTTCTATTCTTTGCTGTGCAATTGCAGGACAGAACATGGAGAGAGTTATTTTAATGTTGTCAGGTAAAGTGCCAGAGCCCTCCATGTGCAGGGTGGGTGCAAACCCATCCAGGAGCCTCCCTGTGCCCGGGAATTGCAAGGACAGTGCGTGCCATGTCTCCTGGAAATTATCCATGCCCAAGAGCAGTGGAAAAACGTTCAGGAGAGAAGGGTCTAATGCTGCTGCCTTTCCTTGTGTTTGACGCAGTGATGCCACGTTTTGCTGAGCAAGTGGAGGTGGCCATTGAAGCTCTGAGTGCCAACGTGCCCCAGCCCTTTGAGGAGAACGAGTTCATCGACGCCTCCCGCCTGGTTTACGACGGAGTTCGGGACATCAGGAAAGCTGTGCTGATGATCAGGGTATGTAAGGCACCCGGGGAGTCAAAGCTGGGATTTACAGGGAAGTACCGTGGATGAGAGGAATAGAAAAGCTTCTCGGAATCAGCTTTGTGTTGTCGTAATCCAGAAAAGCTTGACATTGAAACAAGCAGGAAACAGAAGTATGTGCAGCAACAAAAGAATTAGTAAATAAAGCGGTGAGGTTATTTAGTAGATGAACCACAATTAATACGATAATCAGCTAGGAGAACATTTGATCACAACTGCCAATAGATGCAAACTTCATTGCTGTTTCCATAGTAATGGCATTAATTTGCCAAGGTCTTCAAGGTTGATGTAGATTTTTTTGTTGGTTTTTTAATTTGGGTTTTTTTTCCTAATGTATGTGTGCTGCCTGGGATGTGAGGTAGGTCTGGTTAATATCTAAATGAAGAAATAAATTATCTTTCCGCGCCAGTGAACCTCTGCAGGGATGGTTTTGAATGTTTACTGAGGTAAAAAATGGGTCATTTCAGTGTTGACTAACCTGTTGATTCAATTTTCTTAGACATATTTTAATAAAGTAAACAAACAAATAAAAGACACCACAGAACAACATAATTATTGTGAGAGTAGGTGTGGGTTGCTTGCCACTTTAGTCAGCAGACAAAAATTTAAAAAAAAAACAGCAAACCAAACCTGGTTTGGACATCTCTTCAGCAACTGAAACTCTTACTTGGAACCCAAATTACCTTGAATCTGCCCAAATGAAACATGTACAGATAAAGCCATGGAGAAAAATCACAGGCAAAATTTATGAAGTAAGTAACAGGGCTAAAACATCAACTCATCCCTCAGAGCAAACAGGTAACATACACTTGTGGTCATGAGTGTATTGTGGCACTGATGTAAGGCTTCAGGCAGTTGGAACACTCCAAAATAGCTCTATTTTAGTCATCTGTCACTGCGTATTAACATTTACAGAAAAAGCTTTTGACAGGCTTCCTTTTATAACTGTGAAACACAAGTTCCATTCTCATACCCAGCGCTCATCCCAGGTGGCCTGAATTATAGTCATGAATTGTGATGGGAGCAAACCCATCCTGTTCTCGGGGTGTGCGGCATTAGAGGATTGGCAGCTCTTCTGGAAGGGGTGGGAAATCCTTGCGGGAGCAACGGGAAATCTTTGAATTACTTCCCTGTGAGGGTGGGGAGGCCTTGGCACAGGGTGCCCAGAGCAGCTGTGGCTGCCCCTGGATCCCTGGAAGTGCCCAAGGCCAGGTTGGACGGGGCTTGGAGCAACCTGGGACAGTGGAAATTGTCCCTGCCCATGGCAGGGGGTGGAACTGGATGAGCTTTAAGGTCCCTTCCAAAGCAAACCATTCCATGATTCTATGATTTTATGAAATGAAAGATCTGCATAGTAAAGGATCTCTGTTTTCCCTTTGATTTTTCAGTTCCTTAGTCTGAAACAACAGCTTCAAACTTTTATAAGGACAAGAATCACTTCTTAGAATATTTTAATATTTTCTAGTCATTTTCAATAGTGATTGTGTCATAGACACAATCATCAGGTGGGATCTGCTGTAGATCCAGGCTTTCCCATCCTCTACACAGAGTTCAGGTTTCCAGCACCTCCCTGTACATCAGAGTTATCCCCAAGCGTTTGCCATGAGATGTCCATCCTGCTGGGATGTTTCTAATTTAAAATTTTAGATTTTGGAGGGCTATTCACTTATTTCATTGCTGCCTGACTCATGCGTACCTGGAGAGCTGATCAGCACTCAGGCTTCTCAGTCTCCTTAGAAAAATCCCAAGTTACTTTTGCTACTGTATCACTACTACTTTCCACTCATTGTACGATATGAGTTAATGAATTCTGCTTGCCCAGATTAGGAAGATTTATTTTTGCTTTCAGACAATTAACTTATTTATGGAGCTCAATGTAGTACTCCTTACCCAGGCAGAGAACTAAAGCACATAAAAGGACTCATTATCCTTGTGAGTTAACTGGGAAAATCCACATATATAAGCTCACACAGACCAGAGTTTGCTGAATCAGAACCTTATTTGCTGTAGAAAACAAAATTAGTTTCACTTTGAGATGCTCTTTAACATTCCCATCAGAACATCTCACACTGAAATGGGATGTATAATTAAAGGGTGAGGCTATAAAAGACACTCTTTAGAATATTTCTATCAAATAATCTATCAAATATTATGCACCCTTTAATTCAGGTGGTAAAACTTTTTCAGAATTACAAAAACTAAAAAAAAAAAAAACCCAACCTTGCAAACTTTTTAGAGCATCTGACGCAATTATTTTCAGGCAGTGATTGTTCATGTGCAAGCCGTGAAAGACTGAATTTATATGAGAAGATTCACTCATTCCAGAGAGTAATTAAAGCCGCTCTTAAAATTAATTTTCATTGGTATTGTTACTTTTAGTAAGCTGAAGGAAAGGGTGGATGATGTCTGTTCTTCTCTTTTTCCTTCCAAAGGGGAGAATTCATTGTCCCTCTGGAGGAGAAAGGAGACTCATTTTTTCATTGAGGACTATTATTGTTATCCACACAGAAGAAAAAGATCTCTTCCACAAGTTACGACACCCTATGAATGAATTTAAGAGTATAATTATAGAACCTAGAAATAAAATAGAAAATAATAACTTCATTCCGACATCTTTCCTATTGCAGTGTAGGGATGAAATTACACTTCGTGTTTTCATAGCTGCTTGTGAAATTCCCTCTGTTATTGGGCAGAAACCCTCTCTGAAGTCAGGAGGACTCACATGGACCGTTTCTCCATCTCGTGTGTCTCCAAGGCCAGCTCAGTGTTTTCAAACACGGCCTTTGCCTTTAGCAGCCTTGCCTTTAGTGGCATCTCCATCAGCCCCAGTGTTACATTGGTTTGGATCAGGACTGCGCTGTTGGAGCCAATATCCGGGTGTTCCCTCTTGCTGTGTTTTAGTTCATGTTACAGAGTAGACTTTAAACATTTATAAACTTGATTCTCTGGGGCAATCCTGGAAAATGCGCTCTGGGAGCATCTTAGGACCCGAGGGAGTGGCTGGAGCTGTGTCAGGGGAGGTTTGGATTGGATATCAGGAAATGTTCTTCCCCCAGAGAGTGGTTGGGCACCGGAACAGGCTCCCCGGGGCAGTGGTTACAGCACCAAGCGTAAAGATCTGGTTATTAAAATTATGAGAGAGGTGCCTCTGTCCAAATTAAGGTGTGTACAAGACTGTACGCCCAAGCCAATAGTATGGATTTTATTTAACAGCAATGTGAAGTAGAGAGAGAGAGAGATAGGAAGAAATAGGAAAAGAGTGACAGACAGATGGAGAGAAAAATATCACCACTCCATGGATCCCAACGGCGTCCCATTGATCCTCTTCTTCTGGTCTTCCTGGTGGTGGGCATCCCACAAAACAGAGATCACCGGAGCACTGTGGTGAAATCATTTCAGGTTCTCTGGAAAACGAGATTTGGTGCAGAATCCCATCATCTTTTGAAGCATCCTGTCTCCAAAGGGTGTTATGGGGTCCAGTGTTTCCTTTGAGTGCCTGCTGCATCTCAGATTGAATTTGAAGTGTTAGATTTTACTGTAAATCACCAAAACAACTGAAGGCCTGCAGTGAGAGAGGTTCTGTGACTGAGGCACTCAGGTGCTGCTTGCACCTGAGCCACTCAGGCTGCCATTGTACCAAAACAAATGTACGGGATAGCGTGGGGCTGGATACAAAAGCGTATTGTAAAGTCTATTTTTTATTCTCCTTGTCTTTTAGAATCAGAGGGCATTTTCATTGTGAAAAATGGGGGAGAATCTTTTCATCACTTCAGTCTTTCCTCTTACTACAAGGTTAGCTTGACCCGGTGTTCACAGTGCTGCGATTCTTGTGATTGCATCCTACAGTTTTTACGTGCATGCAGCACTATAACAAAATGGGGTTTCTGCCTTCATGAAGTACATTTGAGTTGGTGAGATATCAAACAAATAGCATTTATAAACCTGCATATATATGCCATTTTATGACTTATACTTGTATAATTCACATTTTCATACTGCAGTCACAAAAGATAAAAAACATTACATAGATGGAAGATATTTTGTTCACAGCAAGCTCTTCAGTCTAACAGCCAGAGAGATATTAAAAAGAAAAGAAATATTCCAATGCCTGGAAGTTGAAAGTCACCAATTCATATTAGAAATAAAGCATGCATCTTAAAAGAAAAAGTATATATTTACTGTGTGATTTATCTGGGATTGTGAAAGATTCTTCTTCACCAGAAGACTTCCTCTGAGTTAGATGAATGAAGAATAGGTTGTGTGTAGTAGAGATACTGTATTTGAAAAAAAATAGGGCTGGGAAGTCTAATGGCCTGAGCTACAAAACAGACAGATTTAAAATTATGAAACTGGCCCATTTTTCTGCTTAAATCAATCAGTTCTTAAAATCTGTTAGTTTTGAAAATTACTCCAGCTTCTCCTGCCACTGGTGGTTGTCAGCTTTGTTTGGAAGCTGTCTCCATTCTCAGATCCATGTTTCCTACATTTGTGTGACTATAAATCCAGGTGTCTGCAAGACAGAATCATTCTGTCTGTCTTCCAGCTCAGATAAATGAAGTTTCTGTTGTCTTGGAAACAAGGTTTTAAATATCAAGGTCCTGTTAGTTGTGCACAAAAATTAGAGTTGTTCTGGTATGTTTAGAAGGCCCTGCTAAGAGCAGAAGTCTTTAAGTCAAGGAAATTCAATACAATATTTATTTTTGTATCTTTGTGTCTAAACAAAAGGGAGACCTTATTCTGCATGGGCTGCATCTCCAGGGGATCAGCTAAAACAAAGCAATGGTGGAAAAATGGTGAAAAGCGTGAACATGTTTGAAATGGCAGCATACAGATAAAAATTAACCCCACTTCTTCACCCTAGTGAAAAATGCAGCTCTTTGGGGAAGAAAATGAGGGTGTTAAATTCACCACACTTGAAAACATAAAGAGAGTGATCTGAAAGATCCTTTTCAATTAGATCCCACTGGCACAAAGGGGAAATAGGAAGATGTCTTGTGCTTGTAGTATATTGCTAACAGTTGCATTATTTGCCCTTTTGGTTTGCATTACATTTTCTCCAAGTTCATCATTTATAGCCATTAAATTTCAGTCTTTAAAGACCACAAATTTTAAGAATATGAATGTCAGACAGTAACAGCAATACATTTCTTTTCTGGATATTTCTTCAAAAAAAAGTCCTTGCATATAATTTTTAGAATATTTTTTTTTTCTTTTCAAGCAGCAGCCTCATGTCCTTACAGGTTACAGTGTTGAGATGTAATATTTTGAATATTACATCTGTACTGCAAGTCTGATTGTAAAAGCCTTGGAAAGGACTGCACATAATTTCTTATAATCTTATTTATAAAAGTGGAGACAGAAGAAACTAAGAGGAGTATATGTGGGGTGTGAAAGGGTACTGGCTTTACAATGACCAGTGAAACTGTCTCGTTGAGTGGACTTGGAGGATGGGGAAGAGCCCCTGGTTTATTGGAAGTCTCCACCCTGTTCTTGTTCTAAACAGCAAAGCCTAGGCCGATGAAAAGCTGAGCCCTGTGATGGAAAATACTCTTTGCTCAGGGAGTTGAATGATTCTCTTTGTAGCTTCTTTGCTTATGACAGATTTTAAGGTCACATCCTGCCCTCGGGCAGCTGAGCAGAGGGAATAAAGGGATTAAAGGTGATTGGAAAACAATACCATTGGTCATTATAATGATGGGTACCAATCCTTCTTTTTTACCTGTGACAGTAGAGAAAAGGTAAATTCATTTTCCATCTAAACTTCTTCTCCTGCCTGTCCTGTTACCCACACTCTTTGTACATGCCTCTCTTCAGAGAAGCAGGCCGAGCTTCATTACCACACTGTCACACTTGGTTATTTCTTCCTCCAGCGCTCAGCATCAAAACACATATTTAATTCATACTTTTCAAGTCAAACGAAGATGGCTGTGTTTTAGTCTCCCCATCCTGTGCACTTCACCGTGCAGCTACAAACAGTGATGTGCACTTCGTGCTGGAAGCCAGGCTGGAACAGAAATATCGCCAAAAGACTCCTCTGCCTTGCGTTCGAGGGTTTGGACCCGTTCCTGGTGACTGAGCATCCTCCAGACAGAGCTGTAATGACAACTGGCAGTGATTAGCACCTCTGCTAGAAAACCTGACGTTGCCTCCAAGCACGAAATGCCAGCCTGGATTATTTCTTCTGGAGTGTTTTGGCCTTTTAGGTTGACACTGGGGGTGGTGGGTGTCCAGTAAGGTGAGGATTTCTCTGCAGTTACTGTGGTTTTCTTTTCCTGTTACCAGTATCATGTATGGTACCTACAGAAGTTACTCATGGCCAGGCTGTTGTACCAGATGCTGTTCAATTATAAAATAGAATATAATCTTCTTTCTAAAGACTCCGGTTTTTTTGCACTGTCTGTATTAGATATGGTACTAACTAGTGATTTTAATTACACTTTCTCTCTGTATTTACATAAGGACATGTTTTACTCCAATTTTTTTTTTTTGCTAGAAGGTAAAAAACGCCAAATGAACACCTCCATCAGGTTTGGTTTCTTTTTTTTCCCCTCCCTCTCTCCAACATTGTAAACAATCTGAAGCCTGAAAATACGTAACTTGATTTAATCAATCTTCCAGGACACCCTCACATTATCCATAGCACCAGCAGTGGAGACAACGTGGTTTCAGTTAGGGGATGAGTCAAATTCCAGAGCTCTGTATATGAAAAGAACCATGTGAACTAACAAGATTACACAGATTATAAATTTCACATTTGTTTCAAAACCAGTCGATAACATTTCTAATTTCTTTCAATGGGAAATCTCTTATTTGCTTTGGTAAATTTTTCTTCAAGGATGTTAGTTGCTTTTTCGCAGGTATTTACTTTCTCTGTTGAAGATTACGTGTAGCTTCCAGTAACATAATAGTATTAGTGTCCGTTTATATATGAAATAACATTATTTTGAAATACTGCGTTCCGGTTGTTAGTGGTTCCAAAGGATATTTGTTCCTGGAACTGCATTCATCATGTTAACAGAGTTAAGAGAAATTGCAGCAAGAAAAGTTGTGGCAAGGTAATGACAAATGCCATTTGTAAAGAAAACTGGAGTTGAAACAATTTAATTTTTAAGACAATTCAATTTCAGTTCCTGACTGCTGGGGCAGACGAGTTCATTTCAAAGCAGAGCGGAGCAGCATTTCCTGGGCAGGCAATCAGTGAAATAAGAGCTCACTGTGCATGGGACTTGGTCTGTGTCCTTTTTAAGCTTCTCCTCTCCTCTCTGTGGCTTTCTCTCCCTCCAGACCCCTGAAGAGCTTGAGGATGACTCAGACTTCGAGCAGGAGGATTATGACGTGCGCAGCCGAACGAGCGTGCAGACCGAGGATGACCAGCTCATTGCTGGCCAGAGTGCAAGGGTGAGTATAAACCCCACACGCCTCCAGTGCGTGTCTGCATAGTGACCAAAAACTCTGCCTAAGAAAGCAAAGGCAGTGATTTCCAGTCCTCAGGGTCATTTAAGAAAGGATGGGACCGGTCCGACCGAGATGTTGAAGGTTCTTTCATGTCAAACCTATTCAAGTAGCATTTATTGAATGATCTTGAGGCTTTTGTGGTGCCTAGTATCAGCTGTTTGCTCCAGCCAGTGCTGTAAGAGAAGGCTTTGCAGGTTTGGAATGTGATGAAACCGTGGGAGTAGTCAGCAAATTAAAAAAAAAAAAAAAATTCCCATCAGGGCACCATGTGCTGGATCCAGAGAAATCTTACATTAGTCATGTTTCCCAGTGTGCAAACCTGTCAAGAAGATCTGTTTAAGCTACTGAGTAGTCCCTGTAATTTAATTGTAATTGAAGACATTTGCTACTGAGTCAATGTAATTTTACCAGGGTAATTACATCATGATAAACTCCAGTCATTGTGATTTGCGACCTCAGCTTGTGCATGGGGATTGCAAATTAAGCTGATGAGTGCTTCAGGGGTCACAGGTGCTGGGGAAGTGAAGTCTGTTAACACTCAGGAATATTCCTGTTAACACTCGGGAATATTCCTGTTAACACTTAGGATTATGCCACCCTCTGATGAATGTTTACCTTTTACTGAATAGGCTTCTCAGCTCAGATTATTTAAAAAAAAAAAATCAGAATATAATTATGGGGGAAAATGCATCATGAAAATATATTTGACTGGACAAAAACCTGTTTTTTGTTTTTTTAAAGAAAAGCCTTTTAACATTTTATAGCAGAGAACCAGTGGGAAACTGGGAATTATCTGAATGACCTTCATGGCTGTTTCACATAAGTCTGGTTTATTCTGATGTGCTAAAAGTGAAGGAATGGACTAAATGTGAAGCATCGCCCCACATACTCAAACATCAGCAAAAGCTGGTAGCTGGAACGGGGATTTTTTACCTCAGACTCTGGAAGAGGATGTGTAGGGCTGAGAACCTACAGACCAACAGGCAAAGATGCTGTGAAAGCTCAGAGAAACAGGACAAAGGAGTTTTCAGCTGCTGTAGGCTGGGGCTTGACACAAAGATTTTACACCCTGGAAAGAAACAGCGGAGAAACAAAAACCTAAAAGAACCTTACTCAGAGGTATGGGAGAAATTCACGGCATGGATCCAGTGGAATGGGCAGAGATTTCTTTTTGTCTTAAATTAATTTCCCTAAATATTGAACATAGATGGTAAATAAACTGTACCATGTATCAGAAAAGCTGGTTTTTATCACAGCATCCCTAGGACAAAAAAATGTTGTCTTTGCATATCGAGGACATAACTTATATATTCATTATCCTCTACATGAGGAGAGATGGACTGTAGTCCCAGGATCTGACATGGAAAACTATTCAGTCCCAAGAATTGTGGAATTATACCTGGATACCGTACTCTGAGAAAGATGACAGAACTCTGTTCTGGGTGTAGTTGACCATCTTCTGTGATTTTTATATTTTAAAGAGCATCAAGTCCTGTCTGAGATATTCAAAGAATTGACTGCTAAAGCAAATCTCAGGTATAACAGAAATGAGATACAATACAGAGTATTTTGTCAAATTTCACAGCCTTTTTCTTTTTTAGTTACATTTAGGACTGGGTAGCATGTCATGCTTTCTTGATCTGAAACCCAAGTAAAGCCTGCAGTAATTTTGTTAAGAATGGAGTTCACCTGGGAATTTTGGAGTCTTAAATTCGATTACGTTTATTGTGGTTATTATTACTGCTGCGCTTAAAACCTTCTGCTTTGATCAGCTACACACTGTATAAACATAATAGATCATAAAGACAGTTCCTGAATAACACAGATTGCAGTATGGCACAGGAAGCAACAAATGATAAAAAACTAAAAGGAAAACATGCTAAGCGGAAGCTGCCCAGTCCCCAGTCTGGAGTGATTCATTGAAATGAGCCTGCTAAGCAGAATTGTATCTTCCCGGAACCTTTTCTGTGGAAAAGATGCAAAATATTTTTATTTGTGGAACGTAATGGATTTGTTTAATATGCTGACTCCATAAAGCTGTTAGTGTTTGTGTAGAAAGACTTGCGTTGGTCTTCAGCTGAAATGAAACTGGAATTTATGGGCTGCATTTGCTATAGGATATGGCTGCTTTGAGAGCACATCAGCAGCTGAAATAGGAAAATTAAAACAGTTTACCAGTTTAAAGAGTGTTCAGGTGAAGCTGCCACTCAAACCACAGGCAAGTCATCCAGATCAACTTCCCAAATTTTACTACTTGCATCACATTCTCTTAACTTCAGTTAGTTCCTCAGTTCTGGTGTTTTATGTGCATTTTTTATATTTATTTATTTATTAGCCTGACTTAACACTGCATTTTTCTGTGCAGAGACTATTATGCTAACATTTGAAACTGCTGAGTTACATTGATAAGGCCTAATTAAAACTCATGTTGAATTTTAATTTGATTAACTTGCAAATTTCTCATTTTCTGATCTACTGTTTATAACCCTTTTTAATTTCAGTTTTGGAAAAGGTCAATTACGAATTTTTAAAAGCCAAGAGCATTTTAAGAATATGTAGAAAAAGTCTTCAGCTGATTGAAAGTGACATAAACAAGAAAAAAATGTAATGACACTTAAATATATGTCACACCCCATTAAATGCATAATGTGGTCTTCAGAACCCCTAGAGCCAAACAGTAGCTCAGCTTGGAAATCATTATTCGAAGTGTCCATTTGATTTTCAAAAGTAATTATCATAAATTTTTAGGGTTTCCTTTTTTTTGGAGGGGGCAGGGAACTTTGTGCTTTGTTGATGCTAAGGCAGATCTCTGTCAGCCTGCTCAGTGCCTCTTTGCATCTCTTCCAAGAGACAATTAGAACACTAAATAGTATTAAGATGTGTTTGTTCCAATTCACTTCAAATGTATTGTCTTGTGTGTCATAGCTTATTTTAGCGTTGTGTTAATCTGAAATCCTCAGTTTCTGACAGAGGATGAGGCATGGGGAGACACAGCAATTCAGTCTGCCTTTCCCCATAGATGTCACTCGTTTCATTCTTCCTTGTAATTAAGATTTAACAGGAATTTAATGCTCCTGTGTCAACTGGTGAATAATCATGACATCATAAATATGAATTTTGTCATCATAAAAGTGCAAGAAGAGGTATAAACATGCTGTGAGTTTGGTTTTGTCTGTCCTAAAAGAAATCAAATGTCTACTGGATTCTGCTTGGCATCTTCAACTCCCATAAAAAGAATCTCAGACTGCTGGGACCACAGGAAACGTCCAGTTTCCAACTTTCCTTTTTTCATGCCCAACTTCTGTTTTTACTCCAGGCTATCATGGCTCAGCTTCCCCAGGAGGAGAAGGCAAAGATTGCCGAGCAGGTGGAGATATTCCACCAAGAGAAGAGCAAGCTGGATGCGGAGGTGGCCAAGTGGGATGACAGTGGCAATGACATCATTGTCCTGGCCAAACAGATGTGTATGATTATGATGGAAATGACAGACTTCACCAGGTAAGGACAAAATAACCCTGAGGAGCTCGGATGTGCCGCATCTTCCCTTTTCTGCTCGTTTTGCAGCCTTACTGAGATGATTTGCTGCGGTTGTGGGGATGCAAAGCCAAGGAACACTCATCACAGGCACTGCCCTGGGTATTTCTCCAAGTGGGATTAATCACATGAAGTTTTTGTGCTATTTGCAGGTCTCTTTTATTTGCACATAATTTTGAATTTCAGCAGCAAAGTTAGTCTGTGACCTTACAGAAGCTCCAGTGACATTTCGTTTAGTACCCATCTAAATGCATGTGCCTCTCTGAACTTTCAACATTTCAACACAATTTGTGTCAATCAAAAATAATGGCAAAACTATTTATATCATTTGAACGCTGAACTTCCTCCCAAAAAAATCCCAAATGAAATGAAACTGGTTTGATCTAATGCTTCGTGGGAGTCTGTCAGTAATGATTTTTTTTTTTTTTTTTTTTT
>VZRN01002818.1:175421-193351 GCA_013397935.1 Dasyornis broadbenti
ATTTCTTTTCTCTGTTGACGTCTTGTTCTTCTCTAATTGCAGAATGTCAAAAGGCCAATCATTAATGATACGAAGTAAACAGAATTATTGACTTTAACTATAGTCATATTGTTAATCACACCAGGGAGAACTGTTTACAAGATTCTTTGAATTCCAGATCGCCATAATAAATTGAATTTTGTTCGGTGTTTATTTTTAAAGTGAGTTCAGGAGTTTAAATGGTATTTATCAAAATGTGATTACGCTAAACAGGACGAAAATCTTTCTGATTTTCTTCAGGATTAAAATCAGACATCCATTTATTCATCTCTTTGTGTTGCCACATCCCTGGAAGTGTTCAAGGCCACTTGGTTGGGGCTTGGAGCAACCTGGTCTAGTGGAAAGTGTCCCTGCCATGGGAACTGGATGGAGAGGATATTTTACAGGATTCGCAATTACTTTTGTATTTTTATTGTCTTTGTGTCTCTGATCCTTCTGCCCCCAAAAATTAGAGTGAAAATCTGCCCAAGCAGTGTCATTGTATCATGGAAGGAAGAAATTATGTCCTAAAGCAACAGCCCAGAATATGCACAGTTTCTGCAACCTCCTGGACAACCTTTGATACATTGAACATGAAATTGCAAATTTTATGATTATATTTTCTAGCATCAAAAGAACAGAACTAATTTGAGAAGGAGAGAAAACTACTGTCACATTTGAAGTAAATAAAAAAAAAAATCAAAGTGCACCTCTGTCTGCATCAGATTCAGTAACAACTTGTTTAATATATTCCATTAAAACAGAAACAAGCCTTTCACACCTTTTCGGCTGGCTGTAACCTCAGCAGTGGTAAAATAGAATAATTTTTCAAATGCATGGACTTTGTGACAGTCAGATCTGCTCATGTAATTAATGTAGAAGCACACGAGGTCACCAAGAAGTATTTTTGCTGCAGTTTAAGTTCACTAGAAGTGAGATACTTGTATTTCATTATCTGTTTGAGGTAGTAATGAAAGTCTGGAAAGAAGATTAAAATGGAAATATGTTTCAGCATGTTATTCTGGCCATTATAGATGAAAAAATCCAAAAATAAGGTAATGTTGTGCTTAGAAAAAGCCCTTCTGTTTCATTTTAAAAAGAAATAGATTTGATCACATTATGGTTTTCCTCATTAAAAAAATGGAAAATGAACTCACTTCCAGCTGAGCCTTTCTCAGGAGCAGCCGCAATTTTATTGGTACAAACAGGATTAATGTTTTGAGGCTGAAGCAAACTCAGAAAAGTCTGTGGAGACTTTTTGTCTTAATACATTTTGGTAGCTTTAATGACTAAAAGCAGAATTTTGTGTGTCATCTTCAAAATCTAGTGAAAGATCAGTCTTGAAGCAAGTTATAAATGTTTTAAGTGTAACATTTAAGTGTGTAACGTAAGGATTATGCTTCACCTGTCTTTATTTTCCAACAAAGAAATCTACTAAAGAAAAGGTTTTCTAAAAAATGTGACATTCTTGCCCTAGACATGATGGGCTGAACATTTAGCACTGGCTTGGGAATCACATAATTTTGAAATAGTTGTGTATTCCAGGAAGAACACTGGCTTAATGAGCACTTCAAAATGCATATACTATTAAGCACAGCTCATGTGCTTGAAGGCACCATCGGACTAAATTGCCAGTGAGGGCATTTTGTAAGGGAGAGGAAATACAGCAGACAGATTTCTTAATCAAGCTGTACTATAAAGTACTTAAAAGGCGAAATTGTAATAAATTAAGATGACATTCGTGTTACTATTTTAAAATCAAGCACTAAACAGGGTCACTAAAACTGCTGCCTTTCATGAATTGCTGAGATTGTGGGTAATTGTCTTGTGTTTCACAGAGGGAAAGGCCCCCTGAAGAACACATCCGATGTCATTAATGCCGCCAAGAAGATTGCAGAGGCAGGATCCAGGATGGACAAATTGGCACGGGCAGTAGCTGATCAGGTAACCCCAAAAATGAGCAGAAATGCAACGTAACGTCTGTGGATGAGTTGCATTTGCAGGGAAAGGCTGCCTTATCTCAGCAGAAAATTCCCTGTTGGAAGTCTGGATCCTGATCTGGCCATTGCACAGAAGTTGATTCTTCTACACCCATCAGCATTTTGCAGTACAGGAGGGTCAGCAAGGAGTCTCTCCAAAGCTCAGACATGCCTGACTTGTTCCCCAGCCTCACTTCTGGGCCCGTTAGAATTAGGCTGATAGAGACTCTTTCAGGTTGGAAAACACCTCTGAGATCATCAAGTCCAAAATGCATTTGCTGTTAAAAAAGCAGCCGGGACTTGAATGCTCCAATCGCCTTGCCACGTGCCGAGGAAACCTTGGATTCTTTTCAGCTCCTTACAGCAATTTTCCCTTGATACGGCACTTTGCTCCTTCAAGGTTCTCTGACTCCCCTATTTTCTGGTGTTCCTCAGGGTGTTGTGCCTGTTCTGGGGTCTGTCCCCTCTTTCCTGTTACCAAATTGATGGCACAGCTGGACAGATGAACTTGCTGTATATATTGTTTCCAGGTTGGATTATCCATCCATCTGGAGAGCAAGAGAAAGCATCGTATTAAAAGTCAAGAGTCAAATTTCAAATCCAGATCCTAGACAGCTAATTTTAGATTCAGGCTAAATAAATGTCACTATTTTTTCCCTTGTAAATTTCCTATAGTTTCTTTCCTTTCGTTGTTATCAGGAGAAAATTTGCAGGAAGTGGGAATTGATAATTTACTTGCCTCTAGTCTTTCTCTTCAAAATACCTATGTCTTTTTCTCCTTCAAGTAAGACTGTAATAGCGTGTAACACACCCTGCCATGGAATGTGGGCCAGAGTGGCAAAAACCCCAAAGCTGCCCATTTTCCTGTAACCTCAGAAATGTTGGGTTTAGGTTTCCTTCAGCAGCAGCAAGCAGTTTTCCTGTAGTTAACCCGTTCCAATCCTTCAAATGTAGCATCTGTTCATTTTAACACCAGAAAGAAGAAATCCATCTGTCAGCTGATGAAATTCCTAGTCTGCAGTATTTGCAGAGGCGGAATACTTTAAAGAAAGAAACACAAGGAGACTTGTTATGCTTAGAGCGCCTTGACTTGAGTCACATTTTAAATTTCAGAGGACTGTAACCCTAATAATAAACAGTGAAATCATTTTGAGAATGAAGTACTTGTTTTAATGCTTGCACTTTAATGATATTTCACAGAACTTTGGAGACCTTTACGCAATATAAACATTTTGTGGACAGTTGCATTTTTAATTATGACTCCAATGAAAGAGCTCTTACATTTTTTCACTCCAAGGTACTTATATTTAAAGTCTGGACAGCTCTCTAGAAGTACTGCTTTAAAGTTCATTTCTTTCAGTTCATAGACTTCAAGAACAGGGTAAATATTTTTGTATTAAATTGGCACGTGTAGGGAGAAGAGGTTCTTTAGGGATTAAAGCCTGAAGGATGTGGCAACTGTCTGAGGAAGAGAAGCTCTATAGCAGCTGCAGTGAACCTCCAGCTTTGTTTATTGTCAGCTTTAAAGGGAGAGAAAAAAGCCAAGTGACTCCTTTTGGGGTTATAGACAACAATAAATCCAACTACTTCACCATAAACACATTCCTGCCAGCATTAGCTGCTGGGGCCAGAGCAGTGATCTCAAGTCAGAGGCTGTGATGCAGTTGACTCACGTGCATTTAATTCTATCAGTTTTTCTTGAAATGCTCTGATAATATATATATATATATTTTTTTTTTTTTTTTAATTGAGCATAAACTTCGCTGGGTGCTACAAAGGCATATCTGGAATCTTTCTTGCCCAAGCTGTGCAGGAACGCTGTCAGTCAGGCTTTGCTGGGCAGCCCCAGAGAGTATTTATTGGAGACACGCTGTTAGCAATGGACCCTTGTAGCACTGTTTCATCAGAGTGAATTACTGAGGTCTGTTCTCCTGAGGCCAGACTTTGAATATTAACTACAAGGCTGTTGTTTGTTGTGCTGTTGATATTGTGGAGGGTGATGCAGTTTCTATTAAGAGTCCCACAGACTATGAATAAATTGTACGTGGGCCTTTTCTGGTTATATCGATTACAAAACCCTCACAGCATCCAGCACATTTGACCTCATCTAATCCTCTGAACAACTACACAAGTGCCAGGGGAGCTGCCAGGCAGACAAGAGTGGGGGTAACCAGTCAGAACTGGGTTTATCTGGACTTTAACTGGTCCATATTGGATGTTAACTTGGACACCCAGCAGGCAGCCTGGTTATGTCAAACCTAGTCTTTTGGCTGCTCAATAGATTCTCGTCTTCCGTACAATATCATAAATTAACACAGAGCAATCGTTATTTTCCTAGTACTGATAGAGAGGTTTCTCATTTTACAGAAACGTAGAGCGCATCTTTAGGTTGCGATTCATAAATCTTGAGTTGGATGAAAGGTAGAATTTGAGTTTTCACATTTTATCAAGTTCCTCACGTAAAGACAAGGTGGAATAGATCCACCTAATACACACACATTGCCACTATCTGATTACATGTCTCTAATCTCATGAACTCAGCTCCATCCAATCAATCTTTCTGTTGCCTGCAGTGCCCAGACTCAGCCTGCAAGCAGGACCTGCTGGCCTACCTGCAGCGCATTGCCCTGTACTGCCACCAGCTCAATATCTGCAGCAAGGTGAAGGCAGAAGTTCAGAACCTGGGAGGAGAACTCATTGTATCAGGGGTAAGCTGGGATTTGTATTCAGCCATTTGTTTCCCATGTAACACTTGAAAGGGAGTGGTTTTGATTGCAATAATATACAAAACAAAAATCCACTGATTCATAAGCAAGTTTTTTTTTTAATTCTGTCACCATTCTTCCAGGCCTTACAATAACTTGTGTAGAGCAATTTGATTTTCCAGTTACCCTTTGTTTTTACTAACCTTGTAGAATCTTCATTCTTCCAAAAGAAAAATAATTTCATAGCCTAGAAAGTCATTGCCAAACTGTGAATATTATAATTATTTGGAGCTGTTGTATATTTGCTCATTATAAATCTTCGTTCCTTTGTTAGTACTGGTAATTTCCTTCCTCTGTGCAGGAGCCAGCTCTGTATGAAGTGCATATTGTTAAGATGGTGATGACTAATGGGATTCATTCACTCAGGTTCCAATGCACACTAGGTTTAGCAAAAGACTCTGGAAGGCCAGCAAAGTATTTTAAATTTTGATGCACGTGCTGTTTTCAAATACTTTTGCAAGCACAGTGATTATGTACTCTAATACCATCCAGTTATTTCAGTTATTTTCGATGAACACCTACAAACTTCTTACGCACAACCTTTTGTAGAAATAAAGACAG
Organism: Dasyornis broadbenti; assembly: GCA_013397935.1. Classification (NCBI taxonomy): domain Eukaryota; kingdom Metazoa; phylum Chordata; class Aves; order Passeriformes; family Dasyornithidae; genus Dasyornis; species Dasyornis broadbenti. The sequence goes on from VZRN01002818.1 coordinate 180,745, forward strand.
GAATGCGCAGCAGCGCTAATATTATAAACAATGAATTTTCTACATTTTTAAATTTTTTTTTTTACTCCTCCTATGTTGGCCTTTGAGCCTCCATGGGAATACCAGAACCAAGCAGCAGCAATGACTGCTCTTCTTGATTTTGATTTTTCTTTCACACTAGTTTAGCCCCGTGACACCTTTGTTATCCTCTGACTCAAATACAGACCACATGCATGTAAATTTATAATATATTCCACTTTCCCGAGTGTGTTTTCAAAACGATCGTGATTTGTGAGACCCAAGATGCTCGAAACAAATTGTTTCCAAATGTGATTTTGAAAAAGCACCCTTTCATTGTTTAAGCCCAATCAAGTACGAAGATTATTAGGACAACAAACTTGTGCCCTTCATTCCATCCGTGAGATTCCCCAGTGACATCACTGGCCTTCCTCAAAAGTATCAGAAATCACACAAAGTGTTCTCAGTCACATAACATTTTTATTTCATTGTTTTTTTTTTTTTTTTTTGCAAAGCACTATAGAAGGTCTTAAACATTTGCCAGGCTTTCTTGGATCAGGCATTCTGAAGTCATATACACAATCCTTAAAGGAGCTGCTTAAAGGTTCCTGTATCTGTCCTGCAATTGGTCTTCACTTCTTGACGTATGTACGTATGTAATTTAATACCTTGATCTTCCCACAGCAATGAAAAGATCCTCTTCCATTTTCCTGACACCAACGGCGCGATCTGTCCCTGTATCACTGACAGCTATGCTGCATTGTAATTGCTAAGATCTTTTCTTACCTCCTGCCATCTGGGTCCAGCTTTTCATACCCATTGACTTGTCATGTTCATCTCTCTAAAACAATTCCCCGAATCAGTGCTTCTCCCGGCTTGGCTTTTGTGGTTGTGTGTGTTTCTTTTTTCGAGTCTCTTTATTCAGTGTTTGTGGATGCTGAATAAGCCATTGTGAGCCTCGAGCATCTCCTCGTTCCTGGAACATCCCCATCCGTTGTGGAATTATCAGTGGCCAAACCGCTTGAGTTCATCATTCCAGTCTGGCATTGTTGGCACCCGCTGCTTCCCAGGCTCCATCACCATTGTGTTTCTGTTTGGTGGGGTTTTCACAGTCAGTCTCAGAGGCAACACGAGCTTCTACCACAGAAATTATTTGGGTCTGTTCCAAAGATTCGGTAAAACTGACCTACAGAAAATTTGAAGATTGCCCAGCTTGCTTCTTCTGCTGGTGCTCTGAACAGGAGGAGTTGTAGTGAGTTGAACTCCTGTGCATCCCTTTGTGAGAGCATTATCTTGTGATCTGACATGGCACCGTCAGAGCAGAGCTTTCCTGACGGTGTTTTCTGAGCTGTTTATCTTCAAGGTGCTGGGTACTGTATGCTCCCTTGCTATCCAGAGGTCTGGTATCCAAGTGCACATCCACATCTGCTTGTCTACTTGCTGCTTCTGCTTCCATCCTCTTCTTCATTCTCTCTTGGATAGCCAATTACAAATAAACAGTATTTTATTTATACTAAAATGAAATACCATTATTTGGCAACTTGCATACAGTACGACGTTAGAAGTGCTATAGAAATACAGAACTCAAGCTTCCCAACCTATGGCTACAGCAGTAAGTTTCTGTGATTGTGCTACATTTAAGTGTTTTGATGTAAATATCAAGCACCATGATAATTATTACAACATTGTAATTTACTACTGTGTTTACAAAGAGCCGCAATATAATTCAGATCGATCCAAAAGATGACTTACAATTCAGAACTATTATGGGGAGTAGAATCTCTGCATGATTTTTTTCATTATTAAGAATATTAATCAATATTTATAAATTAAATGAATGTATGCATATGTATGTTTGAATCTATGTGTGGGTGTATGCATATTTATATATAAAGGAAAGAGACATAAAACCAATTAAAAGCTAAAAGACAGATGAAAGCCACCCCACAGTTCTTACAGTTTTGTTAGAGGAAAATATGTTGCAACAACTTCAAAAATACTGTGTACATAACATTTAATGTGCCCTATATCTTTTGATGAAACTTCTTTTTTCTTTTTTTTTTTTCCCCAAGATTCAGTAGTTCAGTGTGGTTTATCTCTGAAAATAAGCATAAAGCTGATCTTGTTTGCTTTTTCCTCTATAGATTGATATGATTCTAGCATAGCATATGAAGGGTCCTTTTTGGCATCAGTGGCTTTGCTGCAAATAGGAAAACAGATCAAAAAGTAAGAAAATGTCACAGTCCTGAATTGTAAATTATTTCAGTAAAGAACCCACCATTGTTTTCCATTTTCTTTCTCCCATTCCTCTTCCCCTCTGCTCTTTTTTCTCCTTTGATCTTTCCCACCAGACTCCCTCCATGCAGATAGCAAAATTATTTTTACCAGTTAAGTGAGCTCTGGCAATTGGGAGTTAGCAGACATCAGCTAATTCCTCATTAATATTAACAGGGAGAGGACAATGTAGTCTGTCTGTTGACTTGGCCCTTTATGTTGCAAGGTGAGACTTTTTAATTCCTGATTCCAATGGAGTTTTGAAAAGTAAAATAGGGAAAAACTATGTGATACCTGTTCTTCAGTGAGGAGCCCTGTGAACCTGAAAAAGATTCCAGGGAAAAAAGTAGGCAAAAATGGTGAGGAGGACATTAGATAAAAGCAAAAAAAAATTAATATCAAAAATGTCAAAAGAATTTAAAAATACATCTAATCTGGGTAGATGTTATCCTTGTTCCTAATAAAAGCCTGTTGACCTTGGTCCATAAACAGATACATGTTTCTGTAATTTTAATTCCAATATACAATTTCTAGTTCCCCTCTGAGAATAAACAACCTCCTTTAATGAAATTACAGAGTAAAAGCACTTCAAAATAATTTGCTTTGTCTCTTGCTTTGGTTTATTTAAAGTAATGCATATTTGATTCATAATCACTTGCAGTATTGTATTGGAATGAATCCTCTGAGGTGCTGAGAGTACACAACTCTCAGCGAAGTAAATCCCATTTACATATACTTAGCTCTTGCTGATGGCCTTGCCTTTTTGTGGGAGCTACTTTTGTTCAATAGAGCTGCTTTTAATGATGATGTTTCTTATTTGGGATAAAAAAAATCAGACTTCTAACTCTAGGGCTGCTTTATTTTTCTAGCATTCCGTCTGCCTCTTGTTAGCAAGAGAATTACAATAAAACAAATCTATATATTCATTTCCTATTCTAGAATAAATATCCACTTGTTCTGTTTACTGCTGATCAGCTCATTTTCCTACTATCCATTTAGGCTATGAGCTTGCATTTTCTAAAGTTCTTGTTTATGTGAGTAGATAGGCCACAGTTTTTCCTGTAGGATTAGACTGAGCAGAATCTGGGAAAATCCCTTATGCAAGGCAGCTCCTTATCACGTTCAGGTTTGATTTAGAGCTCCACAGATAAAATCAGCTGTATTATCAGAAAATTCGCCCAACGAGTCTTAAACTTCTGAGGCAGACAGATACGCAGTGTCGCACAGAGCAGCAGCCACGTGCCTTTGGACACTGTCCAAAAATATGGAATCAATAGCTAAGGGACACTCCAAACATACCCATTAGCAGCATCCAGTTTCCAGTTATTTTCCAAGTCACGTTTATCTTAACATAAGAGGCTCAATTGTGATCCCCAGAGAATGATTCTTACATTCTGTTGAAGGTACAAGACAGTTTAGTTAAGACTGTGGAGTTCTTGCTTCGTGAATTTAAGTGAGGACTTGGGCAGGAAAAGGAAGTTTGTAATGGAGCCACCCCATTAATTTTGGGTAGGACATGACGAAAATTGACATAACGCCTGGGCTGGGAGGGTGGATACAAAAAAATATGAACAGATACAGGGTATAGTGCAAAATAATTGTGTGTTTATTTGTGATCAGGGATAAGAGCAAGGTAACCAGAAAGAGCCAGTCCTCATCAAATATGAATGAGCCTCATTATTTATCACAGAATAACAGTGAGCATCCAGCAGCTCTTTCAGGTGAGCTCACCAGCAGTTTCCCTAGCTATTCTGCCTATGGATCTTACATCTAAGAAAAAAATGGTTTAAATGTCCTCCTTTTCTTTCAATTAAGGCTGAATAACTCTAAACTACCTTGTACTGTAAAAGCAAGTTGGTTTTGTGTGGGCAGTGAAGTATCAAGTTACTACTTATTAATTCCATAGACTCAAAGAAAAATCAGGTAGTTTGAAGTTCACCTGTTATTAAAAGTCAGCAAGGCCATCTTTCACTGAATTTGGGTTAAGAGCAGGTACCTAAACAGTTATTTAAGAGCCACTGATGAAGTGTTTCAATTCCCTGGAACAGAAGGCCTTTCTGGGGTGTTTTCCTTTGTTTGTTTTAAAGTTGGCCATCAAAGGGAACGTTTGCATTTTAAATGCTGAACAGACTGGACAAGATGTTGGCTTGGAGTTTGGTTAACAGAGTAATTTAATTTTCCTGAACCAGGCAAGAATCTAGCATTAAGTCAAAGAAAGTTTCCGGAAGGGAGAGTTGGTAAATTGGCAAAACTGTTGGGTTCCTTTTCTTCAAGATTCTCAGGAGTGCAAAAATAATAAGGAAGTAAACCAAAGAAACAGGAGATATGAAATGGTCAGGGGAAGAAGGCCAAACCAAAAGCAAGACAGGAGTATGAAATCAAAGAATTGCAATGCTGGGAAAGGACCGACTGAGATAAAGTCAGGACCATAAAGTTGGTTTAACTCCACAATAATCTCTACTTTCCTAACAGAACAAGCAGGGATGGAAAATAAAAACTTAGGGTCTTTATTTTGTCAGTGTGCAAAGTCAGCTTCTAGGACAGACTGTGTGGGGAAAGTGAGAGACCTTGATCTGCACTGTATTTTCAATTAGCTCATGTCATCTGCTTTGGGAGACCTTAAAGACATGAAAAATACAGGGAGGTGTTTCAGATGGACAGTTGGGGATGGAGATATATTTAAATAACCTCTGTATAAGTGTTTGAAAGTATTGATACGTGTGAGGGTGAAATAAAGCCATAGTAAGTGTACTCTGTTCCAAAATCCGTGGCTATATGAAGCACATATACAGGTTTGGATAAACCTTTATCTGGAACAAATTTATTTGAACAGACTAATATAGGAGCCTCCAACTCCTGCTGGCACAGAATGTCCCTCAGTACACTGTCCAGGAAGGGACTACCTGATGATGTGGTGACATAAAAAACGTGTCACCCTGACACTGCGTGAGTTTACTGCTCCTAAAGGGCAAAGGCACTAGTGAGTTATGCAGATCAACCAAAATGAGTGCTGATAAGATCCCTCATGGTCATGTATTCATTATATATGATGTATTTTATGGAAGCACTGTCTTAGGGCTTTCTCAAAGTTAAAACAGTGGTGAATTCCTAATTATCCTATGAAACATCTCAAAGATGAATTTTTAAAGACATACATAGATCTATCTGTGGTGGCTGTAAAGCCGTTTGCAATGTCTCTCCCAAATATTTGACAATAACAGGAATTTAGTTCATGATATGTAGCTTACCTGGTGCATCCCAGTAGAGGTAGCATGGACCGGGAGCCCAGAGTTGGTGTCCTGGGAGGGATTCAAGCCTGGAGCAGACAGCGTAGCAGCTGAGCAGATCTGATGTTGGTAGTCAACTCTATTCCAGTCAAAAGTTGTACAGGAGTCCTCCAGAGGTCTCTTTAAAGGGACATTTGTACCGTGTTTCGATTCAGCCAAGTGAAAGATCCCACAGGATCTTGTTCCCGTGTCAGGGAGCTCACAGGGTTTTGTCTTTGTAGAAGGTGCTGGATTGGATGATAGTGCATTTCCTTTGGGCATCAGGGGGTCATAACTGTGATCCACATAAAAAACAGTGCAGAAGCTTCTGGGAAGGTTAACTTATTTTTATTAGTGTATAGCCATTCCTTCAAAGAAGGTGGATGGTGGCAGGCAGAATTTATGTAAGGAAAAGCAAATGAATGAAGCTCAAGGCACGACTGAAAAACCCAACAAGAAAATATTTTTTGTGCAATAATCTTGGTTCTTTTGGAGCTCCAATTTTTTGATATAAGGCTATTTTTAGGGCTAAGAAAATACCTCATTTTATACAAATGCATGAGTAAACACACATAAATATGAAACGATATATCCCGCATAACTGGAAAGATGTTATCTGGAATTTAATTTGCAGAGCAGAATTACACTGCACTTGTCTTCATTAGAATACATTCATGGAGACAAGAAGTGTGCACACCATCTATATGTCTGCATTCAGTAGGCTTAAATTTAGACAGGTCAGACTTTTATCCTTATTAAGAAGCGTTTTGGCTCCAGGGAACAAGCTCTTGTGCTTTATCAGGTGACTAATATTCATGAATTTGTGAAGATTACATTTATTGAAATTTCTCATCAGAAGAATTTTCTGCAAAGAAAAGCATTTCTGATACCAAACAATATTAAGCCATTTAATTCCATGAGAACAACGTGAAATATTACAGATTCAAGGCCCAGGCTTGAAACAAATATGACCACAGCAAAAGATTAGAGAATTGAAGGAGATACTATTGTATGTATTTCATTACATACCGTATGTGCTTTAAAAATAATAACCACTCAAAAATTCAAAGCTCGCCTGCTACAGTAGTTACGGCTTCACTTCAGCCTGTTTTCCTATTCCAGGCCATGCTGAATGAGTTGGGAAGAAAATGGGAATATAATGGCTTTGTGATACACAAATTACACCAGCCCTGCAATAATTAGCAAGGTTCAAAGACCATTCTAACACACCCCAAGATGTGGTCCTAAAGGATTATTCCTGTAAAAATTACTATAAAGAAAGAGAGGAATTTGGTGCTATCTCATGTTCACTTCCTTTCCTGTCTTGCTGCTTTTAAGAAAGATGGTTTGGGACCAAGTGTCACCATTTTGTACTAAATAAAAAATCCTTTCCCCCGGGGCATTCTCAGTTGGCCTTCCTAATGCACAGCATAGATTTGCTAATAGGTTCATCCCAAGGCCTTAAATGAAAATGAGGTTTGTTTCTTGCACATGGAATTATGGGGACTGAATTTACATAACGACAGATTTAACCCACAATAGGAGACTTTGGACTGTGTTTGTCATACAGAAGTACATCCTGGAGCTCTTGCAATTATTTAACTCCTTGAGTGGGAAAGTGGTGACACTAAATCCCACTTCTGAAAGTACTATCAGATGGTGCGTTTGCAGGTCTTAAAAGAATAACAACTAAAGTTCAGACTCATCAGTTGACTTTAAGTATATTTCTTGCCAACCAGAGTTGGAAATGGGTAACACACATATAGAACCAGTCACAGACAAGAAGATGTGCCCTCAAGGGAAAACATCAACAGGTTTTCCCAGCCTGAGCAAAATACTGGGCAGAACAGTTTACAATAAAGTATTTAATAAAAGTCCCAAAAGAAATACGTTTCCATTAAAGGTGGGAGGTCATAATGGCCCTTAGGAAGAGAGCGAACTGAGTGAGGAAAGTTAAAAGTTGCCGTCTGTCTTTAACCTCTGAAATATTTTCTTCCACAGTTGGGACATGTTATTATTAAAATTATTGTTTATGTACCTCATAGAAGCAAAGGAAGAATAGGTCTGTCACCACATCTGATCTTACATGACTGAAAAGCAGCTGCATCAACAAAAAGGGTTTGTTTTGTATCGTGTATTTAAGACATTGATATGAGGTCACAGTAAAGTGCTATCCAGTATCAGAAAAATCAGTCCTAACCTCTTACTGCCAGATATTCTCAAATGCTTTCTTTTAACATCAGTTCTTTCTGATTCTGACTAGCACATCATCAAAACCTTGTGAAACCAGGTTAGCAGGTAGGTAATAGTAAATCTAGAAGCTGAGATGAAGTATACAAGTAATGTGTCCTAAATCTCATCAAATACCAAATTAGAACTCTGTAAAACTGGACTAGAGCATCAATATCTGAGCCAAAAGACTGCAGAAACATTTTAATTCCCTTTTTATACCTTCAACTGGATTCAACATTTCCATTGCCAAAAACTTAGAGAAGTTACAGCTTTACTCCGTGTCAGGTAGGATGTTCCATGTTTCATCATTCCTTAACTATGACAGATAATGCACAAAAAGGATTTTCCTGCTTATCCATCATGCTGATGCACTACAGCACCTGGCCCTCTTTGGGTCAGAGGTGTGTCTGTGTTAAGCTCTCAGAACTTTATGATATGAACTTTTATTTCAATTCCTTACAATCCATCCCTTTCTACCTTTGTGTCCGTACCAGTCTGGGTGATGCTTCTGCAGGGTTGGTTCTCCCCAGCTTCCCGCAGTCCTGCTGTGCTCAAACATTACAGACAGCAGCCAAGGTACCTGAGTGGTGCCTGCCTTTCCCACCATGTGTTCATCCTTTGAAGCACAAAAGAAAGCACACTGGGATTATTTTCCAGCAGATCTTTGAGGTCAGACTGAACCTGGACCCTTACTTTAAGTTGATTTCTAGTGCCTGAGTGCAAGTGATTAAATCAATTATTTGACCTGTGTTCACACAGTTTTCTTATGCTGTTAGGCTTAACTTGCATCCCTTAAGAAAATATTTGATATTAAAGTCTTCATTTCTTTCTCTTTGCATTTCTGTGCATTCATTGAATTAATCTTAGTTGTGTTCCTTGGAGCATTTAGAAGATTTCTGCACTTCCTTGAATGTATATACATTTTAAAAATGTTTTCATGAGGTTTATTCTTTCTACTGTGTTCTACTGTATGTTCATAACTCAGTCCTAATTTTGCTTTTCACTTACAATTCTTTTTATCAGCTACAGATACCATACTAAGAAGGTCAAAACAAGATTTCAGATTCAAGCAGTACTAGCCCCAAAATGCCATCTGGGGTATTCTCTGCTACCTAATCTACTGAACTGTTTATATCACATTATCATGGCAGAATCTTACATATTTCTCCATATTTCTTATCTTGTGTTGTTACTGGAGAATATCCTTGGCCATACTCAGTCTTCCAGGATTTAATTGTGCTACTTCCATGTGTTTCTATTCCAATAAAAGACAATTTAACTCTATCTCTCTGAACTCTCTCTTTAGGAGATCTTGGAACTGCTGTTACACGTGTAATTTTTCTCATATTTAAGGTTATATCCTCTGAACATCCTTCTCTTTGCCAGAATGAGCAACCTTACTGAGGCTTCATGAGGTCTGGTGGTCACAGGAGTTCAAAATATATTCCTACTTTATTTGGCAAAAACAACTGTGGTGCAGTAGCCAAGCCATAGGTTACCTAAGTTATGAATTCACTGAATTCACTACTTGGTACTTTTTACCATAAAAGCCTTTAAAAATTGGATTTTTCTTTTCTCTTTAGCAGGCCGTTAGACATAAATATTAATAAGGAGTCAATGCAACACAGACTACCAGAGAAGGTTTTCCTTCTCTCTGTCTTCAAATGTGCAAATAGTTTGTAACCAAGAGATGATGTAAAGAGAAAACAGTTCAATTATGAACAGCACTATCATCACTTAGCGTTTCTCAGCTGCAGCCTAGTTTTGCATTGTGTTCCTGCAGTTACATTTCATCTCTAACAGCCACAATAACTCTTCATTTCGCCAACTGGGCCCCCATTTGTTGAGTTTTTAATTCCACAAACACGCTGGTTTAAAGCAGCATCTGCAGATACTGCAGGATTACCATGATGCTGAAAGTTTTGAAGGTTAAGAAGGCAAATGCTTGACTCCTGTTGTTAGGTGGAGTGACTGGTACTAGTCGTGAGTCACACACTGTTTTTTCAGTAGAAAAAAAGGAGAGAAAAACCAAAGAACACACCGACAGAGCAGGGAATGCACATTAATCATTATTAAGACAGAAAAACTAATCATGATTGGATTACAATTCACATGATCCTTGTAGCACCAAAAAGCCTGAGGGAAAGAAAGCATCAATATTAACTCTGTGTGCTAATAATACACACCCTTAAAAGTGATTTAAGGAGCATTTGTTTTTCCTCTTCTAAAAGGCAGGATCTTATGCTAGCAGTCTTTACTGGCACTGACTAGTGCCCCATTCTCTAAGCAGTTTTATTTAATGGAGTTAGGTTTAGCAGCATATACTATTTTTTTTTCAATTTTAGTATACAGCTAGGTTATTAAGAAAATCCAGTGGATAATGTAAGCAATTATGTTTACTCCCAAACCTGCTTTTCTAGAATTTGGGTGATAAAAATTCAATTTACAATAAATTAGACTGAATATCCCATTTTAAGCCCTCTAGTTTCAATCCTTGGGATATTATTTGAAAAAAAAAAGTGCCTCAGCCTGTAAGGCTGTCATTGTCTAAAAATGTACATCTTTATAAACATCACCTCTTTGCAATTTTGTTGATATTTTCTAGAACTTGAAAGTGTGCTCTGTAAATAAATGTATGCCCAGAATTTTTATACTTCCCTCACTTGTTCTTTCAGCACAGTGTGCCAGTTCTCGTTTTCAATGCAAGAAAACCATAATGCTTTTCCTGACCTCCTTCATGCAGTGCTGTAGGAGGCCCATCCCTCTGGATTACTCTTATCAAGGGTCAATCCAGAGGTGTGGATTGGATGTTTATTCCACATGGAGGGGCACAAGTGTAATTCCTGTTGCTGTCACTGGAATTTTAGCTGCTTGCACTGGTGTGGATGTTTTTGTGCAGTTTGGCTGTACAAAACCACACATAAAATAGAATCGCTTGGGAATCTATCAACCAAATTCATGCCCGATCTGATGTCAGTCAGAGTTTAATTGGGATAGAGCTTTCTGTCCTCTCTGGTTGTCATCAAAAGGTGCCAAAATTTTCCCCCTTTTGAATCAGCAAGCCCTGTAGGGCTGTCAGGCTGACTCTGTGCTGTGGGAAGGAGTGAGAGGAACCCTCAGCCTGTGGGGATACTCATCGTGGAGGAGGCCCTGCGTCCTTGGCCAAGCACAGCTCCTTCAGCACACGTTCCCCTCTCTCCTCACCTCTACGCTACGGCACAATTTTTCTCTTGCTCTCTCTCTCACTATCTCTTTTCTGTATCTCTCGGAAATCAGACTGGAGTTCAGAGCACTTTCACTACCTTTTATGAGGTAGAGTGTGATGTCATAGATGGGGGCAGGGCTAGTCAACTTTCCACCCACCCACCCACCTGTGCTGAGGGAGCTACGCTTGAGACGGGAAGCGGTGACTCCTCAACGGTGAGTAACCTCCTGTCTCATCTATGTCTTTATAGGTCTGGGGGTGGAGGGAAGAGACATGAGAATGGGGGATTTTTTTGATAGCTTCTCTCTTTTTTAATTAACCATAGGAGTCACAGAGTTAATTGCATGTCTTGTCTTAGTCACCTGCGAAGAAGCGTTTCCTCCCTGTCCTGAAGTCCCAGAGTTAACGTCACCTGCAAAGCAATGCCCACGTTTCTCTGCAGAGGTGGTCCATTTACTGATGGTTAAACTGATCCTTCAGTGTTTATCTTGCCTGGTGAAAAGGCAGGCTCTGGTCCCCTTGAACTCAGTTGCTAAACTTCCATTCATTTAATTACGGTACTTAATTACGGTGCTGGGCCATAATTTTCCTGAAGTTCTTTCTGATTAAATATAGATGGTGTTATTTATATATTGATCATTACTAACTGTGGATAATGGCTGTTTATATGAAACAGATTTTTTTTTTTTTTTAATATTCTCTATTACTGTTTTTATTCACTTTATCCAGAATATTATGAAGCTGTGTATTGACAAGAAGCCATTTATAAGACCTATTTTATAGATGAAATAAAATTCAAAGGTAAATTGTGGAAGACATAAAATTAAGCAGGAAACACTGAGGAGACGTAACTCAGATTTAACCTTTGAAATTGTAAATCAAAGCATTTTACTTTTTTTTTTTTTTCTTTGATAAGAACTTGAGATGGGCAGGGATACTGCTGACTGAATTTCTTGGTGTGTTTTTCGTCTCGCTACCTAAACGTTACAATTTTACTTTAAAGCATTGTCTTGTTACCTATTTCCCTCGGCCCCAGGTATTACTGCTTCACTGTTTTAATATCCCTCAGCATATTAAAAAAGACAAGATGGACTACGAAGACCTTCCTTTCTTGTTCTGCCTCCTGGGAATCTATTAAAGCTGTCAAGATGTCAGAGCTCTCGTACTAGAGGGCGGAAGAAGGATCTTATGAAGATGTTGGGCCCTAGGGATACTGCAAATCTTGCTGTTCTTGTTCATTTAAAGCTCTTTACCAGCTTCCTGTGGGGTCTTGTCATATCCCAGTGAGAGGCACTAAAAGGCAGCGACACGTCCTCTATAAATCAGAGGAGCAGAGTGCAATCACAGCCTTTTCAGCAGAGTTGGTCCATAGTCTGATTGATGAAGTACTTCTATTTTCGGGTGACTGGGTGGCTTTGAGCAATCGGGTAAGGATGCAGACCATTCCATCTTCTGCTCAGTGGCGTGTGTTGGGAATTGGTCCATGGTGATGGATAGATATTCCTCCCTGATGACTCAGGGATGCTCCTTGTATCAATGCATAGGAAATCTAAATGAAATTTCTAAATGAAATTCGGGGAGGGTGAGAGTCTTGTTTACACAGCGACCTGCTGAAACTTTCACTAATGATTGT
>VZRN01002818.1:198687-310494 GCA_013397935.1 Dasyornis broadbenti
TTTATGTGCTTGAGGCATTGTTTCCAAGCCCTTTCCTGAGAAAAGCCAGCTGTGCCAGCACCTATCTCCAAAGTGTCCCTGTGCTGATCTGGCAAGTGTGACTGTAGAGACAGGGAAGTAGCTGAAGGAGCAGATTTGCCTCAAAAAGAGGCATGAAGACATGGAGATAAATCACGTACAGATACAACTCTTACACTTGTGCAAATTAAAAAAGAGTTTGGGGAAATAGCACATTTCTTGGCATTGCAATCTTAAACCCTGCTTTATGCAGCTTTTCATTTTATTTTCTTTGTGACAAAATCAGGAGCAATAGCAGGAGATAACACGTTCTCGTGTAAAGCGTAGAGTGTTTCTGTGCTTTATTGATTTTTTTTCGTATCCAAAGTCTCCTGCATTTTATCACTGAGTACAATTTCCAGCCAACCAGACATGATTTGGACTCCTTTCAGGTAAGAGTGTTAGAAAGACGTGTTTTTTCTTGTTATTATACCTGTTCTCTAGATAAAGAACAAAAGATTTGCTTCTAAAACTCAGCTTGAAAGAGCACTAGATTATTTTGGGCCTTTAATATGTGTGTCTATCTTCAAATTACAAACAAGTCACAACTCATCTTGGGAGGAGGGAGATTACAGACTAGTTAGATATCGTGTAAATCCTCCTTTTTTATTATTCAGATTTAACTGCAATTGGATATGATAATGGAACTCTGTACTGATGCTTTTGACAGAGGCCTGTCCATGTTTTTCTGTCTGTGACCTCAGGTTCAGACAATGTTGTGTCTTGGGTATACCTCTGGCATGTGAATCCTTTTGTAAATGAGTGTAAATTGCTTTTTTATTGGGCTTGATGCTGAGTTTGACAGACTTCCTACTCTAATTTTCTTCAGCCTCCTGGCAATATAAAAATGTTTTAGTTATGGTTGAAGTTTGACTCTCCCGTCAGATAGAGTCTGAACTTCATCTTGTCGCAGACGCTTTATCTTGTTGAGTATTAGGTTTAAATCAGTGATACAAAGTTCTGTTTCCTGTCCATCATCCAAGAACTGAGAGCAGTCTGGTTTTGAAGCTGTAAATGTGGTTGCGTTTGCTTCAGGTAGTGCTGGAATTGTGATGGCCATCAGACAATCCTGCTTTTTGTCTGGGACGTTCCCCCATTGGCATCATCCTCCAGATGTAAGTTCTGTGCAGAATGAGGAAGATTTGGAAGAAAGAAACCCTCAAGTCATCGTGGCAAAAGACTCATTGCCATGTTTCTCAGCTGTAGGTTGGTGTAGAAAGTGTTTCTTCCTCTACATCCAACCTTAGCAAAGAAAATGTGTTGTATAAACAGCCAGATTTGTGGAGTGAAACCCTGTTCCCATCTACAGAACTCCTTTCACTTTATTCACTGAGGATTTCTTCCTTGTCCAGTAGAATTTTTCCAGGTATTTTGGCATTCAGATTGTTGTCAAATACTAAGGTATGCAGCAACAGGCTCTGTAAGTTCTGAGACAGTGTTGTAGCATGAAAAAGACTGCTAAAGCAATTGAATTTTTAAAATTCAATGCTATATAGGATTGCTTGTCCTTGAAGAGTTTCTGGTGTCTGGTAAGAATTGTGCTGGTTTGGTATCTTTTTCCTCCTGTGAAATGGCAGATAATGAGCAGGAAAAGAAAATTAAACATTTATGAGAGATTTTTTGTTATGGGTCAAAGTAATTTCCCCCATTAAATTCTGAAAGGAATGCAACATTATTTAACATTATTAATTAAATGTTAAACACTGAGGAAGTAACCTACATTATATCTGGTAACTACAAGAAAAATTGTAATTTTTGTTTTATAACAATAGTATTGGAGAAATAATTTATTGACTGTAATGCATTTGTTGAATAGAAAAAAACTAATTATCAAAAATTTAAAAAAAAAAAGTATTTTCCACCTTTGGGACCTGCAGGCTGGAGAGACACCACTAATAACTATTTTTCAGAAAAAATAATTAGGTAACATTAACTTTCAGGTGATTCCAATTGTTTTTTTTTGTCATTTCACCATTTCAGTTGCTAAAATATGAACTTTCACATTAAGTGTTCTTCTCAAAGCAAATGAATTAGGATACCATTTTGTCTTTTATCGTTTTGCTTTTAAAATAACCTGGAATAAGTAAAGCAAACACAGAAATGCATTTCTATTATGTCTGTTTAGCTTTTATTGGGAGTGTCAGTTCTGGGAGTATTTTATTTGCTTCTGCTTTTGCAAATTAGCATAAAGCAGTTGGTAAAGTGTTTTAAAATGACAATAGTCCATAGAAGGCAGAACATACCCAGAGTTCTTGCTGTATTCCTGTGTTTTCTGTTGTCCTTGGACATGGCAGCCTTTGTTAAATACAACCAAGTGGGAATGGGAATCCCTTGGGTTTCTCACCTGTAATTGAAAAAATGCAGATGAGGGTGGTTTTTCAGTGGATTGGCCACCTATAAAACACAACTACCCCCAGAATGAATTAAATATTTCATCATGTACAAAGGAGGAAGTTAATTGCAGTCCAATGTGAAAACACATAGCTAGGAAAGGACAAGTAAAATACCATTTTCTCTCTGTAGCTACAGATCCATTTATATCATTGTGACCACATTACACTCCAGATAGACTTTTCTTCTTTAATAGAGATTTTCAAGTACCTAGGATGGTTTTCTCACAATGGACCGTAGCTAGCAAAACCCCCTGTGAGCATTTTGACTGACTGAAACAGACCCTCAGCCCTTGCACAGTGGTGCTTCCATTGGGATGAGAGCATCTGAGCAGCAAACAGGCCATTCTTGCATTGGCTCCCTCTATCAGTGTCATGTTTTGTGCGTGAAATGTGCCACAGAAACATAAGATGTAGCTTCATGAATAAGGTCCTTTCCTTGCGTGCATCTTGTGTACGTAGGAATGGATTTACTGTTAAGCACAGCTGAGAGGAAAAGGTTCTGTCACATAAGAATATAGTCAGAGAAATCTGTACTCCTGATTTGCCATCCAGATTTAAAATTGCTTCATGCAGCCTGATTTGCTCTGGAGACTGTTGATTGACTTTTGGGTTTTCATAAGAGCCACTGTACCTGCCCAGGAAAGTGTGATCTTCCCTTGGAAAGGAGGAGAAGCAAGGAACGCGCCCAGAATTCACAGAAAGCCTTAAGGGCTTGGCAGTGCCTAAGTCGCCTGCTAAAGGTGTGCAAATCGAGTCTTAGCCAAGAGGATTTGAGGAGCTACAGGTTCTTTTTCAACGTGTGAAGTAAATGACATCTGCTCCTCCCAGCCTGTACAAAGTGAACCAGACTAAACTCTTCTTTATCAGTAACTCCTAATAGTAATTTTTTGTACTCATACCTTTCAAGGTCTCTAGGGGCTGTTGTTACCATCTAAGCTGTCTTCCTGCATAACTGATGCACAGGCACCCTGAACTGATGTGCACTAAAAATGTCCAATAGTTAATACATACTAAGCAAAACCATCCAATATTGATTTCACGGTTTCAAGAAATACAATCAATCTTTCATGAGTTCTCGGCACTAATTAATATAACTGCTAAATAAATAATTTGAGGTAATTAATAACTAAAATGACCTGCTTCACCTCTCAGCCATTAAGTTTTGTTTTATCTTTGTCTAATCTGTGGAACTTGAAATGCAATCAGCTTTGTTAACATGGACTTGCTGATTTCAAGCAACACATCTTTTAGTCATTCACTTGGAAATGGGAAAAACAGAGTTGGCTGAGTCTTTCCCATAAAAGATGGATTTTTTGTTACTGAGTGTCTTTAAATTCTTTCCTAGTTCCTCAGGATTGTTCTTGTATTGAGAAGAGGACTCAGCATCCCATAACTGTGGATAGCAGATAAACTGAATATGATAATTGAACTTATTTCATCAGTCTCCTCCTCTTTGTGTGCTCAAGGAGTGATTGCCTGGGATCCTGCAGAGAATGAAGGTCCTTATTGGGTAATTAGGTGTCATCTGCTATGAAGCTGGCCAAAATAAAATCTACATTTATGACTTTTAGCAGCTAATTAGATATCAATCACTTGCACTCTGTATGACTTGCCACTTTCCTGATTGTTATCTGCAAATTTCATCAAGTGAGTGACTTTTTTTCCAAGTTTTTAATAGAAATATTGATATTATGAAGCCACCAAATAGTTTCTCCAAGATCCCACTGTGAAATTCGCTGTTGAGGACTGATTTATTTTTTGTGTGTGTGTATGTACTTCTGGAAGCAGCTGCTGGAGAATCTGGAATCCTTCTGTGTATGTGCCTTGTTAGTTTTGTGTCAACTGAGTTTTTAATCAAACTGTCATGTATTACTAAGCAAAAGACCTTTCAAAGATCCAATTATACCCACGGTGTTATTTTAAGCAATTCAAAGTTTAATCATACCAAAATATGGTGTAGGTTACTTTGAAAATATTTTAACCCACACAACCCTTTGGTTACCATTAACTGCATTTCTTTCCTCTATTTATGGAGTCTGTCACAGACATTGCATCATGTAATTCGGGAGTGCTGTCAGCTGAGCTGGCCTGTCATTTCACAGGTCATTTTATTTGCATTGCTCAAGTATTTCGAGACTAGAAACTATCTGCAATTCTTTTGATGTCTTCTCCCACTTTTCAAGGTTTATTAAAATCAACAGCAATCATAGAGAACATTCTTAAGCAACCAGCTCTCCTAATACTACCCATTCTATATCCTTGCTCACTGGAAATACAGATTTTTGCTTCCCACAATTTCCCTTTCTTTTGATGGATATTTATTATTATAAATATGAAGACATCTCTGGAAGTTAGATTTTCTCCTTTCTAAAACATAAAATATAATTCTTCCCCATTACAGTGGTGTGAAACACAGGGAGAACATCTCTTTTCAATGCTTTACTATTAAGGACAAAAAATTCCAGCTTTATTCTCTCCCATTTCTTCAGCTGTTTTGCAATTGCAATTGCTGGCTATTTTACTTAGATTATGTGTATATGTAAAAGAAGCGAGAAATCTTGATTGCCGCAAGATTCAAGAAGAGTTGCAAATAGTGGAGGAAAATTGCAGCACAGCTGATAAGCAGCTCAAAAACTCCTCAAAACCTGAAGGATTTTCTCTAGGGGGAAGAAAACCCTGGAATTATGTTCTTGGCAGATCTTTTTCACCCTTAATTATTCTAACTGACCAGGTCCAGTGTAGTTACTCTTATGTTCTTTATAAATTTTATATTTTCCTCAGCATTCACAGTTCGTAGAGTTTTGTGGGACAGTAACCTGAGTTTATCTTTTATGCTTGAGAGGGCTTTTCTCCCCAAAAGGAGGTAAACGTATTTGTGAAGAGGTCTAAGCAGCAGAGCACCATTATTTTGTGTAGCAAGTCAAAGGCTCTGTTGGCTGTTAGGCCCAAAATCCGTCATTATATCTGTAATTCTGTGGGCATTGCTAGGGAGTAAAGGCTGCCTTCTGTACGTGCAGTAATTTTCCTGGTGGTGCTCTTATTTGAAATGTTAATTTTTCCTTCTTATGATTTTTTTATGATTAACGTTTGGAGAAGTGCATTTGTTTCTGTGCCCGGATTTTGTAAGGAATTGACACACTCAGGGCTTGATTCACTGCTGCCTCATTCCAGCTCTGTGCCAGCGCAGCAAAGCACAGCTTAAAGCTGGAGCAACGTGGTGGCGTAGGAAGATCTAAATGTTAATTGGAATGATGTTCATTCAGTTTAATTCTTCTTTACTGAGCCATAATACGAGCAAGGAGCTGGAGGCCGTAAGAAAATCACTGGAAGTGCTCAGGTGGCCAAATTGGATGCATGGAATGGCCACCAGCAGATTTTGGAGAACACTCAGCCTGTGATGGGGTTTTATGTCTCTTTTCTGATTCCAAGTCTTGGAAGTGTTTCACAAGATAAATGGATATTATGGTCAAAGACTGAGTATCTGCATCTTAAAATGTGATTAATAATGGTGAAAACAGCGAGCTCTTATCTGCTCTACCAGCGTGCTGAAACTGACGAGAATTAAAGAAGCATCAAAATTGTGTAACATGGTTTCCTAAAAGGTGCCATTGCAATCTGCATCTGATCCTGAAGAAGTGCAAGATTCTGCCTGCCCCTATCAATACAGTCCGTAAAGTTACTGATTACTGTGTTCAGAGGTGTACGCTGAACTCTGTGTGTGTGGGTTTAAATATCTAAGTGCCCGCTCATTTCAAAATGCTTCCTTTAATCATTCTGTTCCTTAAGATACGTAAAACAGCTACCAGAATGTTTTCTTCATGATGGAAAATGTGAAGCTGTTGGAAACCTCCAGCAACCAGAATTCATTCAGGAATGTGCAACAGAGGCTCAATCCATTCAGTTTATCCACACTGATTATGAAGTAAACACTATTTGATGGTATCACTTTATATTCAATATCAATCCACCAGTGTTTCAAAAAGAATCATTTAACAATGAATAATGCTTGATTGTAGATCTCTGTAGTAAATTAGAATATCCTAATTTAATAGAGTGTGATCTGTTATTTGCCAACAAACATACAGATTGCCTTATAAATCATGCAGTAGTGTGGTTATAGAATAACACTAGACTGGATTATATTTCATTACTCCCTATTGAACAGTCATGTTTCTGCCATGTAATGTAATTTTCCATCTTTTAACTTCGTTTCTTTTACTAACAGAAATACAAATTAGTCCCGAGGAAAAATATTTACTGGGGGCAGGCAATTAACTGTGCATTTCAGGGAATGTCACCACGAACGTGAATATCGTAAAAATGGGTTTGTTTTTTTGGTTTTCACCTCACTGTATGTAGCTGTTTATGTATTTAATGAACCATAATGAGTTTAAGGCCAGAGCAGAGGAAATGAAAAACACCGGGTAAGTATAGATTAATGTGGTTTCAAATACAGGCTTTCTGTAATGTCTATTTTTGTTCACATCAGTCAGTGACACTTCAGAAGGAGATTTCTCCTGAACTCTTCTGTTAATGATTCAAAGTCCTTGAGGTGAAGTATGGTGTGGCTTTTGTTATTGCCTTATGACTGTTTGTCCTGCTTACCTTGCTTCGCACTTACATTGCAGAATCATACACTCCCAAAATAGGGAGCAGAAGAGCTTTGGAGTGAAGTGACACAGGCCATTTATGCTAATTAAAAACAGCTAAAATCTTACTGAACATGTGAGGTGGGATCAAAGAGTTAAAGTAATACTACATCCCAAATCATTCCTACAGTCTGGGAAAGACAGAAATAATTGAAGCAGTTTCCATGGTATAACTGAAAGGCTTTATCACAAAAAAATGGGTATCCCACTCTTTCTTTCAGTGTTTTAGGAAAGGGATAATTGAACATCATAAGTAGTAACATGCTACAGTCCTTAGGAGAATATTTTTAGGACCTACTGCTTTGAGAATATCCACTCAGGTTTGGCAAGTGCCTGATTCACGTCGTGGAACACTGAGGCATTGCCTGGGAAGTCCCATTATGTGCTTGAAATCCTTTTGAAAATTTTGGCCAGGGCTATGTACTTCACTTCAGTGTAGGATGGAAGCTTGCTGACTGGAAGTCCCAGCGTTTTGAAGTTCAGCAAGTCCTTAAGTCTCACATCCCCAGGACCCAGGAACCTCAGGCAGACTCGTGCATGGGAGAAGCACAAAGGTAGAGGTACAAAAAGCCTGGTAACCACAAAGTAACATTCCTTGAGACCGTAAGGAGCTCACACATTACAGGAGCTGCCAAAACCTGCAGTTAACTGCCTCATCTTTTCATTTCTGTAGGGGTTTCAGAATCTCCTTTCATCTTTTCAGATGGGATTCTCTAACAAGCTCAGCGCTGGCCTCACACTGTTCCCGTAGACATCATTGAGGGGGGTGTTATCCTGGGCTTAACAGGAATAATTAGAACAAACTGGAACACTTGGGAAAAATCCCTGTTGACCTGTTTTGCAGTTTCTGTCATGTAACAGTAAAATTTTAAAGGTTTAAGTTGAGAAGTGAGGGGATTTCCGTGCAAAAAGAGACAACTTCTTAAACTGTAGTAAACAAGTCAACAACAACAAAAAACCAAACCAACCAACCAGACAAAACACGAAACAAAAATAAAACAAAACAAACCAAACCAACCAAACAAACAAAAAACCCAAAAAAACCACAGACAACACAAGTTTTTCCTTTAACTTATTAAAAAAGGTAATGTGAGGTATCATAGTCTTACCTTTACTGTTCAGTGCACGGTGTTGCCAGTGCTGGATACTCCAAGGTACCCCAAGGAAGAGGATTTGTTCCATCTTTTATGAGGTCTGGGAGGATCCAGGCTTCAGTCAGGAAATGGCCCGGTGATCCAGCCGTGGAATAACCTTGCTGTATTTTGTTTTGGAGTAACTTTGCTATATTTCGTTTTGTTTTCTGTTTGTAGCTGGACAGTGCCACTTCCCTCATCCAGGCAGCTAAAAATCTGATGAACGCTGTGGTCCTTACAGTGAAAGCATCTTATGTGGCTTCTACTAAATATCAGAAGGTCTATGGTACTGCTGCAGTGAACTCTCCAGTTGTGTCTTGGAAGATGAAGGCCCCCGAGAAGAAACCTCTAGTAAAGAGAGAAAAACCAGAAGAATATCAGACAAGAGTGAGGAGAGGGTCCCAGAAGAAACATATTTCCCCTGTACAGGCCTTAAGCGAATTTAAAGCGATGGATTCATTCTAAACCACTGAGCTTTACCAGGAGGGTTTTATATTCTTTTTTGTATGCGTACCTGCCGACTTGTGTGCGTCTGGCATGGGGTGGGGGGACAGAGTGACCATTTGCATGCGACCTGAGATTCTATTCGAGTAAATAACTCTCTGCAGTGCCCAAAATTCAGGGCATTGCCTTCTGATCTTAAGTGGACTTAACTCCAAGCTTCCTTTTTAAACTAAACTATAGCATTAAATTGGCCAAAGAATTTGCATCATTGGGGTATACGTGTGGAATAAATTACAAATTCAAGTCTAAACCCCAAAATTTTTATGCATGCAGGAAAACATTAGGTTGGCAGGTATATTAAGTGGAAAAAAAAAAATGGAATTGTAATGGTAGACCATAAAGCTTGTATTGCTTCTGTTGCAGTGCAAAAATGTACTAGCCAATATGCTTCAATGTGTGGCCCAATAATTAAATGATATAACTTTTAAGTCATCTTCATTATAGTATGTGAATTTTTAAAACGGATTCAAACTAATTCATCTTAAAACTGCTTCTTTTAAACCAGATTTTGTTCTTTATATTCTAGTAGTGTTATGATTGCTCACATTTCAATTAATCCCATTAATATAACCGGAGGTTTACTTTTGCCAATTGAATTCCTTATGGTGGAGTATGAAGCACAATATGGTGATTGACATTGCCTTTTATATTATGATTATTATTCTGATTATTATGATAATATTAGTAATAGAAGACCTGGTGGTGGAATGTTTAGAGACACGGAAACTGACAGTGTGAGAATTTAGAGGCAAATATGTAGGTGTAGCTTGGATTACAGGTATCTGACATACCATTGTAACCACTAACTCAATAAACTCATTTAACCTTGGAATCCTCAACCTGGCTCTTCTCCTTCAATGCACAGATGTCTCCTGCAGTTAATGTACAGGGCTGCTAATTCTGCCTCCTGCTTACTTTTTTTTGTCTTCTTCATTTTTTTTTTTTTTTGTGAATTTTCTCTTCTTTTTAATAACCAGAAAAAGCCAAACATGGTCAGTGGGTCAAAAGCAGAGTTTGAATTTGAGACACTTTTAAGCCTCAATACATATGAGACATAATGTGTCACGTGGGATGAAATTATTTGGTTAAATACAACACCTCCGAACAATCATAATGATAATTCAATTTATTAAGCTTGTGAGGTTGGCACTCCAGAACCTTGGAAATCACATATTGTGCCACACTTTCCAGACTTGTATAAAGTCCACTGCACAAATATCTACTTTTGTTCCCTTTAACCCCAGCAGGTGCTCAACTACAGAGCCTGTATTATCGTTATCAAAAAGTCTCGGTATATATAAAAGAAAAACAATGAGAATCTGTTAATCTTCCTTGTAATGAAATACTGTCAAGTTAAGGGAGCGTTCATGGCCTCACAGGGGATTCGAAACACTGTGATAAACACTGAGTTACACCAACAGTGACACATGTAACCCGTGCAGAGCTGTTGAGAGATGTTTGGATGTTGTCTCAGATAACGCTGGTTATTCCTCAGAATAGCAATGCACCAAATTTTGTTCTATTGCCCTCCTACACAGTCTATGTAAAGAAATGTACTCTCAGAGGTCTTTCAGGAAATTACTATTTTTGCTTTGTTCAGTTGTGCTGTGTAATAAAAGCGGTTCCCCAATCAGAACCGGAGAGCGTAGACACGACCGAAATAGGTGAGATACGGGGAAGTCCTTGCAGAGCTTTCCCTATAAAGCCCTGGAGTCTGACATGGGATGACATTGCTTGTGGCAACAATAAACCCTCTAAAAGTAATTGGGATCTTTACAAATGAGATTACAGAGAGAAAAGATTCAGAGTTTAAAGAAAAAATAGCAATTTTGCAGACAATTAAAAATGTCCCGGCATCTGCATGAAAAAGGAAACTAGGCAATTTGCCATGAGTAAAGGTAATACCACTTCTTCAGAAGTGTTTTGTTCTAAAACTCTGATGGATTAACTCGATGGTGGCTTTACAATTATGCTGTTGCTATAAAAGGCATCTCAAACTTGGAAAAGTTTGGAAGAAAGCATGCAGGCAAATGTCATCTATGTGGAGTCTACAGTGCTGGAATCTCCCTGCATAAAGATCGTAGTGAAAGGAATCTGGCGTCAGTCACTCAGTCAAAAGAGCAACTTTGTCTTTGAAATGCTTCACGAAAATCAGAGTCAGTGAGGGGAAAATCCAGAGGGATTTTGGGCAACTTAGTCCATGGCCATTAGAATCTTACTTGTGGACGGATTATTTGCCTTTTGTCCATCTATGCTCTAAATATCTTTATGGCCGCAATAACATTTAGTGTTGATAAATTATAAAGTAACGCACATGAAAAAATGAGCCAAGACCCAACCACAATGGGCCAGTTCAGTGCCCAGCTCGTGTAGTAAAGACAATAGGATGAGGACAGGTCTGAAAGAGGAAAATTTTGTGTTTGAATAGTTCATGCAAAACTTTTTATCAACTCATGCGAAACAAGGGATGGTTTAGGATGGAAAAGTACATGGACTCATGAGAAGCATTACAAAATCTGGAATTTCTGTCATGCAGGGACAGACTAAATCAGGTAAGGCATCTAGAGTTTTGAACTAGATGGTCTTTATGGTCCCTTCCAACACAAACCATTCCATGATTCTATGAAATTACTAAATAACCAAAAAGTAATCACTGGCCCTTAGAACTCAAAAATTCGGAGTGACACAGTGAACTAGCAAACAGCAAGTTCAATATTTAAGAAAAAAAAAAATTATTAAAATAAGTAAATTGTGGAATTCATTTTCACAATGTCACGATTGCCACACTGGTAACTCCATTAACTGCACCAATCAAGAATTCATCCCACAGACTTTTCATCCTGGAATCTTGCAAATCTTACAGATCTAGAAGAATTTTGAGTGTAATATAAAGAGTAGGCATAAAAACAGAATGATGATTTCGGAAATGTTCTCCAGAGACAAAAGGGAACTCCTATCACCAGCTGGAGCTCCACACCTTTGCTCAGAAACCTGCATCTCTGTCTTTCTCATGACTATCACCTTGGTTCTCAGGCAAAGTGTGTGGGTATCACACATATTCCTACAACGCAAAAAATTTTCTCTTCAAATTTTACCTGCAATGCAAGAGAAGCAATTACATTTATATATTTCTTGATGACAGATTTTTTTTTTTTTTTAATAATTATTTGCTTCCAGCAGATAAATATACTGCAAATGACTGTTTCAAGATCAACATGAAAGTCAGAGAGGCTTCCCTGAGCTGGGGACAGTTTCTAGTGTGGTTTTAAATTTTGTGGTCCTTCTTCCTGTTGTTCATATGCCAGGCATTGCATTTTTCTCTATGAGAATCAGACACCCAAGTTACCCAAAGCAGTCAGAAATGCCTGTAGCTTTTCACCTGTGGCCATGAGAAGAAGATTAGAGAAAAGAGTTTGGCTTCCCATTGTAAGAAACTTGCCATTTAATAAACTTCCCATTTTGGCTTTCCCATTTTAACAAACTACAGGAAAACAGCTATGAAAATATTTTAATTTATCATTTACTTCTTCAGCAAGGAGACAGATCCTGAATTAAAAAGTCAGAGAAAACAGCCTGTAGAAAGTTTTCAAAATAATTTTCCTAAATTTTTTTTACCCTTACTTGTTTATTTATTAAATTAAGGATCCAAAAATGAAGAGTTAAAATAGCTAAATAAGTATTTTAGGTGAAGAAGCCAGTAGTCAAGGAGCTGCTGAGCAGGACATTACTACAAGGGAATAGAGGTTTGGAGTGAAGGAAAAGAACTTAGTACATTACTCAGACATAGCACTTTTTAATCCTTAATTCCCAGGGATCTCAATCTCATTATTAAATTCATACAAGAGTTTAAGTGCTTGGCTCAACGTGAATGATAGTTTTTATATGTTTAAAGTTGAACAAATGCTTTGATAATAAGGGAGCAGGGGATAAAGCATCTGCAGAGATTTGCTTTGATCCCATGTTTTCCTGCTGCCGTGCCTTCAGAGTATGAAATGCTGGTCAATAGTTCAGGTTTTTTACACTTTAAAGAGAGGTGGACCAAGGTGGGGGGATGCAGTGGGAAACAATCCCACAAACACAGAAATACTGTGTGGATATTTTTATATCTGGCTCTTTATTCTGTACCTTCATGAAAGATGGCCAAAGCAGGGTTCCGTGGCTCTGTGAAACTCGAGTAAAATACAGAGGATGGATATTTAGAGGCTTAAAATGATGCTTCTGCATATAAAAATGCAGATTTCAGTGGGATTTTCAAGCACAAACTGAGTATCAGTTTGGGGGTTTTTTTAAGTAAACCCCTGGTATGAACCTGAATTAAAGGCTTATGGTAGAAACAAGGCAATGTCCTTTCACTCTTTCTATAAAAATGCTGTCAAACAACCTCTCAGACCAGACTGCACTGTTCGGTTAATTTGTATGATGAATGTGTGCATGGAGAAGGAAGGAAGCTGCAAGAGACAGAAAGGATAAATTTTTTTTGGTTGAGACTTCATCAGGAGTTTGTCCAGGAGTGAAAGGTCAGGGCTGAAGCTGTGTCCCAGGGCAGGCACATTATCCCGTGTCATCTCAGCAGGGAATTCAAGCACCTGTTCGGAAGTTGAGCTCGCCCTGCTCTTGCTGCCGCGTTGCACCTGCAGAGATCAGGAATAACCAGGATTTTTTCCGGTTTCTCACTGAATGACCAAGTGCATCCTCAAGCAAGGGTTCACACATTTCTCCTGCTTTAGATATTTTTCCCTTTATGACTCAGTTAACACCAAGTTATGGAGAACTTGACAGCTTGATAAAAGCTGTGGGAGGTAGAAATGTATTTTCGTGCTCTACTTATACCTTTAAAGGAATAAATATTTAATTACTTGAGGACTGTTTCCTTGTTTTGATAATCTTAGGTGAGGTGTCATAGGTGAGTAGCTGTTACCCAATCTTAACCTCTCCCTTTGGGCAAAATTTCAAAGTTCCAATGTTGTTTGGTAACTCCTGCATAATAATGAGCTTGAAAAGAGTGGAATCAGAATTTGAAATGTTTGTACTTACCTGCTTTATCCCAGTTCGCTAAAAATTAAACACAAGGAAGAGGGAGAGATAAAGTAATGTTTCTAAGGACTCCTAGAATATTCAGAGGTAATGACTCTACCAGAAGGATGTGTTTGATCTATTATTTTCTTTTCCTGAAATATTTCATGCAGAAATTGTTAAAAAAAACCAGTTCTTTGGTCTGCATTTCCAGGAGGTCGTATTAAATTATCTTTATGGCTCTGTCTCCTCACTGAACTGTGGATTTGGATGCTAGCAGGGGGATAAATGAAAATAAAACTCCATTTTAAGTCTTAATTTCTCATAAACTATTTGATTATTGATTATTATTGATTCTATAGCTGTGACTATTTTTAATTATGCATTCTCTGGGTGTGCCTGCACAAAAATTTCCAGGATACACAGAGGTGACCAAAAATCTCACAAGCAGCAATCTACTCCCCAGGAACAATGTGCTGCATTTATTTAGCTGGAATATTGCAAGGATGTCCCATTCTGGATGGGATGTATTGAGTTTTTTAAGATCTCTGAAGATCCCAATGCCTGAATTTTATATGTATGTGTGTGTGTATATATTTATTTACATATATACATTTATGTTGGGCCCCTCACTCCAGGAAAGACATTGAGAGGCTGGAGAGTGCCCAGAGAAGAGGAAGGAGCTGGGGAAGGGTCTGGAGCACCAGGAGCGGCTGAGGGAGCTGGGAAAGGGCTCAGCCTGCAGCAAAGGAGGCTCAGGGGGAACCTTGTGGCTCTGCACAGCTCCTGACAGGAGGGGGCAGCCGGGGGGGTCGGGCTCTGCTGCCAGGGAACAGGGACAGGAGGAGAGGGAACGGCCTCAGGCTGGGCCAGGGGAGGCTCAGGTTGAATATCGGGGAAAAAAAAACCTTCACAGAAAGGGTTGTCAGGTGTTGGAACAGGCTGCCCAGGGAAGGGGTGGGCTCAGGATCCCTGGAAATGCTCAAAATGTGTGGATGTGGCACTTGGGGACATGGTCAGTGTGGCCTTGGCAGTGCTGGGGGAATGGTTGGACTGGATGATCTCAAAGGCCTTTCCACCCTAAATAAATCCGTGATTTTACCTGTATGAACTAGATGGTCTTTAAGGTCCCTGAAGGTCCCAGATATATGTCTGGGGGTTGGTAGGGGTTCATTGTTTGGGTTTGGTTGTTTTTTTGGCTTTGTGGAAGCCCAGCCCGGTCCAGTTAAACCACAGGGCCCCGGTTTCCTCAGCTTTTGGCAGCAGCGTCACCGCCCAGCCTCACTCAGCGTGACAGAGCCCCGAGGCTGCAACCTGCAGGAGCTCCCTCTGCTCATTGTCATACACAAATTCCATTATTAATTAGGCCCTGGTCTACGGCTGAGGCCGTAAGGAAGATCCATTATTTGGTCCATAATTGTGGAATAAATTAAAATCACCAGACTTTGTCATGGAGGTTTGTGAAGCCCATGTGCACCTGAGGTTCATTTGTCCCTTCAGACAGGGCTGTGAATCTGCAGAGTGCTCACCTGAGGGCTCAGACAGCTCCGGGGTGTTTCAGTGAATCATTCCTTTGCCCTGGGAGGAAAAGCTCCTCCAGCTTTCCCATTACCCCGATCTCAGGTGATTTGGGTGCTCACACCATTGTGTATGTTTGGGGGACATTTATGATCTCCTTTCACTTGCAATAATGTCTCAAAAACTACAGCTGATGGATCTCAGACGCTGTGGGAAATCCCTGTCCCTCAGAGCAGTTTAAACCACAGATTTGTGTTTGTGTGGATTAGTGGGAACATTCTCTGCCTGAGGGCACGGGGTGTGCTGCAGGTACCTCCCACATCAGCTTTGGTGCACACTGACCGAGAGTCACCAGTCCACAGGAAGAGATTTTAGCTTTGTTCAGTGTGTGCATCTTCAAGTGCTTCCACTGCTCATAGAAATAATCTTTATTTTCCTTTTGCCTACGACAGTGACTTTGTCAAATGGTTAAGTGAGAAAACCCCCAATTTACATCTCAGCCCCTATTTTGCATGGACACCATATGACAGAAATATCTATGGGAGGGGAAGGAGTGATGTAAATTCATAAATCAGGCATTTTCTGGAGTCACAAAAACTGTATTTGATAAGATCTTGCATGTTGCCTTTTCTCTTTCTTTATTTCTTTACAATTTCTTTCCTACTGTGCT
This sequence comes from Dasyornis broadbenti, assembly GCA_013397935.1. Taxonomy (NCBI): domain Eukaryota; kingdom Metazoa; phylum Chordata; class Aves; order Passeriformes; family Dasyornithidae; genus Dasyornis; species Dasyornis broadbenti. The sequence goes on from VZRN01002818.1 coordinate 214,625, forward strand.
TGATCCATTTCTACTACCTGTTCTTTCTCTTTTATGTGTAAACTTTCATCACTTCGGCATGAAGAAGCTCGAAGCATCTCTCGTGATTGAAGGGGACCTGGATCACTATTTCACCCATTAAAATTCTAGAGCTGGTATTCGATTTTTACACAAATCAATCCTTTAAAAAATTTCTTTACTTCTGAAAGAATCATGAGAAGGGGTTTACAGTCCGTATCTCTGTGACTGCAGTTGTGTGAAAGCCATTGCAATCTGTACCATGAAAATTTTCAAATTAGAATCTCTGGGAGGAGGAGGAGGAGAAAAAGCATTTTGCACTGGCGTCTCTGAAAAGAAGCCTAGAAAAACAAATCCTGAAATAAAATAGGCCATGGTCAGGTGTATTTCCTCTTGAAGTTCTACGCCTGATTCCTTGGAAATCGGTGAAGAAATAGGTTGAAACAACTTTAGAAAAGTGTTTATTTGGATGGATCTTATTTGATGTTAAATTTAAGAGATATGTAAAGGTCTATGGTGGGTTTATAATTTAAATTTTAATAGAGCTTAAGGAAGAATGTAGGAAATGAGGGTTTTGATCTGCCTTCAGTGTCTCTCTTCTCCCCTTTTCACCATCCTAAGGATTTTTCCTGGTGAAATTGCAGTCAGGTGAGCACATTGTGCTTATCCAGGCTGATGCAGTGTTTCCCCTTCCACTTCGTGTAAATATATTCTGTATATTAAAGAATAAAATAAAGCAGAAAAAAAAAAGAAACAAAAGTCTGTAAAGGTTTTATATAAATTCTCAGACTAAAAGAGACCTAAACCACTGGCCACTGTGTCTCCTGAATGAGATATAGATATTGGAGACTCTCATTGAACCCCCCATCACCAGGCTGATGGTAAGAAAAATAGAACTGAGTTGGTCTAAGTCTATGCCCACCCAGATACTCACATGTAAACCGGTAATCTCTGTTATTTTTTAAAAGAGATTTCATCAGTAAAAATTTTTTTTTTACTGTTGAGGGTTGCATTTTGAGACATATTTTATTACAGCATCCTACTTTATCACCATTGGTCTCCTCAGCTAATTTTTATTGTGTGGTTCCTAAGAATCTTATAAAAAAATAACTTATCTGTGGTGGGTTTTTTCCCTGTAAAGCATAAGTCAATAGAATTCTTGGAAAGATTAAAAAAGAAAGAAAAAAAAAAAAAAGAAACAAACAAAAAAGAAACAAAGAAACCAAAAAAGAGCACTGATACATATTTAGTTGCCTCTTGATTCTTCCAGATATCAAGTCTACCAATATTATACAAGAAACTCAACACAAAAGATCTGCAACTGCCCTCCTGAAAGGGCTGCACGCCGTGGTCACCATCCTTCACCGTGAGACTGCTCCATCTTCCAGATGAAAATTTTGTGGATTATGGGAAATTTTCAAGCCTAAGTCTGAAATTAGATAGTCCATGTAAACTGATTTAATGGATAAAGGTTTTCACTTTGGGAGCTGTATTGGCCAGGCTGAACTGGGGTGAGTTTAGCTTGACTCGTGTCCCCAGATCATCTAATTGTGCACAGCCAGGCACGAGGATCTTTTAGTTCTTTCCCTCACTGCAGAAAGATGGAGCAGAAAGCTGCTTTCAAACACAGATATAACTGTAAAAGACTGGCATTTGCCTCCATTTCAGAAAGTACTGCCTTGGTTTAATGAAAATGTGAAGAAATCACTCCTTAAATGAGTCTTTTTTTTCTTAATCTCCTTCTCAAATGCTTTTCAGACTTGGGGGGGGGGGAAGAAGAGAAAATTACCAGGGCAGCTCCAATGCCCGTTAATTTATACCGGTTTAAGTCCCAAAAAAGAGAGCCTGACTGAGAATATGGTTTGTTAATTGACCTTCTAATTGACCTGTAGAGCATCATGTGTTGGGCATACTAAGTTGTCTCCTGATAATGCCCTCCTCATCAAGGCTTATTGCTTTGGTGCAGCTCATTAGGAAACGAGGGCATAAATCAAACTTGAGAAGAGGAATGGAAAGGCTGCAGCTGGTGTGGGAAAGTCGGAGTTCCCTGCGTGCTGCAGAGGGCACGCTGACCTTTGCTTCGCCGGGCCTCGGGTAAGAGATGCGTTTATTTGGGAGCTACGCCTCCCATTAAGTTTAATTGCTTCCCTGGAGCTTCCCTGGCTGAACGGAGGGTGGTTCCTGGCTGAGAGGATGTGGGCAAGGTAAGGCTCCTGGCAAGGGAGGGATTCACACTCCTCTGTTGGGTTTGGGGCTCAGAGGTGATGGCAGGAGCTGCAGAGGCTCCCCAGCAGCGGAATCTCTCTCTTGTCTATGACAGAGGCTGCTTGTAGGAGGTAACCTGCATTTACAGCACTTCTACAGGAGAAATGAGCTTACAGAGCTCGTTCGGAGCGAACTGCATTTATTATTGATGAAAGATTTTGGGTTGCAGCGACATTTTATTTTTCCTTTCAGGATTGGTGTTTCTTGCTCGGGAGGTCTTTTCTGCATTATTAATTCAATCATACAGAGCACCTTGCTCTTTTATTTTCTGCTTTCACATTCTTCTCACTCCTTCCAAAGCCATGGGATTTTAGGTTTGCAGTCAAGCTTTTGAAAGCTATGTTCTTGCCTAAAGAAATACCTGAGGACTGATTAGTTTATGACTTTTTTTCTTTTTCCTCTTCCCTCCTCAGCATTTTGTGTTCAGGAAGGAAACATGGTTATTTACGTTAACCTAATTGGGTGGGCATCTTATAATTCCCTACTGTGATGGCATCAGGAAGCTTTTTCAGTAGCCTGGGATGGAGGAAATGTTGTCAAACAGCTTTTTGTTCTTTATCACACATTTCTGCAAGAGAAAGCTTGGGCCGAGTGCATCCACAACACAAAGGTTTCAGTGATTTCAGAATTCTCATGGAGCTTCATCTCAGACTGTTCAGATGGGTCCAGACCTCGTTCCCCTGTGTCATTCTCTGTTCCTGTGCTGTTTTCTGAGCTGGTATCTACCCCGTGCCACAGAACAAGACCTGGAGATAACCAAACCAGCTGTGCCTGAGCTGCATCTGGAACCAGAAGCAGTAAAACTGCACCACAGCCTTTTTCTGAGCCAGTAAAGCCCTGATAAGCAGCATTTTACAATGGCTGAAAAAAGTTATCCAGGGTTTAAATGCAGCAAAGACATGACTTTTCTCTACGGTAATCTTTTATAAGGAGATTAAAATAACTGTAAAAGTCAAGATTCATTAGAACATATGCCATAATATTTCTTAACTAAAATGCAATAATATCTTGAGGAAACAGAATAGTCATTTAAAAAAGCACTGTGAACAACTACCTTTGTCCACTGCACTATCGCAGCTGGTTCCTGGAATTCAGGCTTGTTTTCCATCAATCCCTGGCTTTCTGACTGGAAGCTGTCCTCAGAGAAACTGCCTTCCCATTTCCTTCAATGCCTGCACCTCTCAGATGCCCTTCTTTGCACTCTGTGCTCCCTCCCTTGTCCTTCCCTTTTCTTCTGGCTCCATTCTGGAGCCTGATTCCTCTTTCTCCAGGGAATCTCTGCTTCTCCCCATCACTTTTCCCAGGCAGCCTCTGTCTATTCAAAGTTGGCTGGAGAGCCCCTGCCCCACACGGTGTAGGGTGAAGACGTCCAGCTCTGTGTCCCAGGGGTGTGAATTGGGATTGTCCAGAGCAGAGCCATCCCCAAAGCATTGTTTGTCAGAAAAGCGAAATGTTCCTTTTGGATTGCACCCTCTGTGGTGATCACCCTGAGGGCCGGGCTGATGGCTGGCCCTGCATTATCCTGTCAGGATGCACTCAGCAGTGACCTCAGACGCTCTGCTAAACCACTGAGCTCCGTTTGCTGCCTGGCCACAGGGAGAAACTTGGTTGGGATACCCCAGGAAAACACCTCGGGGGCTCCACACTGTGGGCCAGCAATGTAAAGTAGGAGGAGAGGAGCCTCCTGTTTCCCAGCAGCAATTCCGTACACTTTTGGGACACCTTTCTTTTCCCAGCTAATTCCAATTTGAAACAGATTTTTTTCCCCTCTCTCACTTTGGCTCTGGTGGGTTTTGAGGGAGTTTAGATTTTTGTTTACTTCCTGTCAAAGTGTGATTTCTCAAAGCAGGCTTTGATGAGGGAGATTGATTTGCGTGTTTTATGTTATGGGGATTTGTGTGTTATCGGAACTGAAATTGTGCCTTGCATGACACAAATGTTACTGTGGGAACCAAATACTCAGGATTGGCTCTCTTAGCAAGAGCTTCCTTTGCCTGGAAAACTTTTTTTTTCCTAGGCTTTCAATCTCTCATAAGCACAGATAGACCCTGAAGTGGTGGTGTATTTGTTACAGACACTTGAATTTCTTCATTTTTAGATCAGTGCCTTTGTAAGACTCACAAAACTTGCTTGCAAACCACGGTACAGAAGTGTGAGTGCTGGGAAACATTAAACTGTTGGGTTGTTTACTGCAATTAGGGCATCAAAGGCACTATCTGGGCACTTGGCGTAATTATTTGGGTTAGGTTGCATTTGGAGGTACAACTCATCTTTCCCCAAAATGTCAGATTGCTTAAAAAATAATCAGAAGTCTGGCAGACGTGGGAACCGGTGGTGGAGGTGGCAAAGGAAACCAGACCATCGATGAAGAGTGGGTGTGGGAGCTGAGTTTCTGATCCCTTTGAAATACTCAGAATTTCTGTGCTGGATGGGGGTGGTTTGGGGTTGATTTTGGTGATCGAGTGTGAAGAAGTCCTTCCTCCTGCCTGGTGTGTGTTTGGATGAAATCTGTGACCGCCCAGGAGCCGCTGGTGTGTAACAGGAGCAGCACAAAGCTCAGGAAGGGTTTGTTGGCCTGTTTGCTCTGCCTTTATTCTCCCTCCTGCCTGCCTGTCTCATTAACCTGTGTGATCTCACACCGTGTCTGTAGGAGGCCACTTCAGCCCAGAAGCTTCAGAAGCCAATTTAAACTTGACAATGAGTGGTGGAGGAATTGCAGGAGCCTCGCTCCTGAAGTCGTAAGTGCGTATCAATGGATAGGAACTCCATCAATCTGCTATGTAAAATCTTCTGTCCGCAATTAATTCTGTATTAAAGTCCGTATATTGGCAGATTAGACACCAGTGAAACATGGATAATGCCGAAGCAACAAGTCAGATCAGCAACGCTGAGGTGCCTTGCGAAGAATTTTATCAGGAGACAATATTAATCTTACTTGAAATAGTCACCAACAGCCTTTGTTCTAATTATCTCTGCCTGAGGTTCTGTTAAGAAACCTTGTATCATTTTGTAACAGCAATGCTTCTTACCTGCGGATCCTTGTCCTGTGCAGTAACATTAAAGTGACTTTGTATCGCTTATGTACACAAACCAAACAGAAGAAAATTCAAAATACTTTAGCATAAATTGATTATAATTATTTTGCCAAAATGACCCTTCAGTCATAAATTAGCTCAGCTTATAATGCACTGATACTGAATAAAGATTTTGTTCTTGTACATCTATTTCCTCCAACAGTAGTGATTTGACCCCAATTGAACTTTATACTAATAAGGACATGTTTTCCACATTGTCGTTTTGTTTTGCTTTATTTTCAAGAAGGGACTGTTTCTTTCTTTACTTCAACCAGTCTAATCTCAATCAATAGTGACTCATTACCTTTTTAGAATCCTGTTGCTGCTCTAATGGATTTTTTTGTGTGCGTAAAATTTAAAATGCTAGCCCATATTATCCTTTAGCATCCTTCACAGGCCACTCCGGGAATGCCTGGCTGTGCTGGGAGCTGCAGTGCCCTGGTGACGAGCACAGACTGTGCCAGGAGCCAAGGAAGCACTGGGATAAGGGGGAGGGAAGCTGTCGGGTGGGAGTAGCTGGAGCACTGCTTTGCACCGTGGCAGAGATCCCTGGCACACAGAGCGTGTTCCAAAAGCTTGCTCTGCCTTTTTCACTGGCAGCGCATTCAATGAAGGATCCCCAACTCCATGAGCCTTGTGCCTTTTGGATTCTCCGAATGTGAAATCACTTGAGAAGAGACTTAGGCTGCTTGTTGTGCTCCTCTCCAGAGGAAGGGGGAAATCACTGATATTTGACTGGACTAATACAGCATCTGGCCCAGATTTATCCATAGTTTTGTGTACTTTTTAATTTTTTTGGGTTTTTTTTTTTCAACTTGTAGGTTTGTACATCTATAACAATTTGTGAGACTTTTTTAAAGCAAGTAGGAGCAGTATGGAGAAGAGAAGGCTCTGGGAAGATCTTCCAGTACCTAAATGGGCTCTGAGAGAGCTGGAGAGGGACTTGGGAAAAGGGCCTGGGGTGACAGGGCAGGAGGGAATGGCTTTAGGCTGAAAGAGGGTGTTTTTAGATTGGATATTATGAAGAAACTCTTGGCTGTGAGACTGGTGAGGCACAGGTTTCCCAGATAAGCTGTGACTGCCCCTGGATCCCTGGAAGTGCCCAAGGCCAGGCTGGATGGAGCTCTGAGCAGCCTGGGACAGTGGAAGGTGTCCCTGTCCATGGCAGGGGATGTGACTGGATGATCTTTAGTGTCTCTTCCAACCCAAACCTTTCTGTTGTTCATCGATTCGATGAATACAGTCCCATATTCACAGCTTTGGTTTTGTCAGCAGATTATTTGAGTCAGTGAGTTCAGATAAGCTAAAAAACACCCAAACATTAAACAACCTAAAGTTTCTGGTAAGCTTCTAAGGAATTCAAGCTACAGGAAGCTGTATTTATTTGACAGAGTCTTACTAGGAATTCTAAATAATAAGATCCTAAAAAGCATTCTTGTGCAAGCCTAAGGAGCGCATTTCATCAATAATTGATGGCTGAGTGTTTAATATTGGGTACAGCTGTTCTCATGGGTGTATCTTTTTATTATTGCACTGTGACTTCACCAAAACTTCTGATTCTATTCTGAGGCCTTGCTACAGGCATTTAAACTTACTGACACATCATGGCACAAGTACAAGGCAAAGAGCTAATGGCTCTGAGCATAAAAATAAGAAGGAAATCAGAGAACTCTGTTACCAATGAGCCCCTGTCTGTGTTAAAGCTGGAATGTTTTAGAATAACTTCTGAAACACAGAGCACCTTGACATCAATAGCATTAAATGTCAGACAGGGGGGAAATGCAGATAGGTAGATGAAATGAAGTCTGGAAACCATCAGGTTTCTGTATTTTAAAACATTTCAGAGCAAGTTGAGGAGGCTCTTGCCACTCTCTATGTTCCCAGCACAGTTAGAGATGACTTCTGATGCTGCGTGCCTGAAAGAGCCACTGTCAGTTCTGGTCTCTGTCTAACAACCTCTGGCCCCTGTTGGGCAGAGCCTGGATAAGGATTTTTCTGAAGAAGGATGAGATGTTATTCAAATGATGCACCATGTGAACCCCTCTGCCATTAAAATGAAGAATTATTTTGCCATATTATTTTAAGAGTTAGTAGAGAAGGATTTAGTTTATAGAATATATCCGAGGCTGGAATGATGTCTGTGCCTCGTAACTTCCTGCTGCATCTTCCTATAACTGAGAGCAAAACTCTTTATTTTGATGCTGTGTCCTTAAGCAAAACCTTCCCTCTCTCCCGTCAGTTCCACCTTAAAAACAAATATAAGACAAATGTTAAAAAAAATGTTACCTGCTTTGAATTGCAACCTTTTCAGGCAGACTTGGCTAGGAAATTGTCAGTGGTTACTTTGAGAGGAAAAATAGTTATTACATTTTTTCATATATATTTTCTTAACATTTAATTTAGAGGGAAAAGTCCAGTAACTATAGTTTCCCAAAATGCCAAAATTATTTCCACTCACAGTACAAAAAATCTATACTGAGGCTTTGAAGGATTACAGTGAGAAACTGATCTACCTGTTGTCAACTTTAAATCATACACAGCTTTCTTTGGAAAAAAAAAAAAAAAATAGAACTTTTTTTCTGTGAGGAAAAAAATTACCAAAATATAGTTCCAACTAGGTATGTTTTGAAGAGGAACAGAGACTTTTCCAAAAAGGACACCATCATCTCATTTAAGCCAGAATAGCCACAATGTCATCAGGAGTTAATCTTTTTAAGACCTTTTAAGTTATCACCTGGTAGGATTTTAGAAACAGGATGGTTTCTGCATTCTTCACTTGCAGTATTTTAGGCAGGAGTCACCAAGCTCTGCATACTGGAACACTTACCCAAAACACACCTTTAAAAGTCCTGCTTTTTTGGATGCTGGCCTTTTTGCCAGAGGAGATCCTTTAAACACTGATGTTTTCCATGCCGTGTGTTTATGAACTAGCTGGGAAAAAAATAAAATAGCCTGGACTAATTCTGTCCCATGTGAATCACAGAATCATAGAATTATTGAGGTTGGAAAAGCCCTCTGAGATCATCAGGTCCAGTCATCCCCCAGCACTGCCAAGGCCACCACTGACTCATGTCCCCAAGGGCCACATCCACACGGCTTTGAAATCCCTCCAGGGATAGGGACACCACCACTGTCCTGGGCAGCTGTGCCAAGACTGGACACCCTTTCCATGAAGAAATTTTCCCCAAATATCCAATCTAAACCCCTCTGGCACAACCTGAGGCTGTTTCTTCTTGTTCTATTGCTTGCTATATATTTTTTCTATGAGTGAGAGATTATTCTGATTATTTAATCCGAAGAGTGCACAATGGCATAAAAAAAGCCTTGTAGCAAACTCAGTTTGCAAAACTGACAGCATACTTTTTAATAATGTGCAATTTTGGAAAAGGAAGTATTAAATTAGCTTGATAGGATCACTTTCTAAAGAAAATGTGATTTATAGCCTCTCATTTTAGGTCTTTATCTGCTATATCTTCTGTCAGCCTTTATTTTCCTCAGAACTAGTGTCAGGCTGATGTGCCTGTAGTTACTTGGTTTCCCTAAATATGGGTTTATCTGAATACCAACACTCTCTCCATTTGAAGGATGTGGATGCAGGGCACACGGGGTTGCTGTGTTTTCAGATTTATTTTTTCCAGGATTGGAAATCACCCCCATTCATCCGCCCTAGTGGGGACACGTAAATCTTGCAGTCAGAGATGACACTGCTGGGTGCAGCTCAGCTCCAGCTCATTACGTCCTCACACATAATGATGAAATATGTGAGATTAACTGAGCCCTGGGAAATGCCTCTTTCTCACTGTTGGTGATGAAGGCAGTTTAGGATGATTTGCTCGTAGGTGTCCACACGCTGTCAACTCCTCAAATTAAGTATTGTTCAAAGAGAGTAAACAGGACAATGGAAGGATACCAGAGGCTGTCAGCTGAGCAGTATTTCTGAGGGAAATGGGGTATGATGAGTGAGTGCCAAGGAGGAAATCACAGGGATGCCCGCAGACAGAATGTTAGAAACAGCACATCTTTAGCATGGCAAAACTGGGCAAAACTCGTAGTTAACACATCTGGCTATCTGTTACCTGCACAGCCAAATTTCTGCACCCTGGTTGGTCTAAATGATGGGACAATTTTTAATTACTTAAGCACAGGCAAAATTTCCTTTTTCAGCAATATTCTGTCTTAATCCACAAGTGTGATGGAATTCTGGGAATATATCATAGCTGCATCCAGAGGAGGTTGTCTGTCAGGCTTCATCCTCTCCTTCTGTCAGCAGCTGGGCTGAGAAAGCCCAGGGACTGCAGGAAAGGGGCACATCCTCGTGTTGAAGCACGAGGTTGGAGTGGTTTGGGTTGGAAGGGTCCTTAAAATCATCCAGTTCCCACCCCTTGCCATGGGCAGGGACACCTTCCACATTCTTGTGATGTGACAAGGAACGAGGCTGAGTCAGAGAGTAATGGAGACAAAGTTTATCCAATGATAAGCTACTGGAACTTGTGTTGAGGGATTTTTGTGAAGGAAGATGCACTTCACATCCCTGACATTTCATATATTCAATGTGCTTGTTAAAATAATCCTGTCCTGGAATAAGTGCAAATAAACCTGATGATATCTTTGTAATTAAAATGCAACTGTACACAAAATTCTTTAGGGGTAACAACAGCGATTCCTGTGTAACGCTTTTCATCAGTGGAATATTATTATTTTGAAAAGGAGAAAATAAGCATAACTATTCCCTTTGTTTTGCAGACATAGAAATTGGGGTCAGTTACATTACAAACATCACAGACAACAGAAACTGAAATACCATAAAATGCCATTTCTACAGTATCATGCATCGTAAAGGTAGAATAAAGAAATTAATGTTCTTAGTACAACCTGCAATGGATCAGACATTCTCCTTGTGCCAATTAAATCATCATTCTTGTGTGCAATATCTACCTGCAAAAAAAAGACTGAATAGAATGCTGCTCTCAGACATTTTAGCGGTGTTTGAAAATGTTCTATTGAACAATTCCCTTTTATAAAAAAAAGTTTTGCTTTCAACAATCTGACAAAAAGAGGGTTTGGGATTGGGGTTCTTGGCAATTGGAATTAGCAAGGGGATTTTTTTCAGCTTTCAGAAGGAAATCTGCATGTTGGTAACAGCCACATCTAAATTAGTTACAGTGGAAAAGTACTAATTTCTTATCTCCCTTTCCCTGAAAGCATATTATTTATTTAAGTATTATAAACAAAGATGTTTGTTTCATCTGTCAAAATTTAGATTGACAGATAATTTGCCTATTTTCTTTGAAGAGCATCACGTACAAGAGCCATCTTTTTTGACATTGACCCCAAGATTATGCAAATTATTTGTGTATGGCGAAATGTCAAAGGCAGGTTCTGCCAGGTTTGCCCTGGGAAGCACAAGTCAATATTTTAGGGCGTAAAAGCTTTGCTCAGGATGAGCAAAGGCTGAACGATCTGCTCGCTAGCAGAGATACCCATGAAGTGTTGTGACTAATTGGACAAGCGACTCTGAAATTAGCATTTGCTGAATGGTTTAATAAAAATCAGTGTGGTATGAAAAAAATATCAGCAATTACGGAGTTGCATAACTCCCAGGAAACATCTATCAGACATCACAGACTCGCTGGAGATGTATAATTTAGCATTCCCCTTCCTCAGAACTGCCTGTTCTTGCTCAAGATGGTCTCTCGCTCCACCATATCCCCCATCTGCTCCACCCCCGCTTCCTATCCTGTCTCGTTGCTTGTACGCTTTTTTTTTTTTAATATTTTATTTTTTTTATTACTGGTATTCATGTTAAGGAATCAATATCAGCCCTGCAGTTGAATCTTCAAATTGCCGAGGGTCTCTCCCAGTTAAACAAGTGATTCCAAGTCCCATTAGCTTCAACTCACTGGTTTCCGTTTAATCTGAGTTTATCTACGCAGGCCATGGTATTGCTGTCTGCCAGTGCTATCAGTGCTCAGGTTGCAACTGTGTGTTGGCAGGGAAATTTCACAGAGGAATCCCCTCTCAGCAGAGCTGCTTTTAATATCCTGTGCACAGTGCTGATTCTGAATTTATTTGTGTTCATGGGAGTAAAATGTCAGAGTCCAGAGGCACTGAAGGAGGGTGGTTGGGAGACATCAGCGTGTCCTCAGGTGAAATCCATCCCGTGTACGTTAGTATTGTTGCTGCTGTTGTTATTGTTGTTTTTATTCTTATTGTTACTTCTTGGGCTGTGAAAGTTTAAACTGCGCGTGTTTATGACCGGGATCTTGAGGGGAATTTATGAAGCTCAAGGTTTCTACGCTTTGTGTCATAACTCACCGCTGGTGCCAGGGGCTGCAGAGGGCCTCTCTGAGGTGCAGTTCCTGCAGGTGGAGTTTTTGTGGGGATGAGCAGTGTAAAATCCCTGACCCAGCCCTGCTGCAGGGACACACGTGGGCAGGTGGTGTGAAAAGCAGGATACAAATCCACAAAAGTGGTCAAATCTCTGCCTCCCAGCAACGTGCCCCTTCAACAAACCCAAAGTCTCTTGGTGCCCCTTAGCCTTTCAGACTCTTCCAAAAGATCTTCTACATCTCACAGCTCCTGCCTCTGACTCTTGCAAATCATCTGACCACGCAAAGTATTTGATATTTAATTTCTAGGAATTGTGCCTATAAAGATGTTTAAACCACCTAAAATGGGACTTCTGTTTGGGTTGAAAAAATTAATAATAGCTTTGCTGGCTCAAAGAGAGAATGGATCTTTCAGATGAGACCCTGATGGAAATATCTGCTGAATTTAAATACTTTTAGATGTATTAAACTCTTTTTCTCATGGCAACTGACAGTCTGTGAGCACATAACAAAATCCTTGCATGTCTTCAGAGGCCTCAGTTACCGGCATTTCCAGTTTGAAAGCACATCCCTCCTAGACCACACAACCTCCTCTTTAAATGTCAGAAACTTATCACTTTCCAGCCCTTACAGGGAAAAACACCTTTTGCAGTGCATGGATACAGCATGTGATAAAACAGAGAGAAGCTTACAGCTGTCTGGTTTTGTTTTATTGACATTTCTGATGTGTGTAAAATTACTGTAATATAAAGAGGGTTAACACAGTGTTTAGCTGAGCGACTGCTCGAAGAGTGACTGGAAACAAGTGCTTCTCTAATAACCACAGGCAATTAAAAGAAAAAAAATGTTAAAGGAGAGGAATCTTGTTTATCTAATAGATAGGTCACTAGAGAGAAGTTGATAAGAGGAAAAAGAAAATCAATGACTGACATGAATGGAAAAGTAAAAACCACTAAATTTTCAGTCCCACTCTGACAACACCACTTGTCTTGACGATGTCATAATTACTTGTGTGGTTTTGTGTGACAGCAAAATTCCAGTTGTGCTGGAAGCAGTTCTATGACCTGCTATTGCAGCTTTAAGTTTTCATTAAACAGTCGCTCTTTGAATTCCCCTGCAATTTGTAACTCATATTTTTGACCACGGAAAAGACTCTTCTGATTGGTTTGTGTTCCCCACATAATAATGAAAACTTTTCACTTTTCGGTACCAATGGAACAGGATTAAGCCTTGAGGACAACAGCTTCCTTTTGTTGTATCCTTTTTATTGGATACAAGGAGTACACAGGGAAAAAAAATCTGAAATAAACCCCGATATTCTTAAAGACAGGCTTTTAGACATGAGCCACATTGAACCATAAACTCATTTAGGCTGGAAAAGCCGTCTAAGGTGACCAAGTCCAACCATTAACCTGGCACAAACCTTGTCCCCAGGTGCCACCTGAGGGATTGTTTTTGTGGAAAGAAGTGGAAATAGGTGGAAATAGATTACATACCCATGCAAAGCAATTTGAGGGAACTGCAGCCTCCAATTAAGCTGATGTAATATGAGGAGCAATAAATAACCCTGGGAAAAATGAGAGGCTCTGGAGAGAATCCCCTCTCCGTGCTGTGCCTGGGGGCTGATTTCTCCTCTTGTGGAAAGTTTTGGCTATTCCTGTGCACTGTGGGAAGGCGGTGGCTGCTGTTGTCTCGTGTTCCTGGGGGAGGTGAACAATTGTTGACATCGCTGGGATTGGTTCTGCAGAGATTTTTGTCCTCCTCAAAAACAAACCCGGTGGTATTTTGGGAAAGGGAGGCTGTCGATAGATTCAGATATTGTCCAAATTTTGTTGTGTTGCATTGTCCGAGTCTGGTGTCAGGGATGAGATTCGCCTGACCACACAGTCAGACTCCACAGTGCAGATATTTAAATTATTACAGTGAGTCACCCAAGGCTCCTCTTCTCCTCTTTTAGTAAAAGTGAGAAGTGACTCTAGGGTGCTGCGAGTTGCATCCTAAAGCAGACAACTATCTTTGGGCAAGAAAATCACACTGTAAAATAATTAATTTTTGCCATTGACAATAAATAAATCAATAAATAAAAGGACCCTGACGTGTCTTGCTCAGGTGTGAAGGTAATAAAGTTAGGAAGTGTGAATCCTAATCTACATGCACTTGGAGAGAGCATATTAGGGAATGCAGGCAAGTGAGGGACTAACATTTGATGCAAATAAGGAGATTAAATATGATGACAAAACCATGAAAATGTTTTATCTTAAATAAGAAGCAGGAGAACCTTTTTAAAAAATATTTATTGTGATTTTTCCTGCCTGTCAAGATTGTTTTGAGATGAAAATGAACTTTGTATCAACTCTTCCACTGAAGGATAAATTAAGCTTGATGAGCAAATAGATGAGTAAAGCATGTTCCATCTTGTGAGAAGAGTTTTGCTTTTTCAAGCCTTTCCGCAGCAAAGGAGGCCAGGATTAGCTCTACTGCAATGTTTTTTTAAGTAAGTCCAGCATTTCCCAGTGCAATATTTTCTAAAAGATGAGAGGAGTGTGAAAATTAAAAAGAAGAGAGCTCTATGCCAGCATTTTAAGAGCTGCTTACTTTACCCCTTGGAAACAACGTATGGTTTCCCTGTGTCTTGGCTGGTGTTTTTCACACGACAAATATCTCTCAGTCCGCAGCCTAAGTTGATACAGCTTTTCTCTTTCTGGTTGTATCTATTCTTCTGCAATCTTTAAAGATCAGAAATGTCAATATTTCATGTTATGTGTTAAAAATATATATAAAAATATATTCCCGTTCACCTCGTTAAGTACAGTAAGAGTCTCTCCGTGGGGAATCAGATAATGCTGAGATGCCTTTTGAAAATTGGTTGTTTGTTAAGGATATTTTTGCTGGCAAGTTATTCTGGTAATATGAAGGAGAAGAAGAGCGCATGTTAAAAAATTATGCTATAGCAGAATATTAGTAGACAGATATTCTAAATTGGGGAGATCAGGAAGGATAAGGTTCTGCTTTATAGAATGTTTGGGGCTACATTTAGCCGTATTTCACAAAAAATTACGGTAGAGATGTGAGGAAAAGACTGAAGGTTTAAATTAGATAAATACATTTTTCCTTTTTCTCTTTGTTCTAACCTCCATACTGTATAAAAGACAGTAAAATTCCCTGGAGCAGAAAACACAAATCAGAATTTTCCCGGATGAAGTCATGAACCAGCTAGGCTAGAGATTTAAACTCTCTCTCTCTCTCTCCCTCTAGTCTAATCTTTAATTGCATTATATGAAATGAAACAAACCCAGAAGGAAGAGGTCAGGGATATCCTTTCCACTTTTCACCCTGGAATAGTTATAATCTGGTGCAGTGCACTCTCCTGGAGAAAGATCAGGTTTTGAATCCTCTCAGGGAAAATCGGGCATTTATTCTGCATCCCAGCGAAGTGCATTAAGTTCTGGGCTGGAGAAAATGGAGATAATTTTTTCTTTCTGGGTAAGAGCAAGAGCTGAAGAATAAACTCAGCATCCAAGACTCTGAGTCACACAGCCTGGGAGGGACCTCTGGAAGCCAGCAAGATCGGCCTTCTGCTTAGGACAGGCCATGGAAGTTGAACCTAAGTTATAGTCTAGACCCATTATTCAGAAGAGAGATTAATATTAGTGAGAGAGATTAATATTAGTGAGAGATTAATATCCAAGATCCTCTTATTTTTTTTAAAAAATAACATTGTTGAGATTGTTCAAAAAAATCCATCGTTCTGGTGACTTAATCATTCCTGCCTTTTTCAGATCAGTCATTATCACAGTACCTAACATGTCCCTTTTTGAAAACATGTCCAAAATGTTTTAGGTTAAACAAAAGTACTTCTGAAAAACCAGAAGAAACACTGAATTTATGTACATAACACTTAATATTCTTCAATGATGAAGAAAATCTGTGAAGAATGGGACTTTACAATCAATATATGTATTTGGTGTGGGGTCGTTTTACAGAGTTAGTTGAAAGGAGTAAATATTTTCTTATGACAAAATTCAGTCACCTTAGTTATTGTGCTCTATGTGTAACTAATGATTTTTATTCCTCCAAACATGCAATAAAAGAGGTTTCATCTCTGTCAGTGATCTCACAGTCTACAGAAGACATTTTCAAGTCTGTGTGTGACCGATGACGCAGTCAAAAAACATGAACAGAGCGTGAACAGAAAATTCGGAAGAGCTGAGGCGCGTTCATAGATCATAAGAATTGCCTCTTTTTCTTCCTGCTCCATTTTCTGTGCCTTTGTTTTTGTGTTGGAGAGCTGTGGGGACAGCGTTCACAACCCGTGCACTGCCTGTCATCACTGCTTCTCTGGTCTTGCTTGAAGACTCCAGGTGCAACTGCAAGAGAATTAATAAAGAAAAACAACAGAAAAGGGGCAAAAGAAGCAGTGGGATGGTGGGACAAAACCAGAAATTGATTTCATACTGTTCAAAATGGCCAGGTTTCAAATACAAGTGAAGAGAGGTGAAAAAAAAATGAAAACGGAAAGAAGAAAAAAATGCAGCCCAAATGCTGCTTGGAAGGAAATGCAATAATCTTGTTTAATCCTGAATCATTGTTGCAATCAATTCAATTTTGTAGGTAAGCTCCCGTGACACATCTATTCCAAGAGCTAACAAGAGACAGAGCTGAAATATCAACAGCCCCAACAGGAGACCAAATTTTCTCTTATGATGAAAATCTCTGCTTGGAGAGGTTTCAGATCTGTGTGATCAGTGTGAAATTGAAATTACTCCAAGTGATTTTGATGAGCCACTGTCTTCACAGACGAACTGTTTGATGTTAATGCAAGCAAGGAAACAGAGTGATATGAGAGCAAATGAAAGCTTTGGGGGAAGGAGGAGTAAGATTTTGTTGTTGTTGTTGTTGTTTTTTTTTAATAATCACTATAAATATATGTGATAGAATTAAAAAAAAACGTAAAAGAGAAGACGAGAACGATGAGCAGGGTTGGGCAGATACACAGGATTTATTCTTTGCACAACAAAAGAAGAAATGAACAACAACAGAAGATAATGTTCAACAGCACATCAAAAGCTGAACTGTGTGCGTATCAACTGAATTCTTCATTCTGAATTAACGGGGTATTATATTAAAATGAAAGGGATCTCATGCACTTTTTGTAACTCACAATAACAAAGTTCCTGCCTTTAGTGGGGATGAGATCTTTTTAATCTTACGAGGCATTCATGCTGACAAACAAGCCAAGCCATTTACATCAGCCAAGCCATTCATCTCCTTATTAATTTGCGTCACCAGCAGCTCTGACTGAAATTGAGCCATTCCGGGATCAGGAGCTGCTGTTGGGCAAGGTGGCATGTGGCCCTACTTTCCTCCTGCTGTGGATAATGACATTTACTGGGCTGCACTTAACTCTTCCCTCTCTCCCGTGACTTTTCACTGGGGACCTCGACCAAAACTTGGTGTATTTGGTGTATGGGGAAACGTGTCACCCTCTGAATGAAGAATCAATTATGTGTGAGGGTTTTCTTTTTTAAGGTCAGACTTGAGCTTTCCTAAGACTGAAGTTTTCCAGTTTCCAGAGCTGTTATTTACCAGCCTAGCACACAGAGCTGTCTCTTGTCTTTACAGTGTCAGGTCACAGAATATTGGGAATGTGCAATAAATCTGGTGGGTTTGTGTTGTTTTCATCTCGATTCGACAATAGGATACATTTTTTTTGAGGTAGTATTCCTACTGGTCTGTAAAAGTACAAAATACCTTTAAATACCACTAATCAAACCATGGGGACAGTTAATGGGAGTGGTTTTAAACATTTCTGAGAGGCCAGGCACAGCTTTTCTGCCCAGCAAGCAGAGCTGCAGCCAAATTGCAAAACTTGAGGAGTTCAAAAACTCGGTCCTTGCCTAATCCTTGCTCTGGAGGGTAGGAAACTGTGCCAGCTACTACTTGGCATGGCTTAGTTCTTGCATGCTCACTCAGCTTGGATGAGCTCCACTTGCTGATATATTGGCAAGATGGAATCAACCCTTGATGAGGTGGGTTTTATTTAAAAGGGATTTTAATATGGTCCAGCCTCTGCAAAATGAAAAAAAATAACCTTCTACTGCTGACATAGCTACGAGCAGTGTCTGAATTTGTGGAAGGAGAAATTTCACAGCTATTTGTTTTGGAAAGTGGACGGCCAGGAAAATCTGAAAGTGTTCTTGCTTGCAAGAAGATCCCTGGGTCTGATTCTTGAGGTTGTGGCTCTTGAATGACTCATGCCAAAGCAGTTTGTCTTCAGCATTGCTTTCATTTTGCATGATATATTATGCAATTATAAACTGATGATGTTTTCTTTGATAATCTGAAGTTTGGTTTGTTTGGATTTGCCTGTGTTTTTCGTGGGTTTTTTTGTGTGTTTTTTTTCCCCTTCGTTTTCTTTTGTTTGTTTGTGGGGTGGTTGTTTTGTTTGTTTGGTTTTGTTTTGGTTTGTTTGTTGGTGTTGTTGTTTCCCTCCTGTTTTCTTTTTTATCTTCTTGTTTGGGCCAGAAAGAAATACAACTTGTAAGTTCTACATCCCAGATAAGCAGGACAGCTCTGTCTGTGCCATGCAGTTTATGCTCTGGTTGGTCTGGGTGACCTAAATATCAGGGTGAATGGAATTTAGGTCTGTGCATTGTACATTTATAGTTACAGCATACAGTGGTACTGTTGATTATGTTGATTTCTATTTGCAATAGCAACAAGGTTTGGGTGCTTGAAGATGGAAATGGGGATCCAAAGATGACCAAAAGCAGGTAGATGTCAATGTTTGTCAGGTACTTGACTATTATCCTTCCATCACACACCAAGATGCAGATATTCCTGAAAAATCTCTTCAGCTGTGCCCCGTTAGACAGACACCTGCAGAAATCTGGTCAAAATGCCTGTGATTCAATAAAGAACCACAGGAATCTCATGGTACTGTGCAATGGGAAGGATGAACTGGTGGAGAGCTCTGTGAAGCAGGATATGACAGAATTGATTTTCAGGTGTCCTCAGCACACTCAGGTTTCCGCCTCTTGGAAGAAGCCGTGGTTGCTCTTTGATTTATATCCCCCTCATCAGCCTGTTGAAAGAATTCATGTTGTTACTGTCTAATACATTCCCCCAGTAATGTCTGGGGCGTATAGAATACTTTCCCACCATGTCCATTTCCTCCTTTTCTCTAGTGCCAGAGTCTCTTCAAAGAAGATTTAACGTATGAAAGAAATTCAGTAGAGCATAATGCAAAGGGAATACATGTCCCTTGAGAAAAATGACCATTTATAATCTAGATCCTCTATGTCCTGTGGTTGAATAATCTAATTATAGTTCTCACTGGTTTTTAATTTTTTTTTTTTAGACATAAGTAGAATTAATTAAAAAAATATGACTTCTTTAAAAATTAGTTATATTTATATGGTTTCTTTTATTCTAATGGGTACCATAATGTTTAATACATTGATCATGTGCAGAAGTCACTGATATAAGGTTTCAGTTTAAACTGAAAGAGGGCAGATAGGGAAGCAATCTTCCCTGTGAGAGTGGGGAGGTCCTGGCAGAGGTTGTCCATGAGAAGCTGTGGCTGCCATTGGATCCCTGGAAGTGTCCAAGGCCAGGCTGGATGGAGCTTGGAGCACCCTGGGATAGTGGAAGGTGCCCCTGCCCATGGCAAGGGGTGGAATGAGATGATCTTTAGTGTCTCTTCCAACACCAACCATTCTGTGATTCTGTGAATATTCCATGATGCAGAGCTGTGGGCTGAAGCATCCCAGTGTAAAGACTGGAAGCCATCCTGCGCATGTTTAGGCAGTTTAATGTGCTTTTCTCTCTTTTACTACATATACCAAGAGAACCAGCAGCCAGCTGATCTTCCTGAAGTATTTTGGTGTAAAGCAAGGAGTATTTGGAAGTGTTGGTCCCTCTTTAAGAATTCTTTTTGAATCGAGACTTGCCTGCTCAATGTGCAGTAACTTTCAGGGACACTTTATCTCCAGGACAATGCTCATAAATACTGGGGGATTTTAGAATAAGGCTGAATGGCACGAGCTGGATGAATCCTTGGTTTCTACTTAGGGGTTCCTGCAGTCCAGTGGAATCAAGAGGTTACTGAAAGAAATTACTGGATCAGAACACACTGAATCAGAACACTCTGAAACAGCGACTGATTTTCCACCCAGGGTGAATCAAATAACCCTTCTGTAGGCTGCAATATCAGAGAGGTTGGGAAAAAAAGTTGTATTACACTCGTCATTCTCTTAGATGTACTCACAGGGCCACCTAGCTTAGCTTGTGAGTGGCAGGGACAGCCTGGGACAGTTTGGCTGCATGCACCTTATCAGCCTCTGTGGGACAATTATGTTCATCAGAAGAGAATCCTGTTGCTGAAAGCCCAATCCAAATCGCTTTGACAAAACTGGAAAAGCTGCCATAGGTTTTTGGATCAAACCCCCAGTGCAAGCTGGATGTAAGAAAAGCTGCTAAATTCAGATGGGATTCTTTTCATCCAGATGAAAGATAAGCTCTTCCTCAAGCTGTGAACTCCCAAGGGGAGAAAAATGAATAGAAGAGTTGTTGAAACACCATGGGCTCGGTTGTGCCTGACCCTGTGTGGGTGCTGGGGGAGCGGGAGAGGAGAGCAATCAGATTTTCCAAGCTCCCCCAGGAGACCTTGCTCCAGGCTGGACACAGTTGTGGTCCTTGAGATCAGGGAGCCCAAGAACTGGCACAGAACACAACGCCTGGAGCAGGGACGGGGAAAGGGATGTCAGGATGCAGAGTGGTTTACCCACGCTGGCAGATTATGAATCTTTTAGAGCAGGGCAGCTGCTGCCACACACTGGGTGGGATGCTGGCGTCGATAAATCAGCTCAAATTAGCACGTGCTTGGAGTGGCACATAAACCGATTTGCCTAAGATTTGTTTCTGTGCTCCCGGGAAGCCTGGCTGGGATAGTACAGGGTGCAACTGTGCTTTCTGCACTGGAGAGAGATCAAGCAGCTGTGAGGGAAAGGAAACAACTGATAAAAGCTCCACAATCCATTTTAAAAAAATATAGACTCTTCCATGGGCTACGAATTTGTGTGTGCTGCTGCTCTGTGAGGATGTAAGCTGAAGGAGGGTAGATTAAGATTGGATAATAGGAATAAATTCTTTCCTGTGAGGGTGGTGAAGCCCTGGCATAGGGTGCCCAGGGAAGCTGTGGCTGCCCCTGGATCCCTGGAAGTGTCCAAGGCCAGGTTGGATGGGGTTTGGAGTAACCTGGGATAGTGGAAGGTGTCCCTGCTCATGGCAGGGGGTTGGAACAAGATAATCTTTAACGTCTCTTCCAATCCAAACCGTTCTGTGACTCTAAATATCCACCACAGCCCCTAATCCCAGCTTGTCAGACTGGGAAATGTGCTTCCTGCTCCTGCACCTCTGCACTGCTGTATGGAAATGAGCCGTGGATGTTCCCTTGATCTGCAGGATCAGAACAAGGCTCTCAGACCTAGAATTGTGTTTGTAGCAAGAGGTGAGTCAGCACCGTGAGTGTATGGTTATGGTTATTGGGTGAAAAGGGCTGGAGGGTGCTCAGTGGACCTCAGAGGGTGTCGATGCCAACTAAAGCAAAGCCTTTGGTGCCACTGGCAGTTCATGGCTCTTTAGCAAAGATAGTTTTTCTCTGTCCAGTTGCTGCATTTTTCCTTCAGACTTTTGACCTTCATAATCAACAAGAAAAGGCTATCAATTCTGCCTTTTACTGAAAGAACATTTCCCTTTGTCACTGAGAGGGAGAAGTCAATGGGCCATTTTTTCCTGAGCTGGTTCAGCTTGGCTAACCAATATTTTTTCAGTGAATTCAGGATCTGTGGTGATTGATTCACCCGTTTAATGACAAAGCAGGCAAGTTCTGTGTAGACAATGGCAGTAAAATCTTCAGTGTACTTCAGGAATGATCTGGAAGGACCATGATGAGAAAGTCATTATTTTTTCTGCATTTTAAATTCTTTCTCCTTCTGAACCTGCTGCTCAGTGTCAGCTGAATATGCAGCTCACACGTGGACATGTGCAAAAAACCCAGACTCCTTCAGTTTGGTTTCAGTTGACCCCTTCCAAAAATCTGTTTGTGTGTAGCCTCTTTTAAACCGTTTCATGCTGATTATGGGTGTAGTGGAAAGGAATAACATTTCAACATGCAAAATTAAGGAAGTTTGCTCTGAGTGTGTCAAACCAAAATGTTTTGGCCTTTCTGATATGTATGGGCTTTTTCTTACTGAAATTGTTTGAGAAATGTGACATATCTTCTCAAACATCTGGGGTCGAACATGACCAGAAGTTTTCTGAGATCATACCATTGAACCCAAAACTTGTATAAATCATTTAAAATCATTAGAAAAAATTCAGTGAGCTTAAATGAGCTTAAATGTGTTTTCTAAGATGTATCTCGTTACCAATGGACCCACTCCTTTCTCTGCCTAATGCATAATGTTCTGAAGTATTTGCAAATTCTATCAGGGCCTCTTTTTTTCCCTCGAGCCAGGGCTTAGTCAGAAGCCTCAGCCATTTGTCTTCAGCCCTAACTTGCAAATGCAAGGAGTAAAGCTTAAATACTGTAAAACTCATCCTGACTCCAGCACAGCCACATTTTCTCTCTGAAATGCTGGATCTTTATACAAGCAGAGGAATCTCTGACATTTTGCTGTGTCACTAAATCCATGCAAGCAGAAGTAACTTTTGCCAAAGTGAAGAATATGAAGTTGTTACACACAGTTAAGCTTTAAGGGTTATGCCAGAACAATTCTTTGAGTCTTTCTAAATCCAGCTGAAGATGGCATCAAATTTATCTTCCTAGGCCTTTTGCAGGAGGGTAAGACTAAAATATTGAATCTGTCTCTGAACCAAGTCTCTATTTAGCAACCAATGCTGTCTGTCTATACAAGGTGTTTTATACCCATTTGTATATGTATACATGTGTGTGTATTTTCATTGAAATTGGAGTTTTATGATTTATTTAACCATGCCCAGATGGATTATATATCACAGGCTATTGAGCAAATGATTCAGCATACATGTTAATTTCCTGTATAGGTATTAATAGTTATACACCCACATTAGATATTTTAAAACAAACTGTTGTAGCTTCAGCAGCTGCATCTCCTTGGAGAACTTAGGCTACAGAGATATAATTTGGTAACAGGAAGATTGTATTTGCTGCTACTTATTATGTGTTGTCCCAGATAAATACTATTTTAAAGGTGGTTTATTTGTCATTCCTCTTTAGAATATTCTGGCAGAAAAGCATTGAAGTTATTTGAGGAACTCTTTATGTGCTGTACGCTCAATATTTTTGCAAAAAAAATAGCAAAATTTGGATTAACTGTATTTCAGAATTTCCTCTTATAGCTCTTGTTTTCCCAGTTATTGAACTGTTTGTGTGATTTTTTTCTCTATCTTTAGAAAAAAACCAACGCTTATGTGTTTACTTATACTTAGCTCTCGACATGCATTCATTATGTTCACAGTGAATATCATTTTTCTGTGTGGGAACGGCATCAAATAGAAGTAGAACAAGTGAAGATGAGCCTTGGAAGATGAGTACAGCCCACTGGGTGTTTCTCTCATGACACCAGTTGGTTCTCCCTCCCCTTCCTGCCCCCTCTCTCACCTTCTCCTCCTCTCTGTCCCTTGGAACCCAGTCCTGTGGACAGTTCCCTGCACTCAGGGTCCCTTGGAGGCGACACTCCAGATGCACATTCCTCACCCACAAACCCTTTGGGATTTTTTTTTATGGATGCTGCAAAAGGTGTGGCTGCTCTTCTGCACTGCCAGAGGCTCAGAGGGTTGGGAGTGGTGGCAGGTGCAGGAATGATCTCCCAGCACTGCTGCTCGGGGTACAGAGAGATGGCATTTCAAACCCTTAAAAACAATCCCAGACAAAGAAGGTGTGTCCTTAGATCAGTGCAGAGCGAATTTTGAAATTTATCACGTGAGAGAAACAGATTCCTCCCTCTGATGTTCATTTTCCATGGAAGTTGGGCTGCGACAGCATCGCCTCACGCTGCTCTGATCCATGTAGATTTGTGTGATTTTTGCTATCTGTCAGTCACTCTCGGTCAGCTGCAATTTGTGCTCTGACTTGTCCTGTGGAGGTACCTGCCTTTCCCAGTGCCTGCATGGAGAGACAACGTGGAGAGATAACATCATTCCCTGTTTGCCCCGTCCCTGGAAGAGCTCAAGGCCAGGTGGGATGGAGCCATGAGCAGCTTGGTCTGGTGGGTGGCATCACTGTCCATGGTAGAGGGGGTGAAACCGGATGATCTTTAAGGTCCTTTCCAACCTAAACCATTCTATGGTTCTTTGATAATTTGTTTTAGCAAAACCACAAGAATTTATTAGGAATCTGTTTGGGCGGGGTTTTTTTGTCGGAAAGTTAATTTCATTTGGTTGGGTTTAATGAGTATTACAGACGGCGTGAACCTAAAGTAATTTTGAGTCCAGGCTGAAATTGAATAATTTTAAATAAAATAAGTTTATAAAAGACTGTAAAAATCCCCAATTGGCATAAAAATTAAAATAAATTTAATATTAATAATTAACAGTTAATTTTAAGGGGATATTTAACATATAGAAAGTGGGAAAACAAAATTCCGTTTAGTTACATGGCCACCAAACAAATCAATCCTATTCAGTCCCCAAGTGGTTTAGTCACACCTCTAGAAAACAGTTTATTTACCTAGTCCAGATTTGCAGTCTTTATTTGTGGAGTTTCCTTCTCATTTATAACTGATTACTGCAGCTCTCAGAACTCCAATTTCACTCCATCTCTACACAGAAATAACTCCTAATGTCATATAACTATTTCTGGAATAGATACACTTTGATTTAGCAAATGTGTTCATGTGTCTTGCAGTCATGTACTTGGGTAAGCTGTGTTAGGTTTGCGTGTGAGACTTGGAAACTTTTGTTCTGTTCAGACAGTCAAGGATTCTGGCTGAGGTGGCAAAAATGTCAGGTTTTGACCTATTTGTAGTGAAGTATTCAGGAGCTTTCCAAGCGGTTCTCTATGGTGAAAAAACCCGCTGGCAAGATCTGCAAGACTGTGCAGACGAAAAGAAAAGCTTCAGTGTACTTCAGGAATGATCTGGAAGGACCACGATGAGAAAGTCATTATTTCTTTCTCCATTTTCATTTCTCTCTCCTGCTGAACCTGCTGGAATAAACCCTCGCTCTTTCTCACTGGGGTGTGGAGATCTCCCCCATCAGATGATTTCAAACAGCCACACGATCTGGTGCTTCCCATCGAGGAGCTGGAGGTTATGCCTGGTTGTGCATCCAGATCCTTCCTGTGGTTCAGCTGGAATGCAAACCCAGCTCAGCCCCCTAATCAGAGACAGAGGTTGTGTGGGAGTGGTGCCCATGCCTGAGCCATTCCAAAGTGTCACATTCACTCCGGGGTTTGAAACAGACGTTTTCATAAAAATTACCCTTGGGATTGTTTTGTTGGATTTGACTTAACAGTTCCTGATGCAGACTTTCAAATAAATAAAACATAGCCTGGTATTACTTAATATCATTTCATGCAATTGGTGAAAACTAATTTGATGATCTTGTAGAGGGATTTCTTATTTCTCAAAAGAGCCGACAGATGACATCTATCTAATTTGCCAGTTAAAATTCGTACACGCAGTTTCTGTGAAAAAACTGATTGGAGCTCACTTGACTATTGAATGAGATTCACATCAGTAAATACACTGACTGCATTAGTGCTGCCTAAACTTTCTAACCACAAAATACATTTTACCTCATTTTATTTGTAGAAGAATGACTCAATAATTTTGTGAATAATCAGCTCTTCAATTTAGCCCCATTTACATCCTGGTATAATAATTAAAATTACACTCTTCTATTTAGATTACTTGAATGGAATAGTTTCTCAGCCTGAGATATAACTAGAACTTTCTTTTTTAATCCCAATCTTCAGAAAATAGGATTATTTTATAATCATATGTGGGTTCTACGCTTCTGTTCAGTCTTCACCTGGTTTAGCCCACAATGCTAAAATATGGGTATACCCATGACTGAAATTCAAGGACTGTATTATTTAAATTGTTTTTTATGGAAAAACACCTTCCCATTAGACTATTCATTGGAACGGAGGAATTTTCATCAGTCTGCAAATGAAGTTTCATTTCCTTCAGCATCTTGTGCTTGTTGGTGGCTGGCAGATAATGCAGAGTACTGTACAGTAGGCAGTTATTTTATGCATGGCATCAAGGAAAGCTCCTTAGGAAATGTGGAGGATTTATAAATATATTCCCTAATACTTATCTATTCACTATTTAAAGCTCTTAAGTCTAAAGACATAAATATTTGCTTTCTCTTCCTAAATGCACTTTGATCTGCTTATGACTCTCGGTACCTAATTGCTGTGCTGGTCCTACACCCGGCATTCCAGCAGCAAGTGCGGAATATCTGCTCAGGAATACCAGGCTTCGAGAGAGGCACTCCCCTGTGCCCCTAGCCTGAAGGAGAAGGGTTTTCTTGGTAATCCTTTCGCTTCATCCATGTTTCTGTGCAGCATCTAAGCAGGGCAAAATACAGAAATGACACACATATGTCTTGTCTCCTCCAGTTTGGGAAGTTTCCTTCCTTTTTCTCTACCCATGAGTGCTCTTGTTCTCTGCCAAGCAGCAGAACTGATACTTCACCTCTCCAAGTGCAAACCAAGAGGAGGATCTCTGCCAAGCCCAATCCATTACAAAACTTCAGCAGATCTGACACATATGGGTTGATGAATCTTCTGAAGTCTCCTACTCTCATTTCTCACAACAGCAACAGGAGGAGATGATTGTCTCAGCCTCCCCAGTTTCAGCTCACACAACTATCAGCCTGCTCTAAAATAGTGTAGTGGTTAAACCGATATTATACAGAGATTTATTGGGGAATTCTAAGTATATGAAGTAACTAAAAGGACACTTAGAAGGTCACAGCAGAGCAAGTAACCTGAACAAGCCCCTGTTCTGTGCTTTGGACACAGCTGTGGTCACCACACAAAACCCTAAATGAGACTAAAATTGTGTTATTTGTATCAGCGCTGTGAACAGGTTTTCTGTATGGACAAAGCGCCATTGCAGATGGCAGGAATGCCCAGCACTTGGTGACATTGCTGGGCTATAAAAGAATAGCCCTACCTTGAGAAAATGCTTCTTTCTGCATCAGTAATCTCAGTGCCTCTCTCCGTACAATTCAGAGCTAAGTAATAAAAAAGCTGCAGGGTACATTAATATTCTATGATGCCACAGAGTTCTTTTTCACATTCATATATATTGTATTTCTGCGTATATGTTTGCACAATTAAATAACTTATAATGGCACATTAGAGGAGAAAGAAAATTAAATATCTTGTTATCCTTCGCTTCACTGTATGAAAAACTGCATGAAAAAAATCTCATAATAACGAAGATATTAAATATTCTTATGAAGTTCTCTACACCTGGTCACCTGTTTTATGAAAGATATGAAATCGAGTGTGTGCAGTATCCAAACATCTGTAGCACATTAAAAGCAACACCCACAGTAGTGCATAATCAATTAGTACTTTTTGAAAACGGTTCTTGTCTAGCAATTTGTACTGGACGAACAATCCTGTGTTTGGAACAGTAGGATTGTGTCGATTTTTGACCTTACTGCAGATTTTGAGTACAAGGGCATCTTCTTCTTTCTGTATCTCGACCCTCCCTATGAAATGGGAATAATAAAGTTTTGTCTGTCTCCAAAGGCTTTTCTAAAATGCAGTCATAGCATAAACACATCAGATCAAGCTGATACACACACGTTCTCTTGATTCACCTGGTTCATTGCAATTTTTAATCAGTGGGAACTGCACTCAGTTTCCACATAATTTCTGAATTATTTTGTTTTTTTAGAGAAATTTTGAGCCTCGAGCCTTTACAGTAGCACCACATATTTTTATAGGATTTCAAGAAAATAAACAGGCTTAGCCTAGGTTTAACTCTAACTTTGCACAGTAAAAGATGAAATATTTTACATGATCATGGCCAGTCTGGAAAAAGGAAGAAAGAATAAAGAGGATCCTACTTCGAACATTTCTTTCTGTCCTAATTAATGTATAAAATTCCATGCTGAATTTCTTTTCAAGACTGAACAAGCCTGAAGACTTTTCTTCTGGGACTGTTCTTACTTTCAAACCTGATGTACCCCATTTATGGCTTATGCATTTTGTTATGTTGTGTTATAATTGCCATTAAAAACCTGGCAGCTGGTGCTGGGTTTTGTACAAAGCCAGAGACACACACAGAACTTGCACTGAGGAATTTTCGCCTAAATAAGCAAGACAGGCAGAGTGTGACTAGAAAAGGGCTGGTCATGGTAAAGGAGCAAAGGCTAAAGGTGTAAAAATGGTATTTATGGCAGGGAAATAACTTTAAGAAAAGGGAAACTATACGAACTGAGGAGAATCCCCCAGGGACTGCAAGACAGGCATGGGGTGGCCTCAATGATAAAAGGACTGAGAACATGGGAGAAAGAAAAGTCAGCCAACACTGCATGTGCCACTCCGTAAAGGAATTACGTATTTCCCTCCTTTTATGCAAATTTCCCTACCAGGTGCAAGCTCTTTTTCCTCCTCCTCTTCATGTTTTTGTCCACCTGTGACAATGCAGGAAGAAAAGGTGCCACAGAGGCTCCACGGCCAGAGAAAGGCCCGTGTTCCACACAGATTGGGGCAGAAGAACCCAAAGTCAGGATTTCACTCTGTAGTTCTCTCCTCCCACCGAACAATATCTGTTTCACTTGGTCCTGCTTCTCAGACTCCCCTCAGATTTAATTAATCTGCAGGCATTATTACCAAAAATTGCAAGCACTTTGGGACTGTATTGAGGATCTCATCAGCTGTTTCTGCTTCAGCTGCTGAATTCCATGAGGTTGTTTGCACACACAGTGCCTGCCTGCCCTAGCTCTGTGCAGCATGTGAAGGGAAGTGCTAAAGTGGGTGAAAATGCCTTTTATGTCCCAGTGAAGTTGGCAGACCTGCTGGAAGGTGACATGGTGGGACCAAGGAGTAGTGTTGAATAATAACTAGCAAGTTACTGGAAAGTTCTAGAAAGAAAAAAAGGAATTTAATAGGAAAAAGTCAGGTTTTCCTCCTTGTTATTACTGTATTTTCACTTTGGCACCAGCATAATTTAAAAAAAAAAAAAAAAAAAACCAAACACTATCCTGCTAGGATACAGGTTCCCAAGAACATGATTATTTGGCTATTCCTGTTGCTATAAATAACAAAATTAGGAGTTTGTGATTGCTAATCTCTTGTTGTTTCTGAGGGTTTGTTTCAGGATTTGGACCCAGTGGGGCTAATTTGCTGTGGTTTGCTGCCTTCCAGATGACTGGAGTTGCATGGCACTGAGACCCAGCTACCTGCAAAGCTTTTCCTGGCTGGAAAAAGCCAGCACAGCACGGGATCTTGCTTTGCACAGGGTTTGTGACTCCCACCCTTGGCTGGAGGCCTTTCCCAGACAGAGTTTATTAAATTCCCTGAATTACTTGGTGTAATACCAGCTGGGTTTATTTCAGCTGTGATGTCAGGCAAGACAAAGTTCCTAAAGCCCCTAAAGTTCCACCAGGAGAATCCAAGCTTTAGGCAAAAACTCATACCCTCAAGCCTCTCTTTACCTTCAAAGCTCAGCTGGTACAAAATCCCATCCTAATTTAGAGTCATCTAAACCTAACTGGGGAGCAGACTGCTCTGAAGCTGCTGTCGTTAAATGCCTGGTGAATTAAACTTCTTCTGTCTGTATCAGACTCGATAATATTGTTTCCTGACCCTCCTTGTTGTAAATCTGTCTGTTCAGTTGTTTACAGCTTTACAAGATTCAGTCTAGTTTCGAGCTGAAGCTTTATATTCTTGCTGACTTCTCTGAGCTGAATTTTTTGTGATAGGTTTTGGAGGAGGACGGGCAGCCACCGAAGTCTCTGCTTCTGCCCCCTACATGAAATACAAATGTAGACATGCTAATTCAGAGAAAATGATCTCATGAAGGCACCTTGATAAGATTATAGCTTGAGGTTTGGAGATCAATGAATTAGGATGAGCATCCTGATAATGAGGAAGCAGGTGAGAACAAGAAAAGATCTGGGGCTGATTGATCCTGAAGTCCTGGTTCAGTTCTGAGACTCTCACTTCTTTCATACTCAAGGAAAAAACTCTGTATCTCCTCTGCAAAAACACCAAACTAAAGATGGAAAGAGCTTTTCTTTGAAGAGACAAATGCAAATATGCCTAAAATATTATACAAATGTGTTTTGAAAGAGAGATCCAAAAAAAGCACTCTTAATCACCCTCTACCTCTGTGCCCTTTCAACAAAATAAGGACAATATTATTTTTCACAAAATCTCGGAATGACTGAGGTTGGAAGTGACCTCTGGAGATCATCTGGTCCAATCACCTGCTCAAGAAGGGCCACCTTAAAACATTTGTCCAGGACCATGTCCAGATGAATTTAATTTCCCACGGAGATATTTTGAAAATTAATTAATATTTTTGAAGCATTTGGTTACTATAGTAATAAGCACGGACAAATCCAGGAGGAAATTGAGCACTATCCTCTCTGTGGAAAGAAACAGAAGAGAATTAACATGAACTTATATAATTAGAAAATCTATTGTAATGCACACTGGAGTCCATTGATTTTTGTGGGCTTGATTCTGTGACCTTGGTGATTCTTTGGCGCAATTTATATCTTTTTGTTTTATAAATGCTCTAGTGGTCAAACTGGCTAGTCCTAACTATAAAACATTTTCTTTATTATTTTAGTGCTTAAATTATCTTATACTAAGGCTTTGTGAGAACTCTTGGAGTGCTTATGAATCAATAGCAGAAAATGGCGTGCTGCTTTCCCTGGCATCTTGTCAGGCATGTATCATAATTACTGGTCAAGTGAATCAATAAACACCGAATACTTTTGCTGTTGTATGAAGAACATGAATCTCGTAACCACTCCTGCTGTATTATCTGAGATTTCAGCCACTTTGACTCTTTCTCCTTTGCTTGGCACTATTTCTGTCAAATGCTGAAATACTGCTGAACTTGGCCCCTTAGTATGAGATTGGAAAGTGTTTAATTAGGCCCAAAACGAGTGCTGTACCCTACTTCTCCTCAGTTTCCATAGCTTCTGTTCATTCAGTGCAAAAAAAATAATCCTCTCTCCTATTTTAGCAGTGTTCTGTGAATGAACAGAAGGGAAGTAATAACACTTCCTAATCCCTCTTCATGTTAAAATGAGGAGTACAAAACCTGGACTTCTAGCACCTTGCCCTCTCTGACTTTGTTCTTGCTTGCTGCTTCTTGCCATATTTCTCAATTTCCAAGTACGGATTTTTGCACCCCCCAGCTCCACTTTATCTGTTAAGGAAACACTGTTCTGAATTCTGCTTTCTGAATCCTTACTCAGCTACAACAGTTCTCTACCTCTGAAGAGATTGTTTTGTTGATTTTTCTCTTGCATCAGGCATGTTTTGAGTTTGGGAGGTCATATTGGTAGACTTGCTTTAACCTTTTGTCATTCAATGTAAAAGTTAAACCAAGTAGGACCGTATCCATCTCCATTTTGTCACAAGTTTGTTCCATTTGTCTGCATTTGCAGCGGTCTTTGCTGGAATATCTTGATGGATCAGGCAGGTGGGATTGAAGAAAAGAAAGATTTTCTTTTGAAAAGTGGGTTTTTTTGGTGTCTCTTAAGGAACTGAGAGGCAAAGGCATGAGACAGTCCTGGCGTATGAGGAGTGATACTTTAATGTGCAGGTGACACATATTAGTTTTCTCCTGGGTGGGATTGTCAGGTTTTTATGGACCCAGAGCATCACCAGGCTGCACTTGAGGTTCCAATCTCAGCCATCACATCAGGGCAAGGTGCACGACTCTATTAAGGGGATGATACTTTCCCTCCCCTTTTAACCAGCACTGTCAGAGGGCATTGGCCAGTGCAGGTGCGTGGTCCCTTAATGGGACCCCAAAATGAAGCAGAAAATTGGGTGAGTCTGGGTCAACCCGCAGGTTTTTTCCTGGGCACTGAGGCAATCAAAACAGGAATCTCAAGGTCACATTTTCTTTATGCAGCTCTCCACTGTATAAGGACCAGAATAACAAATCTCTCTGAGATTCTGAAAGCTGTGGTTTTGGCTTCCATTCAGCAGCCATCCATCTCGGAGATGTGCAGTTCACGTCGCCTCCATATCTGAATGTCTCGCATCCCTAACGTATTGATCCTCCCAGAAATTCTCTGAGACTGAAAAAAGCCATTACCCCTAGTTTAGAAATAGGGAATTAAGACATAGGAGGCCTGAAAGTTGTACAGAAAGTCTGTTGTAAGGCCAAGCCCAACCCGTCTTCCACTTATCCTAAAAAAACATAAAACCCCTTCCATGGTAAAGACTCTGTAGTGTTTTTAAACACTCGCTATTCAAAAATAAAAGTGAGTTTAACTTCTAAATCGTCACACCTTTTCCTAGCAGATGTATAAATATATTCTTGTTTTCTCTGCTTCAAAAAGAGACCAGAAAAATCTTTCATCTTCTTTGAAGGCTTTTCGCATTTTTGTGTGTGTATTATTTCAGAGCTCCTTCACAAATTATCTTTCACTGCTTGCCACTTCCAAAGCAGACAAAATCTCCATCACATAGAATGCAATCAAAATATTTTTCTTTTAATTTGGTGGTCTGTCTTGAGACTGTATTCAGTCTCAATAGCGTGCATCGGTTTTTACACCATTCTAATCTCCTCTTCATTATACCCCATTATCTGGACACCCACGTAAATTGCTATCAATTTATTACAGTCTTAGTAGTTATAGAGATAAGGGAGTCAGCTGTGTTTAGCTGAGAAGGTTTAAAATTAAGTTCTTCGTGTGACTTGAGGATTGTGGGGAATTACCATGAGTCTTGTTTTACAAGACGGACCATCCAGCCTGGGGATGGAAGCTCCTGTCTGTGGGGATCTTAGTTTGACAATAATTGTTCCTTAATTTGGGGATAAAGTCAGAGGGGTTTAAAACTGATCAGGAATAATTAATGAAGACTGGGATTTTCTTCAGAATATTATTTTTGCTCAGATTCTACAGGGACAAGGGGGTCTGCAAGCT
Source organism: Dasyornis broadbenti (assembly GCA_013397935.1). Lineage (NCBI taxonomy): Eukaryota > Metazoa > Chordata > Aves > Passeriformes > Dasyornithidae > Dasyornis > Dasyornis broadbenti. Next base: position 247,425 of record VZRN01002818.1, read on the forward strand.
GACAACTGGGAGGGATCAGAAAGATCAAAGCCAGATCAAATTCAGGAGTTCCTGTTGGGTCTGGGAGTCAACTGAGAGACTCATTTGCATATGAGGGGAGAGGGAGGATCAAGGGTCAGTTGCTGAACAAACCTTTTAAGCCCTGCTACAGGCGAGGTCCATCGAGTATGGTCAAATCCAAATCCAGTTTGATTATCTACAAATTTTATGTGATCTTCATAATTTGGAGTCTACATTCTCATCGCTTCCCCTCTGACAGTGCCTGGAAATTTGGCCATTTTATATAATTCTCCATTCTTAAGAAAACCCTCTGTAACAGGCATAAAGTTATTCATACCAAGTATTTCTCTCTCTCTATGTCCTAAATCACAGGTTCCTAAATTACAAACATATGCCTCTGTATTAGATTAGAGGGGAAGTATTCAGGTTGACCACCTTTATATTCCAATCCTTACTCAAAAAGCATTGCTATTCTGGAATCTGCTCGAGGCTGGCTGACTTCAATGGGACTGCCACCAGATTAAAAGCAGACAAATAATGTGCCTGATTGAGTTAGGGCCATTATCTGGTTTCCAGCTAATTCAATTCCACCAAGTTAAACTCATTTCTGACAATTGAAGGGAGAGAAGGATCAGTGTCAAGGTCCCACATTGCTCTCCGAAGTCAGTAACTTACAGGGGAATGCGGATACTGACAACAAATATCCCAGTGTTGTTAAATTCTTTTGCGATCGTGGTTGGAAAGTGAAGTGGGAGTTCCCACGGGGGAGGAATGTGCAGGGCTCGTGGAATTACACCTGGTGACAGCGACAAAGATTTTTCATGAGCAGGCTTGCATTGTTTGGGCTAACCCCAATCTGCAGTGGGCTGTCCTGGGAAGGATGGAGTCAGGCTGTGTGATTTTCCAGTTGTGTTTTCAAAATGACTTGTGGTAAGGATTAAATGCAGGGAGTTTGTGTTGTTTGGTTTGTAGGTTTTTTTTGTGTGTGGAAATGAACTAAAGCTGAGTTTTCTCCATCCTGCATCTTTGCGGACAAGGTTGTGAAAGGAGTCCCTGGAGGCAAGAAAGTAACCACAAAGCAGGAGAATAAGTCTTTTTCATATACAGAAGAGAGAGCTGGAAGAGCTAAGGAGCTTTTCTGAAATAAATTTACACTGATAGGAGGGACAAAATTGGAAGGTAATGAACTTTGGAGGGAAGTTCAATTACAGAGACAAAGATAGGTGGTACCCTGCAGATAAGAACATGATGCCATAAAAGAAACTCACTAGTGACAATACACTTCCCCGAATAATAATAATAATAATAAAAATGTTGCTGTAGAGAGGATGTTATAGGAAAAGGACTGGCTACAGCCCAATAATTTCTGAGTTTTTGGTGTCACTGTTTATCCAAATAGTCCTTTGAGAGGTTGCTTTTCTCTACCTCTTCCTTAATTAGATTGAGAAGACTAAAATTTTCATGCAGTTGGATGGGTTCTGTCCTGGTTTTGTTGGAAAGGTCAGCTAAATTTGGCAGAGATCAAAGCAATGTGTGCAGTACGATGGTAAAACAGGAGCTGAGATCTTAAGCTGCCGTTCCTTCCGTTACAGGAGTTCAAAGATGGCACAAGTCAAGACACTGATCGTGATGTGAATTGCTTTAAAAGAACTTCGGGAAAAAAATCCTCTTCACTGCGATACAAACTGGAAAACAAATTTTCAAATTTAGGATTTAATCATTTCACAAATGCTATAAAATTCTTTTTTATGTTCTTGCCCTGCTGGGTGTTTTCAAACCCTTCTAAGTCTGACCTATTTCAGTGGTATTAAGATACATTTTTTTCTTTTTTTTTTTCCCCTTTTTTCTCTCAAGATTATGTAGTGAATATGTTTAACAAAGCTGACTAAAGAAAAAAGGAAAAAAAATCACACCTAGTTTAAAAATATTTGTTTACCCTCCACCTTCTTTCTGAAATTTGAAAGCCATGTGAGAGATCTAAAAGTAGCTGTAAACAACACAAGGAAGAAAATTTTATGAAAACTTCCCTGGTCCCTGCCAGTTGAAAAAGTGTCTTCTACCAGGGAAATGTCATTAGCATTTGAAAACCTTGAGTAGTTCTAAGATCCAGTGTAACCCAGGTTCTTAGTGCTGTTAGAGGCCTCACTCCTGATGCTGCTCTCCTGGTCAATAAATTCTTATTTTCCCTCTTTTCTCAGATTACATGGCATGGATTCACATGTTGGTATTGAAATAAAATTTCATGAGATACTACGTAAAACTTCCTTCTGGCAAATCTGGTGGGGCTGTGAGATACAAAACAAAAAAATATGAATCTCTGTGTCTTCATTAGCAGAACATAATTTGTCCTTCATTCTTTTTTTTTTCTTCTTTTTCATGAGTTCAGTAATGTTTCACTAATGATCATTTAGCAAAACCGAAATAAATCACTTGCAGAGAGGAGAGATTGCTGTTTGCATTTTTTTGTCAGCATTTGTTATACAGAGGGAGAACAATTCCCATCTTCACTGGGCTAAGTCCTGTGCAAATCCAAAGCAAAAAGATGTTCCTGTTGCTTAATTTGATTATTAATTATAAGAGTACATAAAATAAAAGAAAACCTATGTTACCAAATGTTTTAATCTCAATATTTTAAAGTGACACTCGGAGGACAAGGTAGTTTTTCACTGCTTCAGCCTAGAAGACTCCATCTTATTTTTGGTTTATTTACATCCTTCCAAGAAACCACCAGTAACATTTGGTGTGAATTTGTCTGCTGGACCCTGGTCATTTTTGCAGTCTTTATTACAGTGGCTGCAAAGTGTCACAGTGAAGGGAGCTTTTGATGGGGACATAATAAGTTTTTTAAAGAACTGTCATAGATGCTAGCAAGAGAGAGGCTCAAGACAGATGAGATGAGGACAAAAAGTCGCCAAAGAAACTTCATATAAAAGGAAAAAGAACTCCAAAGTGTTAAGGTTTGATTTGCTCTAGAAATGGAGGAAAGTGGGTTAAGGATCATAGAATCATAGAATGGCCTGGGCTGGAAGGGACGTTAAGGGTGAACGCGTTCCATCCCATGCCATGGGCAGAGACACCTTCCACTATCCCAGGCTGCTCCAAGCCCCATCCAGCCTGGCCTTGGACAATTCCAGAATGGAGAAGGTTCTTTGGGCGACCTGTGCCAGGACCTCACCACTCTCACAAGGAACAAATTTTTTCCTAATATCCCACCTAACTCTCCTCTCTTTCAGTTTGAATCCATTCCCCCTTGCCTGTCAATCCTGGCCCTTGTAAAGTCTCTCTCCATCTTTCCTGTAGGATCCCTTCAGGCACTGGAAAGCCACAGTGAGGTCACCCCAAAAGCTTCTCCTCTCCAGGCTGAACAATCCCAATGCTCCCAGCCTTGCCTCCCAGCAGAGCTGCTCCATCCCTCTGATTGTCCTGGTGCTTCCTCTGGACTTACTCCAGAGTGGTGAGAGCTTTTGGCGACAGAGACATGAACAAATCAAACCCTAACTTTTGGGAGCAGACAGGGAATGAAGTGGCCCACAGTACAGGAAATGGTAAGGATATTCTTCAGCTACAACTGAAGCACAGCTCTTTGTGATATTCATACTCACATCTTGAGTAAGAACTCTGAAATTTTAATTAGGACAGTAATTTAAAGATCATTGCCATCAGGAAAAGCTCTTTGTCTGCCCTTTCCACAATCTCTAGAGTATTTCTGACTCGGTTATACCCGAGGGCCTGACATCCTTCAGTGCTGTGATTCTTATTCTCTGATATGAAGCCATCATCCTGTGGGGAGAAGGCAGAAGAGATTGTACAAATTTACCCAAAGGATGGAAAGTTTCTTTGTTTTTTACAGCAGGTGTAATCTATTGCTCATAACTGCAGTACGTGACAACCATGTGATAGCCTGGAGAAAATAAGTACTGGGGCAATCACCATGGACAGGCCTGTGAAAAAATTAAAAAAAATTTAAAAAATAAAAATTTACCATTCTGTCCCCTGGTGAAAGGAAGGGGAAGAGAAGGAGAGATGGTGGGTGTTCTGCGAAAGGTCTATACGCGGAAAAACAGGAGAGAGGAAAGTTTTGTTATTATCAGGTTAAAGCAAAAATGTGTAGTTAAACTTTAATTTTTTTTTATTGGACTTGTTGTTGAAATTAATTTTGATGTTTGCAGTTAAGCTATAAATTTTTTTCCCTATAATTGAGACCGTAGATGAGAGGTTGGACCAGGTAATTTTCCGAAGATGCTTACAGCTTTATTGTCAGGAAGAAAAACATGCAGTGAGGGCAAGGTCTAATTGCAGAGAAGTTTGAGTTCTTTCACTCAGATGTCCTTGCACTTGCTCAAGTTACTTTTTCTAACTTGCTGTGTGTGTTTCCCTGAGGTTCACTCTCTGTGCCGCTTTTTCTGTGCAGACAGTAAATATAACATCAGGTTTCTGTTTAATGCTGTGTGTGGAACCATGACTTGAAGTAGGAAATACAGCTTTTCAAGCGGTGATTGTTAGAGTGAGGCTTTTTCTTGGCAGTTGCCACCCTGACTGCCCATACTGGCTCTGCCATGGGTCCTTAATTCTCTGTAATCAGTGCCTGAGGTGCCGCCTTTGGAAAACACCCAGGATGTGCACACATATGCTGATGGTGCTCCCATAACTTTTGTTGCCCCTGTACAGGTGGGAAATTGTGTGCAAGCCTCCTCTGAAGGCAGCAGCTTGTGAGGTCTTGACGGTGTGGTTCCCACCAAGGCACCACTTCTGTTTCATTTTTCCAATGCCCCACGACTGCTTGACCCTAAAATCCCACGGGGGCAATTACCTGAATTTCTGAACTTGAACTCTTGGTGACGAGCTCAGGGTAAAGTCACAAGGGACATCGCAGTGACCAGGATTAGTTTAGAAAAAGCGTATTTTGTATGGAGAGTGGTGTCAGACCTGGAGAGAGGAGCTGGTGGGGTGGATGGGGAAGCTGTAGCGTCCATATATCACTGCACTGCTTGTGACAGAGCCCCGTTCTGAAGGCAGTGAGGAAAGCAATACATCATGAGCTGACTCCTGAGTTTTCTCTCTGTCTCTCGTGTGATTCTGCCTGACCCCCAAAACTGCTGATGTATGCCCTCCTCAGAGGCTGCTTTCTTCCCCAGCTGACCTGCTTCCCACCAGCACTTTAAAAGCTGGGGAGTAGTTCAGGTTTAATCAGAGCTTGAAATTCAAGCAGAGAGATTTGGAAGCCTGAGTTAACTGTGCTACAGTCTATTCCCATTAAGCTTTTGTCTGAAGGTTGATGGGGTAACAGCACAGGTGACAAAGAAAAATGTCATATAAAGCTCATTCAAATAGACTTACATTTCAGTCTTGAAACTGGTGCTGCAGGTTAGAGCAGGTTCTAACACAAATAGTAATTCTAAAAGCTAAACATAATTAAAAATTCCCAATATTTGATTATCAGGGGAAAAAAAGAGAACAGATGTTTCCAGGGGGTATTTAAAAAGAAACTGATTACTGTAGTGAGTTAAAAAAAAAAAAAAAAAAAAAGGATATAAAGGTAAATGAAGAAAAGGATGCCAGAAATTATCAACGGTTTGAAAAGCCCCTATACGCAGAGAAGGTGGGAACGGCCGCAACTAAGATTTAAGAAGCCACAAATATCAGCAGTGCAAAATCAGTCCAGAAGCCAGAATCTCACTCTCAAATCTTTCACCTGTAGCTGTCATTAGCAGCAGGACTTGAAATGTTAATGAATATGCCCTGATACAGCAGCCCTGGGAATTGCTGCCGTTACTAAAGTAAAGGTGTAGAAATTGAGGCAGAGAGACCGGGGTGCTGTAAGTTTATGCATCCACTCTAACCTTGTCATCCAGCTTCCATCCAGAGCTCCTGGTGAGACAGCAGCCCTGGCAGAGGGCAATCCAATCTCCCCCTGCTGGCATTCCAGAGCCATTGAAAAGCTCGGCTATCAGTTAGTTTTCAATGTATCCCACTCTGAGTGATGATTCCAAGGACATGTAAACCTTCGATGGCTCTTTGGGGAATTGAATGCAGATTTGTTTCTTGTGCAACCCAGGCAAGCACACCATTTTTCATAATAGTGCCGTAGGTATAAGAAAGCACCTGCACCAACCTCAGAAAGCCACTGAGGGTTTGGATGGAAATGAGGTGGAGACATGCAAACATCTGACTCTGTTTATGCAGGTTCACAAATGCTTGCAATTCACATGGTGAATGATTTTTACAAAATTGAAAAAAAAATTAAACATTTTTTTTTAGTTCAATGAGGGGAAAAAAAATCCATCTCTACAATACATACACATATTTAATCTGATTTATTTTCATTCCAATGACTAAACAAAAAAACCCCTGAACTATTGTTTGTCTCTTTCCTTTCATTCAGTTCCACCAATTTAAATAAATAAATGAATTGCCAGACTTCTGCAATCATAGATCTCTTTGATAAATCTTTCTTAACACCTACAGTCCTGCTGGTGACAGCTTTGTGTCCAGTTTATTATGAGACATAAAATGCTTCAAACATTGACCCGATCTGGTCAGCATCAGGAGCTGTTTTCTGATACAATCATCTCTCTGCTGGAAACCTTTGCTTTCTATCATAACTAATCAAGGCTTTTAAAAGTCAATGTAATTAAGAGCAAGGCAGTTCTAATGGACCCACTGCAAGCTGCCTGCACCACATCTAAATAAAGTCAGCATAATCATTTCCTTGGCACAAAGGAAGTCACCTGACCCTTTTCTTCTCTCTCTTGTCTCCAGAAATTTGTGTGTCTGTGTGCTCCTGCTATTCATTGTTTCCGCCTTTTTAGAGTGAAAATGAGATGCCCAAGTGCTGAATCACTGGGGGAAACGACCTTGCTGGAAAGATGAAATCTAAAAACTAACCACCCTGCCACCTGTGAGTGTAGAGAATAAAACCTGCTATTTGTGAACCTCTCAGGATAAGATGTACTTCAGCAGGAGTGGTTTTCTGCAGTGTTCCTTATGGAGAGAGGAAAAATCACTGTTCCGTTGTGATCATTTGTTTCTCTACTGCAGTAATGCATTCAACACCCAATCTTACATCCATAAGCTTAACGCAAGGGAAATTTCCTCTGGAAGTTTCCTTAAGGTGAGCTGGTCGGTGAAATCTGTGTGAGGATCCATAACACATATTGGACATAACTTGCTCCAGCTGGAGGCACACCAGCCGTTAACCACTTGATGATTTCTGCTGGATTTGGGGACTGAAGTGAGGCAAAATGAGATATGAAGGGAAAAACTAATTGAATGAAAGCTGCTAATGAAACTTTGTTGAGCTTGGCAGGGAATGTGGGATAATATAAATGCTTCAAAGTGCTTTAAAGTGATAATATCCTAGATTGACAGAGTGGCTGAGGTTGGAAGAGACCTTAAAGACCATCTCCCCATGGGCAGGGTCACTTTCCCCTGTCCCAGGTTGCTCCAAGCCCCATCCAGCCTGGCCTTGGACACTTCCAGGGATCCAGGGGCAGCCACAGCTTCTCTGGGCACCCTGTGCCAGGGCCTCACCACCTTCAAAATAAATAATTTATTTCTAATATCCAATCTAAATCTTCCCTCTTTCAGTTTAAAGCCATTCCCTCCTGTCCTGTCTTGTGGGTTTTGTTTGTTCTTTAAAATCGTTTTTCGTTTAACTTCCCTCGAGCTCGCTTTAAGTGATTGGCTGTGTCTTTGACCCCTATCACCTCCTGGAAATATCCACATCCTACCCTAGCCCAGCACAGCAGCTCCTGTCAGACAACACGCTCTGTGTCTGATGGAATGGCCATGATCCAAAGCTGTCCCTCGGGATGTGCTGTGGTGCAGGGTTGTGGTCCCTGACAGCCAGGCATGACAGGGCCTTGCTAGAGGATGCTGCACAACTTACATCCCCTGTTTTCCCTCTTTTCCCTGTTTTCCCTGTTTTTCCTGACAGGTGGCTCTAACCAGACCTGAGTTAGGCAGAGCTGATTCAGCCCAGGGAAATGGCAGTGGACTGTCTGGCATTTTGTGCCTCTCGGAACCCCTATTATTTAGGATTTGTGTTTAAAAATGAGCTCTCAGAGCAAAGTGGAGGAAAACAGACCATTCCAAACTATTCTGAAGCCTGAATAGATTTGGAATATATTTAAGATCTGTATCTCTTCTGTACTGGAGGTAATAAAATAATCTTCCTAAGCCTTGCTAACCTTTGATTTTTGGCTGCTTCTCTCCTACTGCTGATATTGGTTTTTACAACTTGCATAGCTGCACACACAGGAGAGTTCTTCAGTAATATCTTATTTCCATGTTTCATTGTCTTATCAATGCACTCATACACAGGCAGGAAAAACAATTATATTTGAAATACAAAGTTACATTCTATGCTACAATGTGATCACAGAGCTAGTTTTTCAAAGAACAGTACAGGCCCATATTTTTAATGCCTTTGGCTGTGTGGCACAAGTCTGATAAAACTTCGTGGGATGTATTGCAGCTTTAAGATCTTGCTGTGAAGTGTTAGCCTCACTCAGAAACCCAAATGAACCCTCACACTTCGTTTATTTGCTCTGTATTGGCAACAATAATTAGCAGTAAATATTAATGTGTATGCAGAGGTGTGTGAATCCATTCGACACGGCACCAGTGAAGCCTTTTTGCTGCTCAAAGCTCCAGAACGTGACAATTGTCAGCAGCGTAAACAGAAAGAGCCACAGGAAGGTCACTCTTGGTGTGGATGAGCCTTGTATGTTTTTTGACAGACGAAGATAAATTGCTAATAATTATGTACCAGATTTCACAGATATCCCTTCAGGAGCACATGACCAGGCTGAAGCAGGAATAGGATACATTAAATCATAGTATGGTTCAATATTTAGTTACTGAAGTTGGAATAGCTGTGCTTTTTTAAAATTTTTGTTTTATTATTTTATCCCTGCCTCTGGTTTTTTCCCCACCCCTCCTTTTAAAATAAACCCAGTGATTAACTCTTCATTTAAAATTGAGTGTCTTGGATGCAGAATTTGTTGCCTGGGAGTTTCTGACTGAGAGCTTGGGGATGTATTCTCAGTTACACAATTCTTTCTCAAATGCTGTTCCCCCTTCACACCCTCCACCCCTCCAAAAGAAACAAAACCACCACAGATGACAAAACAACACGTGATAGGCTCCGTATAGACGTTGTAAGACCTGAAAGATATTACGGGAAGTTGCTGCTTTTTTACTGATGAAAGTAAAAATGTTTTAGGCTCTTGGGAAATAAATAGGCAGTGAACGTGGAAGCGCACCAACAATATAATATTATAGTGTGCTCTCTTCCTAGCTCACCAATAAGAATAAAATCCTGATTATAGCTATGAGTTCCATTTTCTTAGTACAAAGAGATGGTTTTAATACCACTGCCGTTAACAGGAAAAAAAAATTAAAAACTTAAGTTTGAAAGATCACAGCACAGACCACTTCTTTTATTCATTAGCACAAGTTCGTTAGGCAGAGCTCAGATTGCTCTGCTGCCTTCCCAGAACATCAGCAGTGACATTCACGGGTGTCAAAAAGAGAAAATACCCAAGTGATAAATAATAAGGCAATGCAGACTTTCTCCACCTGTCTCTTTTCCAAGGAAAATGGAATTTAAATCGTAAGCAATAATTATTGTGGACCCTCTTCTCTAGAAGAGCCCGCTTTTTTCACTGCTCCTTTCAGGTGGATTGAATTAGATGATTTTTAAGGCTCTTCCGACCCAAACTATTCTATGATTCTAAGATTCTCCATAAAAAGTGCATAATCTGCAAGCACAAAATGCTTGATCTTCTCAGAAAGTACAGACAAGATATTATTGCCATATAATTTGTGTTCCCTAGCTGGCAGAGTGCTGCTTCCAGCAGTCTTGGAAGAACATAAGGGCAATCTTTATTCCACACTAATGAAGGCTCTTTGTTGGTGCCTCTCCAGGTTATTGTTTTTCTTGATGGCAAAAGAATATTTGCCGAGGAGATAAGGGCCAGTTAAGTGAGGTCATGGCTTCTGAAGTTAAATATCTCTTGCAGCACTTGGTAGAAGCTGATCATTTGTACATCCTTCGTACAGGGGAAAGGGAAGTTGGGGCGATGCCCAAGACCACCTCGCAAAGCAAAAAGTAAAACTTGAGGCGTTTGGGTCCTGAATAACCAGCCAGGTCACTGGCAAAGCAGCTATTTTGTGATTGAAAAAATATTATCTGTACACCGTGGGATTCTTGGGGTGATCCTGTGCAGGGCCAGGAGCTCGGCTTTGATGATCCTTGTTGGTCCCTTCCAATTCAGGATATTCTGTAATTCTACCTTCAGCGATCTTATCCAATTGGCTCTGGTGCAATGTAGTTAATATTGGTGCTTTGATACGTTTGGAACCGTGTTTGACCCCTGGAACAGAATGAATGGACAGGGATAGGGCAGAATTCAGTTTTCTCAGATTTAGACAGGAAAAGGACTGGAGAAAGTTTTGCATCATGAGTACAATAATCTCACACGTGTGAAAGAAGGCCGCACATTCCTTGCTTTCGAGCCTCATGCCCTCCATCCTCATTCTAGCATTACCTGCAACTTTGATCTGCAATCACCAGGAAATTGCTGCTCCCAGCTTGGGCAGAACAGGCAACTCCTAGCAATTATTAATTATGTTAATGATGTCAAGGGATGAGCTGGAAAAGGCACTGTCTAAATGAAAGTGGGCAAAGTTACACATCCCTTTGGTAGCTCCACTGGCTGAGCGCCTACCCAGCCGCATCCAGGGCCTTGCAGCTCTCCTGAGCAACTTCGCTCTCCCCAGACCGTAAGAGGAAATTCAAATTTAAATTAATGTCACTTTTTCATCATTGCTACAATTATTTTCAGGATTCTTCCACAAGCCAAGTCACTTGTGGGGTTTGAGACTTTGTGTTCTCCTCCGTTCCCTCCCTCTCTGTCTGTGTGTGTATTTGGGGTGGGTGATTTGGTCCCCACTCCTGGTGCCCAGGGCAGGCTCTCACAAGCAGGGGAGCATTAAGATATTGGACAATTTAGCTCCTCGAACTTGAAAACCAACTTTTTTCCCCATACCTCATTTTAAGAAGTATTTTGAAAGTTCTTGATTCTTCTCTCCCCTATATTTACATTCTATTGCAGGTTTTAAAATAAACCTTGGTAGCAAAATATTTACAAATCATTCTAAGAACTTGTGTAAGTCCAAAACATATCTTTGGCTGTGTGTCAGACAGGCTTATTGATTAAAAGTATGTTCTCTTGAATCACCAATGCCTGTGTGAAAATTGGCTGCCTTAGAATTGCCCTGCCTGGTAATCTGGATGTGCAACTTGCAATTTATTTCCTGTGTCCTGGTCCATTTTTTTCAAATGCATTTTCCAATATTGTTTCTTCAAACAAGAATCGGATATAACACAATTAATAGATTAATATTGAACAACTGCAGTAATTTGGAATATGACCAGAGCCACTGAAATTTGCTCCAGGCTGAATTTTGAAGCTTGGTGCTTATGTTCAGATCTCTTAACATCACCAGTCTTTTTCGTAGAGGATCCTTTGCATTATTTAGCATAATTTGAATAAAACTTTCATTTGCTTCCAGGATCCTTGCCATTGTTTAGTATCATTTGAATAAAACTTTACTTCCAGGAAACACAGTTCATTGGAATTCAATGCAGGCAGTTATTTAGATTTTGATAAGGCTAGGTGGTATATTTTGTAAAGATCCTTAACCCACCAACTTCACTAAAATAACTTAATTTCATACAGTAAAACCTTAAAGTATTAGTTTTACCCTTTATTAGAGAAAACATGTAAGATAATCCGTATTGAATTATTTTGAAATTTTAAAAAGGATACCCTAAGGACTTGGGTGTGTTTGTGTGGGATTTCACACATGCACATCCTCCTGTTGAAGGATTTCAAGATTGTTTTAATCTCTTGTAGTAGTAAAGTAACTGCATTCTTGTTTTCACTAAGTCTTTGAGACTCCAGTCCTTTCTCACTGCCACACAGCTTATGGCTTGCACTCAAATTGTGTTATCTTCTCTTCCCTTTTATTTTTTTTTTCTCGTTCCAAAGTGTAAATTGTGTCCTGCCACTCTACAGGATTTTTCTCCATTAATGATATGGAGGGAGATAACTACTCATAGTGCTGACAGAGGTAAGAGTACCAGGATAAGTAATGCCTCAGCTGCAGAAATGATATACTGCTACTGGGAGTGAACTCCAGATTCATATCCCAAAACACTAGTTAGTCTATCAGCACTTCTGCCATTATCTCCTCGGCCACAAATCCAAAGTTTCAAGGTCAGCTGTAACTGTATTGAGGATCTGGAGATCTAAGAGAAGCCCAGTGAATTAACAACCTTTTTCTGCCTGGATTTTGTTTCTGATGTGAGGCCTCTTGGATGCCTCCTTTTGGCTGGATCAGTGCAATAGGATAAGGGAAATATAAAGCCTACACAGATAAAGTCACATTTTTGGAGGGAAGAAATATTGTTTGAAGAAATATCAGGTATTTTAGCCCACAGAAAGTACAGAGTCAGAAAGAAATTTTTGTGGCTTAAGTAATTACCCATGTAAATAAATAAGCACCATTAATACTGATACCATGATGATTTTTCAGAACAAAGACTGATTGAATCAATTCACTTAAACCTGGATTTAATTGTTCCAAAGTCTTAAGAAAAGAAGGGATAAAGGGAAAAAAAGACATAACTAGGTTCAAAATCCTAATAATCAACTCTAATACGGATCAACTGAAGAAGAAAGCAGGAAGCATGATAAGAAATCAAGAAATGTTGCCTCTGCAGAAAACTGGAGGAATCTGGGTTGTCTCTTGCAGAAAAGAAGAGATATAATAAGAAATGTCAGTGTTAGTGCAGAGAGGGAAGAGAAGGGTAATGGATGAGAGGCTGGTGACAAACTCAAGGTTACAACTCATTTGTTGGCCAAACTTTCCTAGTGAGCTCACATACACACAGCCTCGCAAACTCAGTGCTTTATTAACTGCATGGTGTAAACCTGTCTGAGATAAATTTCCCACTGGTATCAAACCCTAAGTCTCTCAGCAACGTAGATCATCTTTTGCTTTGTTCTTGTTTCCCTGCAATCCATTAGCATGAGGTTGGCACTAATGCTTTTTTCCTACACATGAGACGAGGGACTGTAAAGCTGTTGTATGAGTAAACTGTTCTTCTATTCAAATCCATCAATAAATTTGGAACCGAGGTGTACATGCCCAAAGTAGGCTTTAACCTTCATCTTAACTTTTGGAGTAGCTTTTTGCATTAACATGCTATAGCTGTCCCATAGTCTCCCATTACTATCTGAATTTAAGGCTGAAAGTACATCCAGCTTCAGCAATTGCTTGTCATTCACCTGTTGAAATCTGCATTTATATTGCTAATTGCTCTGAGTGATTTCCCTTCCCTAGCACTGTGCCCACTGCTGTTCTACCCTCACCTGAACTGGCAGAAACCATTTTCCATAATAGGTCAAGAGAACTCCAGAATAAAATGCTTTCTGCTAATGCAAAAAGGGCTGGGTTTTTTTTTCCTTTAATGCTGCAACCACTTTCTCCTTTTTGTGTTTGTTCATGTTTCCTGGAACTTGGTTTTAGATGAAATGGCAGCGCACTGGATGGACGCCTTCTTCCTTATGACCTGAAATTGGCTTTAAGCAGTCATTTAGGCGCAATTCTGATGAAACTTTAAAGACTGTATGTGATCATGTGCTCGTGTAACTTCTCAGACCAGTCATTTGTACCATCCAGGCTGGGGAATGAGCAGATGGAGCAGCCCCGGGGAGGAGAACTTGGGTGTGCTGGTGGGTGAGAGCTGAACACGACCCATCTCTGGGCTGATCCTGCAGTGTGGGCATCAAGGGAGGGGAGGATTCTGCCCCTCTGCCCCACTCAGGTGAGACCCCACCTGCAGAGCCCAGCACAGGAAGGACCTGGAGCTGTTGGAGCGAGTCCAGAGGAGGCTCAGAGGGATGATCAGAGGGATGGAGCAGCTCTGCCGGGAGGAAAGGCTGAGAGAACTTGGATTGTTCAGCCTGGAAAGGAAAAGGCTTTGGGGTGACCTCATAGTAGCCTTCCAGTGCCTGAAGAGTTCAATAAAAATGGAGAGAGACTATTTCTAAGGCATGTAGTGATTGGACAAGGGGAAATGGATTCAAACTGAGAGTAGGTTTAGACTGGATACAGGAAAAATTGCTGCCTGTGAGGGTGGGGAGGCCCTGGCACAGGTTGCCCAGAGAATCTGTGGGAGTGTCAAAGGCCAGGTTGGACAGAGCTTGGAGCAACCTGGGAGAGTGGAAGGTGTCCCTGCCCATGGCAGGGGTGGAACTGGGCTTTAAGGTCCCTTCTAGCCCAAACAATTCTGTGGTTGTACCTTCTGAACTGAATCTGGTATTTCAGATATAGCGCCTGAATAGTCACCCAGAAGATTGCTTCTCTGAAAAATTTTCTCCCAGTACCACTTTGTGTAAGAGTATGTATTGTTCCTTCTGATTTCTTATTTTTAGCTTTTTAACACCACACATTGACACTATAGAACAGCTTGTTATCCTTCCAAAGTGATGGTCATATTTAGCATTTATATGAAATGGGAGAATCTTTATCCCAGTCTTGAGCTCTCTATTTTAGATGAGTTTTGAACGACTGAAGCAATGCCTGGGAAAGGTATAGGTTTTTTATTTGCTGTAAGGCTGAGGCTGTAATACTCTAGCCCTAAGACAATTTTTGGAGCCAGTGGAGTGGTCCTACAGTTACAGATAAAGCTGGACATTTAACACATATTGCAGTGTCTGGGATTTTCTTCGAGCACTTGAAGATCAGAGACTAGAAAAAATAATATTTTTAATTTTCTTTCCACTTTACTCTAAATAGTGTATTTTGATAGCAGCTGACATATGGAAAGCTGGGGGGGAAAAAGTGCTTTGAAATGTAAGTAATGTTTGTCAGAAATAGAAGCCACGCAATGATATGACAATATCCCAAACAGTTTGCATGGTGCCTTAACCATATTATTTGTTTTGATTTGACTGTAATAGGAAACAGCCATCCACAGACTCTGTCTGGCTTGTCAGTTATGTAAAATCACAAACCCTAAATCAAAGCCATCAGCTCCTTCTTCCTGCTAAATATCAGCACAATCAAACACTACCACCTGCAGACACTGTCCTGTATCTCAGTCCCCCTCTGCTGAGGCCAGTGAGCAAGAAAGGTCTACAGAGTAAGCTGCAAGTCTAAAAAGCTGTTCTGTATGGTTGTGGATTTAATTTGCACGTATTTAATCCCACCTTTGGTTCACAACTCTGTGATCACAGTCTTTGGTGCTGTGATCGTACAAAAATCAGGTTATGAGGGAATGTATAAGGTCCGTAGTGCAACTTCCTGTGCAAAAAAAGGATTAACCTCAAAGTCAGAACATGTTACCCAGGACTTTGTCCAGTTGAGTGTTGAAAATCTCCAAGGATGAAGATTTAACTGGCTCATTTGGACCTTTCTTCTGGCACCAAAGTTAGTGGTGGCATTGGCAGTGTTAGCTTAACAGTTCAACTTAGTGGTCTTAAATGTCTTTTCCAACCTAAATAATTACCTGATTCTAATAATTCTTCCTCAGTTTTCTTTTGTCTCAATGCTTGCTGAGAGTTTCTACAGTCACTCCCCTCCTGCTCCTCTATTCCTCGGAAAGGTAGGAAACTGGAAAAAACCAAATTTCTATACCTGCAATGGCAGGTTGGAAGTCTTGGGGTCCAAGAGAAAAAATGTTTGTGCTCAAACATCATGTTGATGTCAGCCGGTTAATGAATACCATCCGTATCAAGGCAAAGATAAAATTCAAATGTCCTGCACAGATAACTGCATGGCTCAAAAACTGCCTGGAGGTGATGCCTGTGGAAAAGTTGAAAACAACACCTATGAAGGAAAAGCAACAAATTTGGAATAGAAGCCCCACTCAGAGACATCACGTCCTGGTAAATCTGATCATGATTATCCCTGCTTCAGATCCAAGGCTCTACATCTGAGCTACAACAGAAGCTGCATTTACTTGGAGAGAGGGAGGTGTATTTTGAATTTAAAAAAAAATGAAATGTGTTTTACATGAGATATATATTTGGAATGAATTTTCTGCAGAAGCTGAGAAAGCAACAGCTTTGCCTGATAGATCCTCCCAAGGGAGCTGTGGCTCAGAGCAGTATCAGACTTGTGTTCATCCTCACAATGGAGCAATCCTGGGAGCAGATAAAGTGCACAGAGGGAACACCTAGAAGAAAGGCTTAAGTTTGTCAGCAAAAAATAGCATTCATTCAGAGCTAGAGAGAGTTGTTTCGAGCGGGTTTCTGCCCTTTATTTTGTTAAACTTCAGTCTGATCACAGCTCGAGCTCAGCAGCGGTTTAAAAGCTCTGGCAGCTCAAAAGCAGCCATCCTATCGTCCAGCTTATGTCAGCGTATTTTGATTCAATAGCAGCACTGGAGACAGACCTGCTACTGCTCTAAACTCTTTGTGGGTGCAGTTTAGTGCTCAAGCCTCCTGCACAATGCCCAGACTTAAGTGCTAAAGGGAATGGAAAGACGAGGGGGAAAAAAAAACCCTCAACCTTTTCACTTGCTCTGTGAATCCATATGGTTTCTGAGGCAAAAACATACAGTGTTCATGACGGTACATTTGGATTTCTTGAGAAAAGCATCTCCCTCTTGGATTGATCCCATGGTGGAAATAAGGCACTGAACTTATTTTTAGATACAAAGCAAGCGGTTCACAGACACCTCGTTTAATGAGTTCCTGTGATATACTGCAACAGGGGCAAAAATCTCGAGAGCAGGGCTGTAAATGAAGTCTCCTGGCTGAGGAAGTATTTCTGTCACTGCAGTGCCCATGTAGGTTAATTCCTAAACCCAAAGCACTGAGGTGTTTTCAGAAGTGGATGTCTGTAGGAGGGCAGGCTTTCAAAAGCAACCTGATGTACCCAAAGCTGTGAGGAACTCCCTGTTCACTTCCCAATGCACTATAAAAGGTTTCCTAACTACTGTTAAACGATTAAACATTATCTGCCCCCTCTCTGCTTCCCTCAGGACCTGGAATAGGGGGTGCATCCACATGGTGACCTGAACCTGGGCCCTAACCCGGTAAATAACTTCCTGTGGGGCAAGTTCCGAGCACAATTTGAGAGTCATGACATTGCTGAGATAATTCCCAACAGTTTGCAATCAGCCACAGCCACACATCCTTTCCAGAGCTCTTAACTCTCGGGGCTGTAAATATCAGCAGGAATACTGGGTTTAGCATACAACTGTAACCGTAGTCTGTTTGACTGTGTCTGGGGCTCGTGAGAGAGGTCTGTAATTATTTGTAGATGTTTTTTTGTCCGGGATTCAGGCTATAGCTGCTTTCTGCACATTTCATCTTGCTGGGTGTTTGTCGACTAAGCCTCTTAAAACATTTGACACATCAGATGGATGATTGTGAAGCCTAAAAAATGCGAATAATACCTGGTTGTTTGAAGCCACAGAATAATGAAAAGAATTCTGAAAGATGCAGAAGGTCAGAAAATGCTGGTATCTGATGTTTTATACATGCAAAACCATGGGCATAGCAGAATTAATTTCTTTGGGCAGCAAGGCAAGGAGCAAAGGAAAGAGCAGCTTAGATGGGAGAAAGATGAACTGTGAAATAAACAAGCTTAAAAAAATAAAATAAATATTCATGGAAAGAGGTTACTTTTAACATTTAAAAAACCCAGAAAATTGATATACTTTAATATGTTGTGGGGGTCACTGTACTGCTACAGAACGAAACACCTTTCTGATTAAAGGCTGACTCTTACGGCCCAAATCCTCTAAAATAAAACAAAAATTATAATAAAAATAGCACGTTTAATTTATTTATGTTGTAGAAGTTACATACACAGTGGTCAACAAAATATTGCCTGCTGATGCCTGCAGAATTTTTAACTCTATCCTTCTGCCCACACATTAAAATGGAAACTTAACTGGCAATTCCTCTTGAGCCCGGGTTATACGAGTATTTCTTTCTTATTTCATACAAAAGATGTGAGAGCTTTGTATTCAGCAGGGAGCAGAAGATTACAGATGCAGCCTGTGTAATGTTCTCCTCTATTTTGATCATACCTTCAATTCTGTAGGTACTAAATGAAGGGATGAAAACAAAGGCTCTGTATATCCCCAGCTGCTTGTATCCGTGATCAATGGGATCTCTCATATCATATTCAGCAGCACAATGTTAATCAAGGTCACTGTCTCTCCCTTTTTTTTTTTTTTTTGCAGTGATTAAGGGTCATGCCAGAGAAGACATATTCCTTTGATTGTTTATGTTATCCACATCTGGTGGGGACTAAAATCACTCAGGCCCAGTTAGATGTTCCAGCCTGAGGCAGTTTAAATGGATGCTGGGACTTCAGCAATGTTTCCAGTTCAGCTTTTGCTGTAAGTACACATCGTGTAGGATTTTCTGTGAGACACACTGGAGTTTTAAGGATTGTATATTGCCAGTGGGCACATTCCCTTGATTTGTGTGTTTTGATCTCCCTTGTCTGCAACAATCCAAAACCAGTTTGAGGGTGATAAACAGAGTTTTCCAAGCATTCTTTTCTCCGCCTGGCCCTAAAGGAAGGTCTCTGCTACACAGATTTTCTGAGAGGAGGGAAAAATTGGGGCTGCTAATTGTGTAAGAAGTTTATTATTCAAACTTCACAGCTAATTGGCAGCAGCACACCAAAGGACACTTGTCTATTTTATCTGCTACCGAGGAGTCTGTGGAAAATCTTACAGAGTCCCCCAAAAATGAGAAATTGGTGAGAGTATAGCAGAGAGGGCTGGAGGCTGGAGCACAGGAATGAGAGAAGTTGCAAGGGGAGTTAGAGCAACCTTCCTTCCACTGCCTATGGTGACGTGGGGAGAAGACAGGGTAGAGTCTTGGGGTTGCACAATGAGAGGTCAAGAGGCAAAGGCCACACGTTTCAGCAGTGGAAACTCACAC
This sequence comes from Dasyornis broadbenti, assembly GCA_013397935.1. Taxonomy (NCBI): domain Eukaryota; kingdom Metazoa; phylum Chordata; class Aves; order Passeriformes; family Dasyornithidae; genus Dasyornis; species Dasyornis broadbenti. The sequence continues at coordinate 266,414 of VZRN01002818.1, forward strand.
TGAATTTTAGGGAATTCATTTTCCCTTCAGCACCAGAACAGAGGCTCAGCAGGTAGGGAGCAGAATCACAGAGCCTGCAGATTTTCCAGACTTTGGAATTGCCCAAGAAATAGAGACAGGACAAAGAGGAATGGCTTCAGACTAGAAGAGAATTGGATTAAATGAGATATTAGGAAGAAATTCTTCCCAATGATGGTGCTGAGGCACTGGCACAGGGTGCCTGGAGAAGCTGTGGCTTCCCCATCCCTGGAAATGTTCAAGGCTGGATTGGATGGGGCTTGGAGCAACCTGGGATAGTGGGAGGTGTCCCTGCCCATAGCAGGGGGGGGGTGGAACTAAATTATTTTTAAGGGCTCTTCCAACCCCAACCATTCTGTGATTATATGAAATCTGATTTATCTTTGAGGTTGCTCCTGCTTGGAGCAGGAGTTTGCAGAACAGACCTCCAGAGGCTGATTCTGGGAATGACTATTGACTGATTCTGTGATTCTGGTTGTGTGTGATGTCTCTTGGGGAAAGGGAGATCCCTACTGAAATAAAAACTGACACTGGAGAAGCAGTCAATGCAGAGTTTTAATTATGAGGATGAGATCAGAGGGCTTTCGTCAGCTGAGTTCAGAATTGTTATATATGACACAGTTCAAAAGTCAAGAAAACAAAAGTTGCAGGGATCTATAAACACCTCGGAAATCTCCAGGAGCTTTCCAAAGCATATACCCTCTGTTAATAAACCCAGCATTTCTAATTAGTGTAAGTGACCACAAAACTCTAACCAAGGAGCACAAATTAGAGAAAGCACACAGCCTAATTTAATGACTCTAGAAGTTATTACCTGCCTACACGAAGGCTGACATGAGGAGAGTATTGAGTGAATTATGTGGATTGAATGAGAAATGTGGTGGGTTTGTGCCAGGTGGAGGAATGAGAGGGGAAGAGGGGGGAGTAGCTCATTTACCCCGGATCAGAAATCCATATGCTTGTTAACCAGGCACTGGCTACATCCCAACATGAAAAATGAAGTTTACATTGTGTGTGTGAACCAGTAATTTGCATTGATTTGCACATGATTTGTGTCTAATTTGCTAATCGTTAAACTGCATGTGATATGTAAATAGGTAGAAAATTAAAACCTCGGCTTTAAATTCATTCACTTTGACAATTTAATCTGGTTGGCAGGAGCTGCCTTCCCTCACACAGTCTGGGCGCAATGAAGGTCACGCTCCGTGAAAGACTTGCAAAAAGGCCTTTCACTCATTGTTTCCTTCTATTGCTTCTGTCCTAGGACAGATTGAGCTTTTCCAGCAGCAACCTGGTTTTTAGGATTTTTGAGATGCTTAGATTATTCCACAGCCATTTATATGACTTGTGGTCCACCTGTAGGTGGGACTGACCAATACAGCCAATTATCCCTTTGAGATCCCTGGAATACGGATGGGATGCAGAGCAGAAGATGTAGGAATGACAGAAGTAAAAATAGAAGTGAAAAACACTGCTTTGGTGTCAATATGAGCAGTACCAGGCTGAAAATCTGCAACCAGACCTTCTAATATTTCAGATAAATACAATTTGGTTTATTTTAAACGTGTTTAAATGCAAAAAGACAATCACTGCATGGCAACATTTAGAAAAAAAAAGGTAGCAATTTGGTAGGGGTTTTTCTGAGATAGAAATAAGAGATGACTAAATTGGGATATTTGATATTATCAGTGCCTCAGCTATCTTGGGAGATTTCAGGATCATGAGAAATGTTATTATAAAAGCTGGAACAAAAAAAAAGTATGAAGAGGTTTCAAAGATCAAATGGGGTTCGACCTCCTGTTAAAGAAAGCCTTATCAGCAATGTATGCAGTGCTAATACATTTAGTTGACTGTAGGAATATGTTAATGTCTCCTGATGTCCTAGGAGACAAAAATGGTATGTAAATGAAGTTGTTTCATGTCTGGGTTGTTTGGTATTTTTCTTTTAAAGAAAAACAGATCAAAAACCATTTAAAAAACCACAAAAATTTACAAAACGTAACTCAGTGAATGGAGCACTGTATTATAAAAGAATTGATTTACTCTCACTTGCTTTTTATGAATCTATAACTCCTCACACTGAACAATAGCAGTAATTGTGTATGACAGAGGATGGAGAAGATGTTGCAAAGTGGAGTCAGCAGAGCCAACGAACACCAGTCAATAGATAACTCACCAGTGGAGCTAATCCTGCACCAGGGAAGTCTTTGGGAATATTTGTTTTCACCGGGTGCAACCCCAGACCTTCGAGAGCGAGGTCAGTTCGAATCCTGCCAGCAATGCCCTGTGAGTCCATGCCTGTCCTTCCATTTCACTGCCTGTGCCCTGCAGCCACTGCAGATTGGACTATTCATTGATCTAACATTATTTTGATTGTCTTATAATGCAAATGCTGACCTTGGTAGGGGAAGGTTTTCACTTTCTGACTTTTTGTTTTGCTGTTGCCAGCACAGCAATTAATACATACTTAGTAGAATCCAAAATTAGCCACTCCTGAAAGTAATTATGTGCTACTTATGCAATTATTTTATTTTATATAGGCAGCAAAAAATTTTAAAGTACTTCAATTATAGTTTCCTCAAAAAATCAAGTCAACTACTACTTGACTTAAATAGTAATTTATAAAATAATTTGTCACTTGACATTTTAAGATTTTAGGTATTTTTACAGCATTCTTATTGTGAATCTAACAAAACCACTTTTTCTTTATCTGATTCTTTTCTAGTATTAGAAATTTGATGTGGGTATACCTTACCCATCTGTCTGAAATTAGCAGATTATATGTTTATATAAATTACTTATTATCAGATTAGCATATGTTTGCCTCACTCCTAGCAGTTTTGGTTGAGTTGGAAATAAGTATTTTAAATAGCTGTGAAGAAGGGGGGCCAGAATAATGTTGTGTGTAAGTGAGGCTGATCAGACCAAGTTCTTTGTGTACCTGATGCCTAATTTCCTCTCTACGCTTTTTGAATCTGCTGGCCATTGTTGCTCCAGTCGTCAGAAGTGGCAAGTGGAGACAGATAAGGATCAAAATGTTTTGTGAGAATTCTGAATAGGCAAACAACCCAAACCAGTGCTTCCAACCAAAGAAAACCACATAAACTCAACCTGTTTTGTTTGGCCAGCCAGTGTTTCCGGCAGCACTTCCTGACTGGTGTATAGGTAGCTCAAAACCAGGTACAGCTCCCCAGGGAATAGTCCAGATCCATGACAAGGCAGCTGGAGCATCCCAGAGGCTTTCCCTGTACTGACTATTGCAACAGGGTAAAAAAATTTTGGGAATGGATGATGAGGGAAAGCAGTAGGAGATAGGACTCTAATACAGGGGAAAGCAGGATTCCCGAGTTCAGCTGCTTGTGAATTATTTTAATTCTCCTTTAAAAGATGTCTCTACAGCGCTTTATCTCCATAACAATATTGTTCTAGACAGTATCTGCTGTGCTCAGAGGGAGGCTCTCATTTGTGTACAGGAAACAAATAGCATCAATCAAATCACACTTATGACCCTTTCTGCATAATAATACAATAATAGGGGTCGGATTTAGTGCTGCTCAGACTACTCTGGTAATTAGGAGTTCAAGTGAATTTGAGTCTTATTTTTGTAAACAATGTGGAAAGACATTCACAGAAGAATTACAAAATAATGTTACACTGTTTGATAGCTGGGAATTTAAGGGCAGGGACGGGTGAGTTATAAACCCAAGATTTTAAGTGCTTGTTGACTCTAGCACTGAGCAAGTCTTTGTTGATACTAAATGAATTTTTATCACTACCAGAAACCAAGCAATATTAAGGTGTTCACACTTACTAAACAGAATTTTGCCAAAAGCTTTATAGATCCTGTACAGAAAAGCCCATATTTGCAGGAAAGCTGTCCTCTCTCTTCCTGAAGGAAGACTTTTGATCACCCTCTTGTAATGTTGCCAGTTACTTGCAGCTATTTGTTCTGGATATGGTCACTCTTTTGAAAGTTTTATGCCGTTCTTGTCAGTAGAAGTTCATCTGGGGAGAAGAGCGAGATGTTCCAGGAGTCCTTGATCCCATCCAGCAGCTGTCAGTCCAGACAGTGCTCCCTGAGGGGCTGTCCCCTGTGAGCCAGCACTGCTTTTTGCTCTTCCCTGACGGAGGTTGTGGTGGGGCAGTGGGCATGTGTGTGTGTCTGTGTGTCTCATCTGAGCTTCAAACTGAGAGAAATGGGCTATAGGGATTGAATTTTATCAGCATGAAGAGTTGTATTGTAGGGAGTCTGGTGATACTGAAATACAAAAATATTCCCTAGCATTTATCTCTTCCTTCAATGCTTTCTGTAATCATCTCCCTTATTCTGTTTTTGCCTCCCTGACTCGTGCTGCTGTCATTGACTGGCAGGCAGGGACCACAGCATTGCCAATTTACATTTGCAATCAATAGAGCACTTTGGTTTTCAATTAAGTTATTAACATGCATTTGAGAAACAACAAAGTTAACTTTCAGCTGACATTTATGACTATGTACTGAAGCAGAAACACTTAAAAGCTGATTACACAGAGCTCTTCCTGGATGCAACTGTCATGTACATCTCTGCTTTCCACTTTCCTTCTCAGGCACCATTCAGGACTCCTCCCCTGCTGACAAGCTCCAAAATGTTTTTCCTTCTGACATCAGTAAAAATATGTGCCCTATTTAAATTGAGAGCTAGTTAGCAAAAAACCAAGGAGCTTGGGCACACACTAATATAAGGACAGGGTGCAATTTCCTTAGCGTGCATTTTCTGGGAACTTTGAATTAATGTTAATATCTGCCTTGCAAAGTCCCTTTCAGCGATCCCTACCCAGATTGGAACAGCAGGTGAAGCTGCCGTGTCCTTCAGCACCTACACCCTGAAGATGACACACAAGGAATCTGCCCTTTATCTTTTGCTAAGCCACAACGGTGGTGTGAGCCTCCATCTCCAGCCTGCTGGGTTGAAAAGGGAAGGAAGAGCTGCTATCCAGGTTTAACTGAAGACAGCAAATCTTTTTCTGTGACTCTTTGGGATGTGCCAGCTTGAAGAGATGGATCAGGAGATAACGTGCCTCGACATGAGAGCGCCAGAAAAAAATGGAAGTAAACAACTGGAGAGCCGTCAGTGGAAGGGGATCGCTTTCCCTCATTTCAGAGTGGATAATTTTATTGCTTTGAACTCCAACTGTCCCAAATCCAAGCCTCTAGCTGGGGTAACTCTGGGAATGCACAAATGCAGGCTGAAGGCTGTGCTTGATCAAGGGAGAGACCAAGAGCAACTGAGAGTGAGACTCGAGGTACACACAAGAAGTGAAGCTCTGCAGTGAAAATCCAGCTTTACTTTCACATCAGAGGAACAGAGGGTAGGGGGAAGAAGAAAAGAAAAGTCGACAGGCAGAAGATGACAGGATCAGCCCTCCTTTGTACAGGCTGCAGAAGCTGTGAGAAATAGGTTGCATTGGGCTTGCATAGCCAGGTTTTGGGACCAGGGACGATACAGGTGTGTCTTCAGTGAGAAACTCCTGGAAACTTCCCCCATGTCCAAGGAGTGAATTCCAGAGATCTCCAAAACAGACCCACTGCTGGCCAAGGCTGAGCCCATCAGTGATGGCGGTGGTGCCTCTGGGGTGATAGAATTAAGAAGGGGAAAAAAAACCCCAAACCCCAGTAACTTCACTTGCAGAGAGGTGCGAGAATAAGAAAGACAAACAACTCTGCAGATGCCTGGGGACTAAGATAAATCTGGTTTCGTAGATAATATTTTTTTTTTTCTTTGGTTATTTTTTCAGATGGAGAAGAAAGGTTTCACAGGAAAATTGTTTAAAACTTGAAGGTTTTGGTGACTGGGATGGCACAACTGGGATTTCTTGAGAGGCATATTAGAAGCAAGCTTAGGATGCAATATGCTTATGAGGTCTTAATAAAGTATGACCAAATAAACAATTAAGGCATTTACATCACTATCTTTTGGAAAGTTCAGCATTTACTGTAAACCATAGGATCCCAGAATTGTAAAGATTGGAAGAGTAATGGAGACCCTAAAACCTCTCTGGGCAGCCTATTTCACATTCATTCACCTTCACAATAAACTAGTTTTTCCTCATGTTTAAATGGAATTTCCTGTATTTCCATTGGTGCCCATTGCCTCTTGTCCATTCAGTGACCACCACAAAGAGCTGGGCTCTCTCTTTTTGATTACCTCAGGTGTTTATCTGTGTTGATAAGATCCCCCTGAGCCTTCTCTTTTCCAGTCTAAGCAGCACAAGTGATCTCAGCTTTTTCTGATGTGACAGATGCTCCAATTCTTTCATGAACATTGGGACCCTTTCCCTCTCCAAAACGTCCATGAGTCTTCCTGGTGCTGATTGGAAGGAAAGGATCAAATGTCTCATTGTTGCTGTGTTTTCAGGCTTTTTGTATTTTGAAGAATGCAATTTCTCTTCCGTTTATTTCATGTTTTGATGCTGAAAACACAGAGAAAAAAAATTGTCTGTATGTAGATTGGCATGGAAGGAATGATGTGGTGGGAAGAGAAGCTTCACCTTAGAAGAGCAAACTTAAATCTTAGTCCTGGAAAGGAAAATGTCTGTTTTGGTAGCAGAAGGAGAGTTTCAAAGTTGTCAACTTTTGGAGAGTTCTTATGTGTTTACATATTTAAACTATTACTTTTTCTAATGATAAAAGAAAGAATAATGAAGGAGCATGAGAAAACTCACCTAAGAATGTGAAACATTTTTTAGGGTATGTCAGAATAAAACTTTAAATCAGAAAAAAAGTAATCTAGAGGACAAGAAAAATAAGCAAACTCAGTGGTGTGTGTTTTAAAAAGACCATTCCCTTTTTACAGCAGTAAACACATAGAATTGGACTAAATATTTGAATTTATTTTGAAGTTCGGTATTTTGAGGTTGTGAGATGCTCCCTCCTGAATAAGGACTCAAAAAATTATGGGTGCATATTGGAAATATTAAACAATGTTCAATTCTAAATACACTTTAATGAAGAACAAAATAGAATATCTTGCTAATTCCTTCTGGTATTATTTTCCCTTTATAATTTTCTTCAGTACTGGGTAGACCAGGATTTGAATTGTGTAATGGTAGAAATAAGTTACTATGCTGTACACTGAAATAAGTTTGTTTAATTTGCTGAAATTAATCATTCAGACACGAAATCAAACATTCCAGCTGCAGTTCCTGTTAAGATATTTAGTATTTTTCTACTGTTAAACTCTCGCGTCTTGTGTCTTCTCATTTTAATGGTAGTAATTAAAAGGTTAAAGAAGTGCATCCGTAGGTTTTGAAAATCAAAATTCAAAATTATTCTTTTAAAATATAGCAAAGGAGAGGGGGAAATGGCTGTTGTGATACAGATAATTTTGTATTCGGAAATTCTGGGCTTGTTTTCATGGAAAGAGTTTAAGGCAGGTGCAAAACATTGGCCACCCGAGTAGGGAGGATGCACACTATTACTATTGACACTTTGGACTCTGGAATGGCATTGTGGAGTAATTAGACTGGCCAAAGGTCTCTGAAGATGTTGGCAAAAACCTCACCTTTGCTGAATGTTCATTTCCCAGCAGCAAGATCATCTTTCATCTCAAAAATGAATTGTCTCTTTTCACAGAGAGAAAAACAAAGACATATTCAAATGTGTGAGTGGAAAGAAGCTCCTCTTCTTCGAAAAGTACAAAACTAGATTTTCTCCCCATGATCAGATGATGTCTGGACCTTCTTTTTCTTTTTTTCTCCCACTGTATTTTTAAATTAAAATATGGAGATTTAAAATTAATTGTACTGCAGGGCTTTATACCTAAAGTGAAAGGGGAGAGGGGGGTCTTGTCCTTAGAAATTGTTCTCTCCCAGGAGCTAAAAAGGCCCCATGCTTTCATGATCAATGATAATCTTTGAGATATATTCCTGTTCTGCTGAGTAACTTCTGATTTCTCTAGCTCGGTCTCTTAATCTGTTTTTTACTGGATATTGATTTCAGTTCCCTTCTTTTCTGGAAGTACTGTACCAAAGATTATCTTTCAATAGACTTCAAGCATGAGTGGTTTAGTAAAAGTCTCTCATCTTATTAGAGGTTTATATTCTTGCAGCAGGCTCCCTTTCTCTTGTAACACACAGGCTGGGACTGCAGGCAGATGTATCTGTAAAGTCTCTCTGAACTCTCCAGTTAACTGCTTGCAATGACGTTGGAATCTGCAGGTTTTTAATAGGGGATGCAGATATCTTCACGCTCATATTTTGCTTCAAATTTTGTATCAAGTTTTCGTTAAGATGATTTCTATCAGAGCAGTTTTGGAAATAATTTTATGCAATTCTTGTTTGCAATCTGCTGGGAAGGTTTTTTGGTTTTTTGTTGGTTTTTTTTTTTTCAGAATAATGTGGAGTGGTGGACAGTGGAAAATTAATTAAGACGATTTAATTATAATCAGGCAGACTGATGTGTGATTAAACAGATAGTGTCCAGGAAAAACATTCTAATTGCAACAGAGTATTTCCTTAATCCCAGGTAAATTCAATAATTCAGGTTTGTGTTAGAGTGACTGTTTGATGACCAGTCCCAGACTCGTGACAGAAAGGGACTCAACATCTCCAAATCAAGAGACCAGAGACAATGATTTGAATTAGGGGTGAGGGGCAAAATTCCTGAGAGCACCCAGCTGCTTGGTGTGCATCTTGCTGCCAAATTGGGATCTTCCAAACTTATAACCAATGTAGAAGGTTTGTCTGCTTGGCTCATGTGTGGTTTACCTTCTGCTCAGGTCAGCTGTGAGATCTTGTCCCTCCAAGCCTGCCTAACTCACAGCTGGAGTGAGCACTGCTCACCTGACCCTATTGCAGCTTCAGCCACTTCCGCTTTAAAAGACTGAAGAGGTTAGAAATTTCATCAAATCCAAGTCAAGCTGAGCAGTGTCACTGTGCAAAAGAGATTTTAAAGATCCTTGGAGGAATCAAACCATGAGCTTGGGACAGGGGGGAAACATGAGTTCTGGCTCTTACTTCTGGGAGTGTTTTCTCTGTGTTAATAGAAAAAGTCATCACAGGACTTCATGTAAGGTGATTCAGTGCAACAATCCTTCTCTCTGGATCCCAGACAGTTTTGGCAATTCTGTAGCTCATCTGTACTAACAGGAAGGTTTGGGTCTGTGGGTTGTGACTTTTGAACTCTCAAAACTCCAGGAAGGAACAAGGCTGGGGTGAAGCTGGGTGCCGTTGTGAGACAGCATTCCAGGGAATACCACCCAGGTTGTAGGACTCCAGTTTGTCCTGTGGGCACCTGAGTCCCAGAGACAGACAGATTGATACCTGTCCATTGTCATATCTGTGTCCCTGCTAAACGTGGAAGCTCTTAAAGATCACTTTATAATTAGGACACAGTGGGAGTGTGATAAAGTCTCTGTAACAGAATTATTATGTCATGGTTTGAGCCTGCCCAAATGCCAGGTACCCCCAAATTAACACACCCACACCCAGGGCTCATGAGTTGAGATAAGGAAACCCTGGAGAAGACGCACTTAGAATAGGCAAAACAGTACTAAGGTTGCAAAGTGATCTAATTTATTACTAATAGAGTCAGAGGAGTAAATGAGAAGTAAAATAAACCCTTCAAGGCCACCGTTTCTCCGCTCACCCCCCTCCCTCCTTCCCAGCAGCTGCACAAGGGAACAAGGTATGGGGGGGGTTAGGTCAGTTCATCACCCAGATCTTCTTCCCCTGCCCAGGGAGAGGGTCTTTTCCTCTGCGTAGCCATGGGTCTCACCGTCGGCAGCCCGCCCGACGCTGCCACAGTGACGCTGGTCCCCACACAGGCAAGCAGTGTCCCCAAAACTGCTACGGCATGCGGTCCTTCTTCCACGGGGTACAGACCTCTGAGCCAGGCCGTTTCCATCTCGGGAGCAAGGCTTCTTCTCTTTACCGGACTTCTGCTGGGCTTCTCTCTCTCTCTCTCTCTCTCAGGCACCCACCCACTCCATGTGGGGCACTCAGTTCAGTCTCAGGGTGCAAGTCAAGGCCTGTTTCTCCACTAGGACTCCCTCTGGACCACGGCCACTTTCAGGGTATCCACTCGCTTCGGCATGGGCGAGTGGATCTCAGCATTTCCCGTGGGCCCCCATGGGCTGCAGGGGCACCCCCTGCTTCACCATGGGCCTCACCACGGCCTGCAGAGGCTGCAGAGCTCCGGTGCCTGGAGCTCCCCCTCCCCCTCCTTCTCCGCTGACCTTGGTCTCTCCATGTTGTTTTCCCTCACATACTCTCACCTACTCCTCCTCCTCTGGCTAAGGAAAAGTGCGTGCACCCATTGTTTTGATTTCTTCTTAAATATGTTTTTCACAGAGGCGTAACCAACATCTCTAATTGGTCCAGCCTTGGCCGGCAGCATGTCCATCACCTCAGAGCTGGACATGGTGAAGGCTTCGAGAAGCTTCTCCGAGGAGCCATCTTTGTGGCCTCCCCCGACTAGAAAAACCTGGGCCAAGCTAAACCACGACATAGTCTGAGTAAGCAGCTTTCATATCTGGACATGCATGTAGTCTTTGCACAGCTCTTATCTACATTTAGAGAAAAAAAATATTGGAGCAGATGTGAGGATCTCTTTTCTTAGGCTGAAATATTGGAATTCTGAGAGTCTTAACAGAGCAAGGGCTGGAGCACTGTGGGACAGAGAGCTGCGGATCAAGTAAACTCAGAACATCAATTGTCGTGATTAGTAAATCTGATAAGGAGGAGAAAAGCCGCTGTGCCGCTGTGGAGAAGGCTGGATGTTAAACCCATGCTGTGTGTGATGTTCTTGGGCAAGGATTTCTGTTCTAGAAACCCCAGGACCAGTCTGGGTGCTTTACTCTGACTGAGCAGTTGCATAAGCTGAAAAGATCCCAAACGTCTGTGCTGTGATACCTCTGCTGAAAGACCCTGGAGGATGCTAAGTCGGATTAAATTGATTTAGTGTTGCCTATAGGCCTTTTTTTTGAGTCAGAGACTGAATTCCAGTAACAATGCAACTGCAGATCCATAAGCCCCCATTGCAATCCAACCCTCTTGAAAGCCTTTTGGGAATGGCTTATAAAGAAATAAGAGTATCAATTTCTTGAGAAGGAATAAAATACAGTTTACCCACTTGAAAACCCAACTGCTTAAAAAAAAAAAAAAAAGAAAAAAAAAGTTTACCCCCTTTAAAACCCAACTGCTTAAAAAAAAAAAAAAAAAAAAAAAAAAAAAAAGCCCCAGACACCTAGGAGTTTATTCAGAATTCATACAGAATCCTAAATTGATTTGATCAAAGAAATAGCAGTTACTCTTCCTTCTCAATGCCCTCCTTCCCCCCTAGAATGAAGGCAAATAGTGGAGAGGAAAATCCTCATCTTTAATTTGAACTTTATCAAGCCCTGACAGATCCATCTGCTTCATTCTTTGTAGAAAAAAACACATGCTAATGATTCTGACTTCATTAATCATTAAAAAACAAATTATCTGAGTTCTACCACATCACAGAATATAATACACAAAAGATTTCTACATATGGTGTCTTGCTTTTAATCAATATTCCTGTCTTTTGTAGAATTACATCAACCACAAATTTTTCTCTTTGCTGGTTTTGGTTATACTTCTTCATTTTCAATTTTATTTTCTTTATTGGATTTTTTTGGGGGGCATTGGTTTCTGTTTTGTTTTGGCTTTTGTTGTTTTTTTTTAAATTTATTTGTGCTTTCAGCATAAACTCTGATTGCCTTGTAACAGTCAGGTTTATTAAGGCTGTCTAGCAAAATCAGATAAGTGACACCCGAGGAAATATTCCTGTTGCATTGAGAACCAACGTTTTTTCTAAAACTTTTCTTAGAAAACGTCTCGATTTTCAGTCAAAATTCTTAAAGATTATTGAATTCTTGTTATGTATTACAAATATTGTGATATTAGAGTGTGTCTGATATGAGGGTTTAGAATGAGAGTAACTGAGATTAAACTGAGATTCTCACTGTGCCTCACTCTGGAAACACCTTGATAAGAAAGTTAAGAGTGGGTGCTGCTGTTCTGATTTCGTATTTGGCAATTTCTCATCTTGAGAGATCAACCATAAAATAGTTTTGGTTTTATTTGTAGTTTTTCTGGTTGGGGAAGTGGACTTCAGAGTAAGGAAACCAAGCACACCACCTCTTATCTCCTACCTGCTAAGCCTATTACGGTACACATGAAAGGGAAAAACACAGCCATAGAGTCACAGAGAGGTTAGGGCTGAAAGGGATCTTAAAAATCATCTGGTTCCAACCTCTCCCGCACTTTTCACTATCCCAGATCACTCCAAGTCCCATCCAACCTGGCCTTGAGCACTTCCAGGGATGGGGCAGCCACAACTCGATCAAACTCCACTGCGTTTCTTCTCCAAACCCAGGAGGACACAAATACGGCTTTGTTCTTTTAGGAAGAATAATATTTTTGAACATGGAGAGGAGAAAAGAGCTGGATTTACTGACAAGCTCTTCCAGTTTAGAAAGACTTTGAAATGTGAAAAGTAAACCATAATTTCTAGGAGAGGAGAAAGCACCTGATGACATTTGTGCTAGAGCTGATTGAAAATTGCAAATAAGATTCACAAGCTTCATTGTCTGCAATATTCAGTGCCTGAAATCTTCACTATCAGATCCTCCTCTCCTCATGCCCTGGACAAAGCGTGTCTTACTGTACAATTTACATCAGAGGCTCCCATAAGGAATGCTTCCTACCTCATTGCTCTGATCCTATTTCCCATTTTTACCATGAGCTCTCCTTTTCCATATCAGACCTAATCCCTTTTTTTTGTTTTGTTTTAAGGTCCTTTCTGATGTGACTTCTACTGAGCTTCTCAATTTCTTTTAATATGGTGCGAAGTAGTAATTCTAGTCTGATTAATTTTCCTTTTCCTTCTTCTTTAGTCCTCATGCACAGACAGTTTGCACGCAGAAGCCAAATGAGCAGAGAATATGTACTCGGGACTGTGCACTGAACTGTAAATCACTTCCAAACTAATCCACATAGTGTTCGTACCTGTTCATTTTTTTGTCAACTAAGTCTTATTTAGTGAACATAATGTTCTAAAGGCTCAATATTTTAAAAGAGTTCAGGTGCTTTATGTTCTTGATCATGTTCCATATCCTGTGTCCTGTGGATTGCTCATAAATCTGGGCTGGTTGGTTGCCATTTTCTCAGTGTCTCACTCCAGTGAAACTGCAGTCTTTGTGGGATAAAAACTGGATGGTTCATCACATTTCCAGTCCATCTGAATGTAGCATCTGTCACTGAACATGAGACTGTTTGTTGTCCTCAGCTGAATAAGACATTCATGGGGGGGGGGGGGGGGGNTCTATTGTGGTTTGTTGGTTTTTTTTTTTTTTTTTTTGATTGGTCATGTTAATCATAGACTCAGTTTTGATTTCCTGATGGGCTGAGCCTGCCTTAGGAGTAGTAGCATCAGCTATTTCCCCCTTCTGCTTTTTGGAGGGAGGAGATGAGGAGGAGGGGGAAATACCACCATTAACTCATGCCTGTCCCTAAGAAAAGTCTAAATACAGGGTAAAAAACAATAAAAGAAATTGCTTTACTGCCCTTGATAAAGAGACCAGGACATTTACTGAAACGCTATTCCAGCTCTTCTCCTGCTGCCCAGCAGTACATGGGGATAAATGTGCTCCCTCCAATAAGAAAGTTGGTTGTTGTTTTGAATTTCCATTGCTGTTGAGGCTCCAGTCATGAACAAATTTTTCCATTTGATTTGCCCATGGGATGTAGAGTAGGTAGATATTTCCTGGAATGCTGCACCAAGCCCTGTTCTCCAACAGGCAAACATAAAATTAGCCAACTCCATTTTGAAATTAGTGAAACTCTTTACCCATACCTTGTCAAATTATTCAGATTTTTCTCTCCATGCTCAAATATATTATCTTTAAGATTTCACTTCAACATAGATTTTATGCCATTTATTTTGCTTGAAGGCATTGCATTTTTATTACACACGAATACAGTTACACAGCCTGCAAACACAGTTAATAGATGACATAACCTGCTGGTCACAACTGCTATTTAAACTCTGCTTTAAATAGTTCTAAACCACTTTCTTAAAATGGTGTCAAAACTGTGCTTGAAGAAGCCTGAGTTTCACAGATTTGTATGCCAGGAAAATGGTATTATGGTCTTTGACTGTCATGTTTTACATCCCATAGGCTCTGGATCCCCGCATGATTAGAGCTAAATCACATCCATATGAGAGTGCAAGGAAGAATGATCATTGTCACTGCCCAGAGTGTGACCTTGCTCCTGACACAGCTGTCCGTTATGTCTAAGATGTATTCAGGCAATCTGGTTTCCATATTCAAGAAATAATTCTTTGGGTTCTTTCTATATACTTTTTCTCATTGTGCTTTTAGTAGTCAAACTCACAGAGATTTCACGATCACTTTGAAGAGCTCAGTTTGCAGACAAATAGCCGCTTGATATTGAGCCCAAAATTACCCTCACTGAATTTCCAGCTGTGGTTTTCTTTTTTTTGCTTTGCTTTTGTTGTTTTATTAATGCTGTCTGTCCCATCTCTGCCACCTTAAAAATTAAAAATCCTTTCTTTTCTTAATGCTCAGTTTTCAAATGCACAGAGATGGTTATCGTCTCTCTCCCCACAGCCATCATTCAACCACGCTGTACATAATTAGTTCTTTTAATCTTTGCTAATAATGCTTCATTTCATTAAAAGCTAGAAAGACACTCATTATAAAATGTACTTTCATTAATTTCAGCAGAGCTATGTCATGTCCTAGAAAAGCACGTGTCAGAGCAGCCTTAAATGTCCTCCTTGCCAATGTTAAAGTGGACAGTAGGTCCTGCAGGTAATAGAAGAGGTTTTGCATAATGAGAGTTCAGCTGGAATCACTGATGAGCTCAGCTCAGATTTCCTCTCTGCTGGGTCTGTAGCTGGACAGACAATTTGGGCAGAGGGAATGAGCACCAATAAAGTACTTGTTCTCCTTTTTTTTTGGAAAAACAAACATAACACCAGGTTTGGTGGTATTTCTGGTATGAACTGCAGGACTACCTGAGCTGTTCTTTGCCCTAGGCATTTCCTCATTTCTGCCTTTTGGCAGAAATACTCTCTATGCCACATTGTAGCAGGTTTCATGGGAAGTTTAATGTGTAACTGCAAGGCACATGTGCGGTACCTTTCTGCATATACTTTTCTCAGGTTGTTCATGTCAGAAAGAAAACAAAATATTATTAAATTTAGAATCTGTTGTGACTATATTCAGAGGCAAAACTAGGAAGCATCACAGAGATAGGCTACTTGTTACTTTTGTAGGTGGGCGAAAAGATGATTCTCCTGAGTCTCAAAATACATGACCGCATTCTTAGTTCAGTTTTTTGTTCAAGATCAGGATATAAGCAACCTCTGGGATTCAGTGTAAAACCATGGAATCACAGAACAATCCATAGAACAGATTGGAAGGGAGCTTGAAAAATCACTTGGTCCAGCCTTTGGAGCCTAGATGGGATTGTGGAGTACCCTGCCCAGTCACCTCTGAGAACTGTGAGTGGTGGGGACGCTACAACATTCCTGGGGAGGTTGTTCCAGTGGTTGATTGTTCTCAGCATAAAAAATTGCTTTCTTTTATCTGGATGAGTCCTCTTCTGTTATAACTCATGCCTGTTGTCCCTTACTTTCTCCAAGGGCTCCTTGAGAGCCTCCATCCTCTTTGCAGCCACCCTATAAGTACTGGAATTCTGTGATGAGCGTCCCCCAGAGCCTTCTTCTTTCCAAGGAAAAAAGACCCAACTTATTCAATGTTTCCAGCCCTTTGAACACTTTTGTGGCCTCTTTTGGACCATCTCCAATCTGTCCACAAATTTCTTGAATTGTGGGGACCACAACTGGACACAGTATTCCAGGTGTAGGAAGTCACATTAAAAACTGGTTTGTGTTTCTTTATGAAAAGAGTATGTAGGGTGACATTATTGCAGACCTAATGAGATGGATTTGCTCACAAGGCTTTTAAGTTTTGGTGGGGTTTTTTAATGCCACGTCATTAATCCATATCCTTCTTGGCTAGGATGCTTTAGTATTTTAAAGAGCAAGCTTCTTTCTTGTCTTCCTCAAACTTATCTTGTCCTCAGGGAACTATTTTGTTTCTGTGTTTTTCTAGCCTGCTGCTGAGTGGAATAGAAGACTATAAAGTCTCTGTGGAAATTTCGCCTTGTTCATTATTCATTATCCTTGCCACTTCTGATGGTGACAAATGTCATTACTTTAACGGCCATCATTACCCATTGTAGTAATTAAGGGAGATCATTTGATGACACTGAATATAACATTCCTTAATGGATCAAATAAAGAAAAGATGTCATGACTAGGTACACAACATCACCCATAATTTTTAAAGATGAATTAATAAATTAAACAATTTCTCCTCATTAATATGACAACATCATCATTTTAAAAGTTCACAGGGGCAAAGAAATAGTGTGACAGATGGTAGTTTTGTCTTATTTCCTCCCACTTTGGTGATGACATGGGGAGCTGGTTTCATCCACCACTTTTGGGGGCTTAGCAGAATGTCTCATGATTGCCAGTTATGCCTGGCTTGTGTATGGCTGCACCTCTCTAAAGGGTCCATTGGTCAAGTCATCCTCAAGGCAGTGTAGCTCAGTATTGCTACAGCTGACAAATGAGTCCTCAATTTAAGGGATGCGGATCTGGATTTCTGCAACAGATGGCTGTGAGCCATGGGCCACTGCGGGTGGTCTGGCAGATATTTCAGAAGGCTGAAGAAGTCTCTGGACCACTTATTGACAGAATCCATGCTGTATGAAGTAACAGTGCTCCATAATTGAAATGGAAATAATCCTGCAAAACAGAGAAAGCTAATGAAGGTCTGGTCATGGTGTCAGGTTCTTCCATTTCAATGGGTGGGGTCCATAAATGAGGAAGATTCTCCACTTTTGTTGAGCACATTTGCTGGATGGGCACTGATTTGAGCTGTGTGCTGATGGTTTAGCTGTTCTTTGAGATCCTGTAGGCCATCAGGGATTAGACAGAAAAACGTTTTCTACAATGAAGGTGGTAAAATACTATAGTAAGTTGCCCAGAGAGGTGGTAGATGACCTATCCTTGGATATATCCAAGGTCAGGTTGGATGGGGCTTTGAGCAACCTGGTCTAGTTGAGGATCATTGAACCACAGAATGGTTTGTGTTGAAAGGGACCTTAAAGGTCATCTCGTTCTGCCCCCTGCCATGGGCAGGGATACCTCCCACTATCCCAGGTTGCTCCAAGCCCTGTCCAACCTGGCCTTGGACACTTCCAGGAATGGGGCATCTCTGGGCAACCTGTGCCAGGGCCTCACCACCCTAACAGGGAAGAATTTTTTCCTAATATTGAATCTAAGCACACTCTCCTTCAGTTTGAAGCCATTCCCAAGATGTCCCTTGGGGGAGTCCTTGTGGGGTGTTGGAGTAGATGGCAGGTCCCTTCCAACCCAAGCCCTCCCGCGGCTCTGTGATCTATAATGACAAAGCAAAGACTGTGTTCAGACCATGGGAGCCTGGATTTTGGTTTAATGGTAGGATCAGGAAGAACACAACAGATGGTAAGTGGGCACAGGGGAAGAGAAATTTAGAGACAGAACAGGAAATGAAAATAAAAGATTGAAAGAGGGGAAATGAAAAGATCCACAGAGCGTGGGTCAACATGTGAGGAGAAACATTTGGCAGGCATGTGGAAGGAGGCTTAGCCATGGATGATTTTGGCTTTGTGGCAAACGAAAGGACCTCTAGGGTGATTTCTACAGTCTACAATTCGTCTAAGCAATAGAGGACAGGTTACCTTATCTCTTTGCAAAAAGAGATCTTCCTTCTCAAAGGGTATGAGGCAGTGAGGATGTGGCACAGGGATCGTGTTATCACAGACTGAGAAAGAGCAGGAGAATGGATGATAAGCAGCAATTAAGAATACTTTAGCACAGCTCTTGAGAGAGGAATCCCTTACCTCAGAAAGAACTTAATTATTGAAACGTTGACACTGTATGCAGCTCATGTAGCAGTGTGTACATTATTAAGCTGGAAGATTTCTGTCTGAATATTAACAGGTACTGACTTTGTTTAGCTTGTGAATCCAATGAAACCAGTGCAGTGGCACAGCTGAAAACTAACTCAGTCACATTCACTGATACAAGAGAAAAAACATCTGTAGGTTTGCAGTTCTGATTTGATACTGAGCCTTAAGGCTGACAATAAGGACTACTCCATAGTCTAAAGTATTAAAATTATGCCCTTCATGACTGAAAAATTCTGAAGAGTAATTTTTTTTTTTTTTCAGGACATGCAGTCATTTAAAAAAAAAAATTAGGGTTTGTCAGTAGGTCAATGGATATTTAGACGTGCTGATTGGGATTGATAAACTGTAAAAAGTGTTGCACTTTCTACAGATTTTTTTTTTTCCCCCTTTGAGTAGCAGGAAGAACTCTTTGAGAACTCTTTCAGCCTCAAGGACAGAATACATAATTGTGTTCATGAGATAAATCTATCCCAATAGGGAAAGAATTCCCTTGTAAGTAATACATGTAAGATATAGGGAAAGAAATCTTCCAAAAAAGGAAAGATGAAAGCACGTTCTACCTCTCCTCTCAACCTTTAGATCTCAGCTTTCACTATAACTTAAATCAGAAAGCTGTGTAGTGGGTAATCTGTGTCCAGCCATTTTGCACATCTCACTGATTCCCAATCCACGCCTAATGTATGACAAACTCTGCATTTCTGGTGTCCCATAAAAACATAAGAATCTCACGTGGAAAAGGAAACAAACAAACAAAAAAGGCAAAACAAAAAACCTCGCAAAACTATTTCCTTCTCAATAACCTCCCAAAAGTACTTCCTTCTCAAGAAACCCATCCCTCATTTTCTCCGCCTTCCTTTTGGAACTGAGGAATGGATTAAAGCACAGCTGTGTCCTTTACAGTGAGCCTGAGATGGTGTTGAGTTCTGCATCGTTGACATCTAAAGTAGCACAAGAAACCAAGCAGCTCTAGATCAAAAGCCCTCATTTTTTCTGCACTGTCATTCAATTTACGAATATCTACTCTGTGTTGAATTAATTTATCTGACCAGATAACAGCTTAAGGAAAAGAAAGCCACCAAACCATCAAAAAAACCCCTCAAACCCAAAAGCATCAGTGCCAATCAGTGAAAAATTCTCTTTGGGGCCTATGTACAGTGCATGCTTGAAACTGATTTTAACTTTTTAACCATGATGGAGGGTGAGTCCTGTTGTTAATGCTTCAGAGAGAGACATGGGCATGAGGGCTCTGTAATTTCAAAATGCGCGAGGAAGTTGTCCCTTTCCTGCAGACCAACTGTCCATGAAATAAAACACGGTGATGATGATGGACAAACTGGGTCTAATATTTCTTTATGGTTCCATCAGTTTGCAGCCAGGATCCATAAAGCCACCTTTAACTTGCTGTTTTCTGCAGTGTAGCATTTCCCATCTCACTCTGTGGAATTCTCCCTTCTTGAGTTCTTCTTCTCAGTACCTCAAAGTTAATGCAAGGTTGTTGGCCAAATACTCTGCCACTACACTGAGACAATACACAGGAACTTCAACTAAATCAATGGAAATCTTGTAAAGTTATCCCAATCTCATTCCATGTCAGTGAACTTATTAACTTAATACATTTTAAACACTGTGTTTGTGAGCATCTTTTATAAATTATCATTGTGTGACACTGGACATTCAGTAAACGTGAGGAAATGGCCTTACCTTGCACCAGGCAAGGTTTAGATTGATAATTAGAATTTTTTTTTCACGGAAAGTCTTGTAAAGCTTTGGTACAGACTCCCAAGGGCAGTGGTGTAGTCACAATTCCCGGAAGTGTTCAAAAAAATATGTGCATGTGGCACTCGAGGAGGTGGTTTACTGGGGAACATGGTGGTGGTGCCGGGTTGAAGGTTGGACTTGATGATCTCACAGGTCTTTTCCAAATTCAATGATTCCATGACATAATGATTGTAACTTCTGCAGTGAAAAAAGAGAGGAAATCAATTGGATATACAAGTTCAGATTAGTTTATATTGAGACATAAATAATTCTGGACACTTACTTTTCAGCAAGATTCTCAGGATTATCAGAATTTAACTTCACAATGAGCTCTCTCACTGTTTTTGTGAATCTGTGTGGAAAAGTCCTGTTTAAGATGAGACATTTGATGAGATGGGTCTGTATCTGCTCAGTTCTGAGAACTGTAACACTTCACTGACTGTTTAGAAGGGATGGCAAGAAAGAAAATCAATGAATGCAAAACATCTATTTTTGCAATTTAATAGAATTTAATATGAATGTGTCTCTCAGAGCTGCCAGGGTGTCCCTGAGTACTTGTCGTTATAGGCAGCTTAGGACATTTTTATTCAGGACTGAAGGGAAGGTGTTAGATGTGTGAAATTCTTTCCCTAGCTCTAGTGCTGAGTTGTCTTTTAATTTCAGTGTATCAGTCTGGAAAGTGGCAACTCATGATAATTTACTTCTCAAGAGTTCTGTAAGATTTCATAAATATTTTTCAGAGTTTTGAGATGCTTGGATGAAGTGTATGATGGAGTGAAAATGAAAAGATGTACAGAGTTCAAGTGTTCTTCTCTGTTGATGCTTGGTGTTGCGACTGCTGTGCTCGGCTCAGGTTGCCCAATATCCAGCCTGGCTTGTGTGCTGGAACCCACAGCAACTCAAATGCTCACTTCAGTTTAGTGTCAAGTGTCTCTGTGCTTGCCTTTCCACGATAATGCAGATTGTGTATAGAAATAACATTTTCTTATTTGTGAGCAGAATCCTTGTATGACTGAGGAAAACAGAGAGTGGTGGGAACAACTGGGAATTGAATGCTGGTAATGAGTAAAGTGCAAAAAGTTTGACCTCCTGCAGAAGGTCTACTACATCTACCAGTGCCTAACCTGTGTAGGCTTGGGAATATTCTTCATAATTTTGCCTTTCAATCCCTCTTACATTAAATGGAGATCAGCTTTTTTGAAGTTTTTTTTCTTTTTTCTGGTTTGTTTGGGTTAGTTTTGGGGTTTTGTGTTGAGATATCCCAGCTTTATGTTCTTCCTAAATGGTGTTTTCCATTATGAAGCAATGGTCCTCTTGTGTACTTCAGGATGCTCCCTCAAGATGGAAGAATTCTTGTTTTTCCAGGTTCCGTGAAAACAGCTGAGAGAAAGCGTTGATTAATCAGCCGAGGCTGTAGGAAAAAATTGCCTGCTAATCTCATATATTTCCTTTTTTCCCTTAGCCCTGTTCCAAATGTTATGAATACATATTAATGTTCACATGAGTTTAACTTTTAATATCTTGAGGGTTCAGCTGTGTTGTCTCAGGTTTTTTGCCTAGGTATTTACAGTCCTGTGAGCATGAGGAACCTACCTGAAAAGACAGTCCCAACATTTGTAAGTTGTACTGGCAGATTTGTGGGCGTTCTGCTTTGAACCTGTTTTTTTTTAACCTCTTTTCCCTGCTTGAACAATTTAACTTGATGCCAACTTCATAATACAATTCATCTTTTAGCTCCAGATAGATTTATTCTTGAGTGCTCAGAGTGTGATCTTTAAGCAGTCTGAATAACAGACCTGAGAAACGCCGTTAGAGCGGTTCTGTCGCTAAAAGTGAAATTGTGAATAATAGCTTGCTCTTGGCACATAAAAGCAAGACACATGTCCAGTAATATTTGTGTTTGAAGTATTACTGTGAAGTGATATTTGGAATGCTGGTCTCCTCGAGAAGGAGGTGCTTCACATTTGTAACCGGATATTCTGTTTCTAAGGGCTTTATATTTTAAGAGTTTTGAGCTGTATTAGATTAAATATTTTTTGGAGCCTGCCAACCTTATTTTGATTCCATCCCTATGAAGTACTCTGCAATTTCTTTCTCATTTTATACCTCTCTTTAGTTATTTTTCAGACAATAACACACTGATTTTTTTTTTTTAAGTTGATGGCATACTTAGAACAATTAAATTTTACATGGCAAAAAACATGTTAAAACTTGGCTTGCCATTGGACCTCAAAGGTGGTTTTACAGAAATTGCTGTATTGCCATGTATTAGTGATGGTCTGTTCATTGTAGTTCTCCAGCGACTAGTTATAAATTTAATTCTACCCATACATTTTATGAAAATTCTGCTTGTTTTGGGTGGGGTCATTAGTTTTCTTCCCAGTGGCTGGTGTGGGGCTTTGCTTTATTAAACTGTCTTTATCTCAACGCATGAGTTTTGTAGCTTTTACCCTCCCAATTGTCTCCCCCATCCCATGGGTGAGGGAGTGAGCAAGGGGCTGTGAGGGGCTTGGCTGCTGGCTGGGGTTAAACCACGGCAATAATAGAACCTGAAATTGTAAATTTTGTAGTGTCCAAATAGAAGTACAGGTTTGAAGATTTCATGGAGTACCAGAAATTGCCCAAAAGCTTGGAGAGTTTTATAATATCGGTGTAATTAGCTGTATAAGACACAGATCAAGTGAGAGAGTATCTGATACTGGAACGGGCCTTGAACCAACAGAAGCATCTTAATATCCAGAAACTCAAAGCAGAAGCTGGACAAGTTATAGGAAGGACACAACACAGCTTTCAAACTGTCCAAGAAAAAGATCAAATGCTCTCAGTTGTGAATCAAGTGATTTTTAAAAGAGATTCCACCATTCAACTAGAACATATTGAGGTTGGTGCTGAATTTGGATGGACTCTGAGGCCTATACTATTCAGTTACTAATTATTCACTGTCTGCTTGGGTTTCCTGCATAAGAAGAGGACCAAAAGAGATTGTGCAGTGTGTTCATAAACTGACTCAATCTTATTTTTAATAAGTTTATATTCACATATCTTCTCCAAAGGTTATACTCAGATTTGAATCACTTCAAGACTTAAATTACTACTTTTTTTCACTTTAACCAGTTTCAGGAAGAAACCTTCCCTATTGGAAAGTTTTTGAATTCATGACAGAAACTCCCACATTGTGTAATTTCAAAGCAGGTGACAGTGATTCTTTAAGGTTTTTATAAAACCCAACCCCAAACTTTAAAATTACAGTCACACCGTCAAGGCAACACATCACAGCACACAAAGGGTGTTTTTATTCTTCACGAAATATTTCATAACATATTGTGGATCTTAGTTTTCTCAAATTCCATTAATGAACCAGCTTCAGGTATGAGGTACAGCACTTCTGCTTCAGAGTAGCCATCTGTTGTGGTGTGGCCATCGTGACGGTGACTCAGTCTGGGTGGATGAAGTTTGTGAGCGCTGGGATTCTTAGGATCTTTCATCTGCACGGCATTTCATTCTTTTATGGAACCCTACCAACTGTCTGGAGCACAGCAGTGCTTGGATGCCTGTATTGTTTTCAAAGACTCTCACAGATTTGCAGAACCTTAGGCACATTTTACAATCCTGCTTTCCCTCTGGATTTGTGGGAGGACTGAGAAAAATGTTGAAACTATCCCTCCTTCACACAGAATCACACTCCACTGGCTCTGCAGAAAAAACCCTCTTGCATATGTTTCCTATGAGATTTTATTTTTTCACCCATGATCCACAATTTTGTTAAAACTCTACTTTCCTTTTGCCCTGGTGGTAAATGTCATTCAGGATTCCAGCATTTTAAACTGTGGGACTGATAAATGGAGCTGAACAGGGTGGGGCTAATTCTGATGTCTTGTACTGGTTTTGTGGTCTATGAGTAATTACACACCTTGTTGAAACCAGCAGGCTTGAAAACAAACTGTCAGAACCTCTGTGCCCCAACACATTTTACCATCCCAGCTTTCTGATTATCACCAAATCAATGTTTTGCTCGCTGAGGCTTATGCTATTTGATGAAAGTAAGACCCTGACAAGCTACTATCAGGTGTAACACTGCTATGAGCTAGTAAGGACCTCACAGAAGGTCAGGTTACACTTTCCTGGTCACTTAATGCTCAGTGTTTGAATGAAAAAAAAAATATCTATCAGGTCTTGGCTTCATGGTTTTCGGTGTAATGTATGAAAAGCATTTGAAGGTAGTTTTCCTACTGCTAGACAGGCAAGCAGGTACAAAAATACCACAGAGTAAAATTTTCAAGTTGTACTTAGTCAGTTAACTATGATAAAATCCAATCTTTTTCTTTTCCCCTGAAGATTTTCATAATTTTAACATTTTCTTCATTAAAGAACGATTTAAAAATATGAAATAATTTCAGCTCTGTCAGTTCACTCTGATAAGAATAGTTCTAGGATTTAAAGGAGAACAGTGTCACTTTCCATGGAACTCTTCCTATGTTTTGTGCATAAAATGTAAAAGGTAAAGTTAAAAAGGAAAGTGCACCTGCAAGTTTTAGCTTGGACCATAAATACTTGGTAGATTATACCCAAATCTGAAACAGCAGGTTTTTTGTTAACAGGCATAAGCCAGTGCTACCTAAGAAGCTTTGTGTAGCTTCCAAGGAAAAATGAGGGCAGCAGGTCCTTAAGTTATAATGGAGAATACAGTAAGAAGGGAGCGGGGGGGGGAATGCTGCATTAATGTCTAGTTCTTCAAATACCATTTTCCTTGGTTATTTGCCGTTGCAAAGCAGGCAGGAAATGTCTCTTTCTTCTACTCTGTAATTTTAAAAGGGTTCCATTTCAAGATTAGGCACCTAAACCAGTTGCCAGTGTGAGCACGTCCGCCAGTTTAGGCTGTCGAAGTTTGTGTTGTAGTAGCAGGAGATCAAATCGATGCAGTCAGTGCAGGTATCTCACAACACATTTGGCGAGCTCTGGAGCATTTTAGATTCCACTGGCTGCTCTCTGGTGACCTGTGACAGGATCTGAGGGAAAGGCTGGAGCTGTGTCAGTAGAAGTTTATGTGAAATATCAGGAAATCTTTCCCCAGAGGGTGCTGGGGCACTGAAGAGGCTCCCCAGGGATTGGTTACAGCCCCAAGGCTGCCAGAGCTCCAGGAGTGTTTGGACAACGCTCTCAGGCACAGGGTGGGATTGTTGGGGTGTCTGTGCAGGGACGGGAGTTGGACTGGATGATCCTGATGGTTCCTTTTCAGCTCAGGATATTCCATGATTCTATAATTCAGTTGCTCACACATACATTCCCTAGAAAAAAACCCCTAAGGTGTCCAGGCTGATATCCAATTATTGGTCCAAAGGGACATGAGTCTTTTCCAGATGCTGCATCTTATCTGCCAGCCCCAGCCCAAAGCTGAGTTTTGAGCATGTTGGTCTGTGAGCTGAACCTCACCCTTCGTTTCCTTAATTCAGTCTTTATATAAATTTTTTTGTTGCTGTGCATTAAGGAACTTTAAAACTTCAGAGAACGTATTTCAAGTTGTGATGAAACACAGGCAAAAGTGGGCTAAACCAAAGATGTATATTCCTTCAAAATACTTCTTGTCTTTCTATGAGATAAGCAATAATGTTTGGAGGATGAAGGCCACATAAAAAATAGCAAATACAATGCTGTGTGCAAAACCAAGGCAATACTGACTAAAATTACAAAGTCATAAAGAATGAGCATTGCTGAATGAAAAAGGTACAGAAAAAGAAAAAGCCATAGTTGTTCTAGAAAAGCAGCCTAACACTAATAAATAAATAAATAAATGCATAAAACATTCAAGCATTTAACTTAGCAAATAAAGGTTAAGGGAGTGCTTGCTGGTGTTCTGTGTAAATTCATCCTCTGAGACTTCTGAATGCAAAGGACACTTTAGTCCATCAGAAGGAAAAAGAAGTATAAGAAACTGTAAAATGTGCAATTTTAACAATTAGCACCATTAGTCATTAGGATAACAACTCTATCACTTATCTTTGGATTGAAAATTAATGACTTCCTAAAAGACATTCTAGGTCAAGTACAAGTTTTTAATTTTGATGTAGCAATAGCTTGGAGAAATTTTTGAGTAAAATATTCAAAACATGCAGTTAATGAAGTGGCTAAACTGTGATCATTGACAGATAAAAGCGGGAGAAAAGATACTTTTGTTGTCAAATAATCAGATGATCTCCTTTGCCTGCATCAACACGACAGAAATATACATTAGCTAGATTTTAAAGAACTAGATAAGATTTTACTTCTTGCCAAGAGCTATTCATTTCTTGTTTTCCTGGGTCCATTTTCTAATTTTTTTTTTTTAATGAAAATGTCCATTTTCTACATAGAATCTGTATTTATGTGACGAAATCTAAGTGGTAGAACAACCATCTAGTATTTCAGTTTAAAACCAATTGAGAAAAAAAGATAACCAGTGACTTACCCACTTATCAGACCTGGAATTGCAAGTATTGTCAATTATACGTATTTCTGTCTTTGAAATAATTTTGGGTTAAAAGCAGGTGAGAATATAGAAATATATAGTGTATATTACTACAGCATAGTATTTTTGCTGTTTGCATATGCACACTGACTACCAATGTAATACTTTGGTTATTAACATTTGCAACAGCCAATTTACTGTTTTATTGTTGTATTATTTCATAAAAGCACAGTCGATTTGCACATTAAGAAATTGGGCAACTGGCACCAAATTTCTATGCACAGGAAGACAATTCTTATCAATTTTCACCTTCTACTTTGCAAGTCAGTGTGGGAAAACTGCAAGAAGGAAATAATTAGGTAATGCACTTTATCTATTTTTTAATTCCTGTGTACAATAAATCACACATAGTGAAGCGTCTTCCTAAAGAGATAATTAAAATTGGAATTAAGAAGTATGAAGTGCCACTTTGGAGAAGAAATGAGAATAGCTGGAAAAATAGTGATTTATTAGTGTGATCTATAAGGGAAAGTGGAAAAAAGAGGGGGAAAAAGAAGTCTCAACACCCTCTTCTGATATGAGACTTATAAAAAAATTTACTGACTAATGGTGGTTTGTGGGACAGATGGATGGAATTCACTTACTATATTTCTTGCAATTATTAAATGTCACAGGCATATATAAATAGTATGTATTTATTTTCCCTTCTGCTCTCTTTCCCTCATTCAGAAGCTCCAGCCCACCTCCAGTTTTGACTATCTGAAACCAAAACTGCAATCCTGAAGTTCAGCTGCCACTTTACCCCAGATGCTCTTTAAACTCTATTTCTCAATGGTATTTCCCCAAACCTCTCAAGTTCTGCTTCTCGGCGTGACCAGACCCTCAAAGCTCTTGTGTCACCAAAAACATGGATGTGAACATCCCACTTCTGGGACACTGTTTTGCTGCAGGAAATACACCTGCTGGAATTATTTTCCCTTTTGTGTTTGAGCGTTGATTGAAGAGAAACCCTGGATTAACAGTCATGGATCAATTTCAATACCAGCTGGAGAGGATATGGAGTCTCTTTGTATACTTGAAACCATCTTTCTCACTCTTTGTTTTTGGTGATCATCCCACTCTACAGGAAGTATTGAAACCTTATTAGGAGCAACAATTATCCATCCACTCACGTCCCCACAGGCCTTAGCTGGCTGGGTAAGCGTTCACAGAGAAGGCGCAGCTTCATCACCCAAGGGTGAGAGCTCTGGTTCCTCGGGAGCAGAGTCAGTATCTATTCACCCACAGGTGAAAATCTTAGCAGACTGAAGAGAAAAGCTGCTGTTCACTCAATCTTCAGTAATTCCATGAGGGGCAGAGTAGGTTCGATGAGAGGGGTGGGAATTCTCCTCGTTCCCTGTACAATAGTTGCAAGCCGCTCACTAAGCTTTTCTTTACAGTGGGAGTTTTCTTTCCACTTCCTTCTATATTCTTTTCTTTGAAAGAAAGGCACATCTGCTGCTGTGATATTGAAAGGTAGATCACAAAGAGCTTCCTTTAGTAAATGGTTTGTGCTGTTGGTGCCTAGTGCCAAAAAACCCCCATCATCTATTTGAATACTAGAGTCCTAGAGAGTGATTAGATTTAAAAGGTAACCTATTTCCAGTGCAGCACCTAATGTAACCCAGCTGTAGAGCTGGCAGGCAAAGAACTAGGCAGAAAAACTTGTAAGTTAAAATCTTGTAAGTTTTCACTTGTTCTCTAATAAAGTGTAACTTGAATTGTCTGACTGCTTTTACATAGCCAGAAAATGGGTCTCTGGAAACTGAGAGGAAAAAAAAAAATGAGTAACGAAACTCAAGACAATCGAAGAGAAAAGAGCTGGGGATACGACAAACCAAACCTCAAGTGAGAAGTAAAGGTTGACAAAGGTGAATTAGAAAGTGCCTCTATTTCAACAGAGACATTTTCTCCAGTTACATCTAAGAGTTTATAACAAATTAGTAATTAGAAAAGAAAGTGAGGAAGGACATCAAAGGAAGCAGGTTCTGACCTAATAACATCAAGAAGCAACACAAGGACCTACAGTCCCCTATGGTGAGGCATAACGTTTGAAGTATCTCGCTTAATTATAGCTCTGCTATTTTGTAGTAGTTGCTAGATAAATTTACTGTATCCTGTAGTCTTTGATAATGAAATACTGGTGAAACGGCATGGGGCTTTATTTTTGCTTCAGAGTCCTGCAGTGGGGCAGAGCAGGCATTTGCCCACATGGCTGAGGATGCCCTGCTTGTTTTTGTTTAAGCTCTCCTTGGTGAACACATCAATAGGGTTCTCTCAGTAGCAGCCCAAGTAGATTCCTCATGTGGCTAATGAAGGTGAAGTCCCCTAAAATTAGGGGTTCTAATATTGAGTATGATGGTACATAAATCCTCTTCTGCATTTGAGATTTCATTTTCCAAGACAAGAACTGTTTTGCATTAGTTATGTGCCAATTTTGGAGTCACAGGGATACACCCTGGAGTCACACTTGATAGCAGAATTTGACTGCCAGTAGCCTAGGCTTAACTGTAGCAGTTATGAATGGGGGAGTGGGATTAGGTCGTGGAGAAGAATCGTTCCCCCTGGTATCTCCTCATTTTAAACCTGATTCATTTAAGATGAAGCTATGCCTCATTGTTCTTCAGATAGTCTCAAGAGGCTCTGGCAGCTGGAATAAGCAGAAATTCATCCTGATGGTAACGCAGTGATCAAAGCACTCCGGAATGGCTGCATGCTTACCAATTGCATTTCTACGAAGCACTATGTATGTATTTTATAACCAAAATGAATGTGCTGGCAAGTGAAAACTGGAAACCTGTTACTGGAAAATATTTTTGCAAACTGTACTTATCCAGTGGCAATAACACATTTTAACATCTGCTGTTACCTTCCTGAAGTGTATGGATTTAGCTGTTACTAGGAACTTAATAAGCGCCGTGCCTGGATCAGCTGTTTTCCAAATCACTTTATCATAGGAGGAATTCTTCAGGGAATTGCAGCCATGGTGTGTCATAACGCATTTAGCAAACGACAAATGCAAACTCGTTGAAATGTATATGCAGAGAAGGAAAAAAAATGCATTTCCTGGGCTGGATATTCTTTGGACTGTGAAAACAGTCTAAAATCAAATAAAGACCTAGAAAGTATCCTGTACAAAACCCCACCAAAATTGCTGTCTAAGGAAGCAGCTGAAGGAGATGATGGTTATAAAATATGTGCAGGAATGGGCTGGGCTCATCAATATACTCCAGCTGTTTTACTGTGATGGCAGAGAAGCAGCAATCACAGTTAAATCAATCTCATGGCTGATTTACATTATTTAACTGAGACAAAGCATCTCAAGCAGAAGAATTTCCTTAAAAGTTTGTATCCATGCAGCGCCTTGCTCCTTGCTTTGTATCGTCCATCACAGAAGTCCCAGTTTTGCTCTTTCACGAATTATTCTCAATACCAATAACAAAAGCAAACAAAATCCACTTAGTTCTTAAGCTGATCATTGTAGCTCTTATCTAAGAAAGACTTTCTGGGATTTTGGACTTAGATGCTCCTCAATGGTGCCCCAGTGTCACATTAAGATAAGTCTTAGAAGACCTGTTTTGTTGTAAGGGAGTCTTGGTTCTCATGTTCTTGCATCCTATTCCTGTCCCTTGTTTTGTTGTTTCTTACGTTTTTTAGAACTGTCTGTTTTCTTCACCTCTCCCATGCCTTGTCAACCATTTTAATAGCTATAGCAATAACAAGAAGAGCTAATTTCATCTAGAGACTTTATCACATCCTCCGTGGAATATTAGCTCATTTCATTATTTCATCCACTTGCTGCAGACTTCAATATAATTTACATTATCACTGAGTCACTTAAATGCAGACTAAAACATTCTGCATTATAAAGTCATCTTCTCCTTGTGTCATTGTTTTGCAGCTCTTTTGGGGCGGGCATGGCAAAGACTCCTCCCCCTGATTATGCAAAGAGTGTCTGCAATGCTTTTGAGGAATCTCCTCGATAATTTTCACAAATAGGTGGTCTAGAAGGCATGTACTTTCACTTTCTGTCTTCCATTGCTGCCTGTATTCTACAAACTTCCACCTTCAGCGTCCAAACCTTGAAAATCTACTGCAGTTTTAGGGCAGAGATTATACTCTGTTTTCTGTCAGGCCCTGAATGTACCTTCCATCAGAGCTGTGTCATCTTAGCATTTCCTGCTCGTTGCAGTGATTCCGGCGTCCAGCAGTTACAATGAGAGTAATGTGGAGGCCTTTTCAAGAGGACAGTCCTCTAAACCTTGACCAGTCCAGCTGCTGCTTTCACAACCAGTCCTGTTGGTTTGGAAGAGTCATCAGAGGAACAGGTAGTTCAAAAAGGAGGAAAAAGACTGATTCCAACCTGCCCAGTTTTCTCAGTGTGGTTGGGCTTGTGTCACTTGGATAGGCACCTTCTGCATGGTTCTGGGAGAAAAATCAATGACTCTGCTGAAATATCTATCAACCAAGGCAGAGCCAATGGGTTTTATTATATAAACTCCTGAAAACTAACAGGATACAAGTCTGCCTATGAATTACAAAGTAATGACATACTTAATAATAAAAGTTTACTGCAGTACTGCGAGGATGACTGTGAAACAGATACTGTAGCATCCTTTGCACACACTAACAGGAGAAGAGTGAGGCCATGGCTCTAAGTACAAGCTGAAATAACTTCCAAATATTTACCAATGGGTCTGTGGTAACATTTCATTAGAAGAGTGTTGTGTTGTCCTTCTAAGCAGGGAATGTAACTGTAATTTCAATTCCCTAAACAACCACAGTTGCTGCTGATTTATGAAGGCCAACTTGATTTCCTTTGTATAAGTAATTAGCAATCTGTTCCTAGATTACTGGATTTATACTTCAGAGAGCTTATATTTCCTAAACTTTTTCCTTGGAAGATGCCAATGTATTGTAACTGTTTTAGCTGACTCTGACCATGGTATCTCACCTTTTTACGCTTCCAGGTTTCTCCACCACTGATGAGGAATGAGTGGTGTGCGCTGCTGGTGCTGGCTGGGGTTTAATCACAATACAGATTTAGGACATGTAGCAGGAAGAAGTCAAATGTTTCAAGAGGCAGATGCAAAGCAAAGCTCTCTGTGCAATGTGTTTAGTGTTCTAACAAACTGGAATCTACATTAATCTTCTCTAGCTTTTAAGTTGAAATAGGCGAATGAATGTGAAATCACCTGAAAACAGTTTTTGAATATCCCTTTCTCACCACTGTAATTTTGCAGGTCACAGGCTTTAGCAAAGGAAATTGAATCCTATAAAGCATTAAACCAAAAAGGAGGCAAAGGAAAGAATTTAAATGAAACTATTAGGAAGTTGTGATAAGTATCAAATCAAAATTGTTTATCTATCAGTCCTCAAAGACAGCAGGGAGACAAAAAAGTAAAGACCCTATCTCTTAGATATAGTTTTAGATTTAATTTAATTGGGAACAGACATTCCCAGCTAGGCAGTGGAAGTTAATGTCTGGGTGCAAAGAATCGGGTTGGGGAACAGAACTTTACATGAATAAGTAACTGAGGGATAACCCATGAGTCTCTGCATTGCTGGAAAAAAGGAGTTTGGGAACAACCTTCATTTTAGAGAAGCTCTAGGAAGCCAAATCCTTTGAAAATATGTACACAGATTAACCTGGTAGAGGACATCAACAGTCATGGATTCAAAGCCCACAAACTCACAGACCTGACTGCCTTGAAGATTACACTGTCCCGGATTATCAGGTCAGGTTCTGATTGAGTATTCTTCTGTTCCATGGTTAACAATTTCACCTGAAATCTGCATGTTTTGCATCTGGGCTTGAATGCTGGTGTCTGTCAATGCTGTTGTAAGAGGAAATCGCCTCAAGTTGCACCAGGAGGGTTTAGGTTGGATATTAGGAAACGTTTCTTTGCTGAAAGGCTGGTTGGGGACTGGAATAGGCAGCCTAGGAAGGAGGTGGAGTCCCCATCCCCTGAGGGATTTAAAAGCCATGTAGATGTGGCACTTGGGAACGTGGTTTAGTGGTGGCCTTGGCAATGCTGGGTTAAGGGTTGGATTCTGTGATCTTAGAGATCCTTTCCAACCTAAACACTTCCATGAATCTGATTGTCTCACACTTCCATGCTCTCTCCAGGAAATCCTCACTCCAGACCTTCCCAGCATTGTCTCTGTGTCCATGCACCAGTGCCCATTTTCACTCCGTAGAGTGTGACAGCTCTTCCTGCAGCATTGGAACCAACGGCATGGATTTCAGTAACAGCGTAACTGAGGGAAAGACGCAATTAATGAGCTCCAAGCGAACCAGAGCCGCAGGTTTACCCAGTTGATATAAAATATGTTGTGATCCTTTGCCAAAGACCATGAATCTATTAGCAGTTGGATTTGCCTTCAGGTGTGCTTATCAGGAGTGACAAGTGGCTATTGTGGGCAGAATGACTCAGTACACACCTGAGACTCTTTATTCAGGAAACAATGTTTAGATTATGTCCGAAACATGCTTTAGTTCATGATACAACTTGATCATTCTCTGTAAACATTGAATTTTAAAGAGGTTAAAATCAGACTGGAAGGTGAAATGCTTCTGTTACTCAAATATCAATAGCATAAAGTGATTATTGTAGCAATAGGGCGCTGGTCTCCATAAAATGACCTTTTGCCAGGAGCTGAGGAACCCAGCTCTGCCATCACCACCACATGTGATGGAGCCCAGTGTTTCTGGAGACGGCTGAACCTGCCCACGGGGAGCAGTGAATTAATTCCTCGCTTTGCTTTTCTTGGAATACAGAAATAGATACGTTGGAATACATTTATATTGATTTTTACATATGTTGTGTTCCTATTCAGCCAAAAAATGTAGCAAATGGAAACTCTATTGACATTTACATGTTGAAAATGTTTTTTCTTGTCAAAGTTAGCAGCCCAAATAACTCATTGCAGTGCTATATTCACAAGGATATCACAGGGACTGCATCTCAACACACTTCGACATTTAACTCAGTTGCAGAACCAGTGTAGATGACCCCTTCCCTTCTTAAATATCTTTGGAATAATCCTGGTAGTGTGTCTAATAAAAGGGAAGTTTCTCCAGAAAATATTCTCTCTCATTCACCTTGATACAAATAATAACATAAAATTGGCATAATATTGCATTTCTGACTGTTTATTATTTACACTGAAAATACCCTCCTTCACAGATAAGCTTGGTATCTTTTGTCAGTGGCTCTTGGAACTTTGGAATGGAATGGTTGTGAGCATGCACATTTGCATTTGGTGTGCAGAAAATCAGGCACTGAGCTGATGAGAGAGGGCAGGTGTGTATTTAGCTTGATTAGCAACTGGAACATATCGCCTCCACATTCCGCTTTGTCTCAAGTTTTCTGTCTGACTTTTGTATAGTTTTTTCTCCCTGTGCACGCCATATTTCATCCTCAAAAATGGGCAGAGTGTGGCTTGATTTCTTTTGCTCTTTTGCTAGTTAAAATATGATGCCTTGTTAAAACATTTGCTGCAGAGAAGCTCCAGTGTTAGTTTCGATCACAAGGAAAATGAGAAATATTGTTTATCTGATGTGGGAAATATGGCATAAAGTAGTGAACTATGCTCCCTTTCAGACCCCCACATTGGAACTACAACTCTGCTCTTACTCCCTCTCCCAAAAGCTTGAAAAGGTTGACCTTGGAAGCTGGCAGGAAGAGTAACATGAAGAATGGACTATTAGAGCTTCAAATTAGGGATAGCACTAAGCATATTGAATTCTTTTCTTTCATAGTAGCACATTAGTAAAGAGTCAATTATTAACTCTGCTACTTGATTTATTCCAACATTTTGAATGTATTAGAGGTCAATGTATTTAAGGTTTTTTTTTTTTTTTTTAATTATTATTTCAAGTGGAAATTAAGTTCTCAGAGGGTAAGTAGATTATAACAGATCCCAGCTCCTGGGCCCATGCACTGGTATGTCAGTACGATTTATTGTAACTTATATCTACAGAGAATGAGAATTAAGTGTAATTTTCACTTTTAGTTAATGAGATTATGTGCTGTTCAATAGGTATTTTCAGTATGATTTGATTGTGAATTCTTACTGAGGGATTCAGGCTTTGGCTTTATCAGTATGGTTTCTTAATTTCTGATCACTTCTTTTCGTGCCTTTCCAATTTGGACTCACATTCTCGTTTTGATATGCAAATTTACCATCAGGTACAGTCTTACTGCTTCACTTATAAGAATATTAAGCTGTGTAGGCCCAGTGAAAGCTCACTGAACAGCTGAATAAAGGCAGGGAATTGGCAAAGTATAAGTTTCATTTAAGAGTTAAGGAGGTGAATTCCATCTCGTCCCTGGAAGTGTTCAAAGAAGGTGCAGATGAGGTGATTAGAGACATGAATTAGTGACGGACTTGACAGTGCTGGGTTGATGGTTGGACTCAATGATCCTGGAGATCTTTCCCAACCCAAACAATTCCATGATTCTATATGGCATAAAAGGGAGTGGAATTAGACACCACCACTTGCATTGCTTGGGGGAAAAGCTCAATGTATAAATGACCCTGAGAGTGTCTAGAATATTATAGAATTCATTGTTTATTAAATTAAACATTTGTAACCCTATAGGACTTTTATTCTCCTGATTTCATTAAGGTGTAATGATGGAGAAAGCTTGAGTTAATTTATTAACTGAATTACTATTTACTCAGAAATTGAACTAATATGCTTATTTATTGATCTATCTGGATTTTTTTTTTTTCTTAATTCAAGAGAACGCCAACCAAAGCAGTTGTAGAATTTGCTGTCCCCACTGTCAGAACATGATATGAATATTCAGGCAGAAAAAGGGATCAGATTGTTCCTATGTCGTGTTTAGGCACGAAGTGGGGAGAACGCAGCATCAAAGAAAAATTACATTTAGAGGGTTTTTTTAATCTGTAAATTACGGACCAATCTTGCTTTGCCTTTGGCATAAGTCTGAAATTATTTTCCTTACTGCCACTAAGGACCAAAGTTGTTTCCTAACTTAGGTGAAAATAATTTTTTGATAGATAATGCCCCTCTCTGTGCAAGCGGTAAACCTCATTCTGGTTTGTTTTTTTTAGAAACAAAAGATTTGTAAAAGATTTCTGGGTTCCTGCTTCGGCAGATCCTAGGAGCAAGGGGTACAGAGAGACGTAGGAAACCTCTAATGATAAGGCCTGTTCTTCAAGATGACCTCAACTGGAAATACTGACGAGCTGGTTTGTTTTTGTGTGAGGATGGATTTTTTGGAAAAGAGACAGATATTGAGGACATGGGTAGAAATAACTTTATTTTAATTTTCTATTTCTTTTGGCTGATGAGTCCCTGTGAAGGCTTTGGTATTCTGACTTTTGTGATCCTCGAACCACTCCCCATGGTACACTTTTTTTTTTTTTTTTAAATTTGTTTATACTTTCAAGCAGAGACTTTCCCTGATAGTTTTCCTAGATACAGAGATATCTTAGAAAAATAATCCACATATTCCTGCATGGGCATGTAGAGTTCAACAGCCAGAAAAATGTTAGAACTGGAAATATCTTCTCCCTGGTTTGTTTTGTCCTAATATCTGTTTGGTCAGTGTCTGACGATTGTCATGAACCAAGAAACTACAATACAGGAAGACTTAAAAATATTCTACCTATTGATTGATTGTAATGTATAAAGGAGAAATTGATTTTTCTTCACTGTTATAAATGATTTTCAGAAAACTGAAAAGGCTGTTTTGAGAATCAGTATATTATTAGGAATATTCTGACAATCTAAAAGTTGGGATTTTTTTGAAGTAAATATAGACCTGCTAAATATTGGGGATCCTTTGTCTTCAATTATGTCAATAATTCCAACATTGAAGTAAGAATCAGGCTCATCTGTTTTCCTGAATCAGAACACGGAATTAAAGAGAAGAGTAAGTAAATTACTTCAAATATACAGTAGAAAACAATTTCCTCATGACAGATTTAATTGAATTCATTCTCTGGAGACACCAGTATGATATTGTCTCAATTTAGGAAGAAATGAGGTCTTCCTTTGGAATTTCTGATCCTACCTTCGCAATTTAACTTTAGCCCTAGAATAGAATTGCATGAAATCTTGGAATTTCAAAAAAAATCCCCCTTCCTTATCATCTTAAAGTACCATTACCCTACAGTTACTTGAGGTAGTGCACTTTTCTATGCCATGGATTCTTGGAAGGGAAGAAGGAAATCTATTGATTTTGACACAATAGGAAAGTTTCTCATTCTGCTGGGTTTGAGCCCTACTGAAACTGTAGGCTAGATCCTCATCTGGTGTTATCTAAAATTAACTTCAAAGGAGAAGGAAATCTTAAATTGCATCGGGCAAGGACCTTCCTTCAGGACAAGAGCAATATCTTAGAAGCATCCAGGACACTTCAATTTAAATACTGCATTGAGCTGCAAATGGAAATTCCATTGTGTAAGTGGGAGCTGCAAAAGAAAATGCAGGCTGCTACTTGACAATTTCACAAATTATTTAGGTAATTATTTGTTGCTGGGGAAGTTAATGTCAGGATTGTTGGGTGATTAAAGTGGTTTCTTGTGTTATTAGCGGCTTGTGTCACAGTTGTCAGCTCAAGAAAAGAGCTGGGGTAATGGTGGTGTTCTTATTATCAATACTTATTATTTATTAAGACTGTAACTGCAAATGGTGCATAAAAAATATAAGGCAAGGCAGGTTTTTCCTGGCTGAGCCAGAAATTGAAAGTAGGAAGGGAAATGGAAAAAGAGAGGTCAGGCACAGTCAGTAAAATGGTTTATTCAGAGTCTAAATAGCAAATATGGACAGATGAAGAAGCTCCACCTGGGCCTGAATGGGGCTGATAAAATCCCAGGTGATGAAGAGGAGAAAGGAAGGAACAGAGATGCTAAACCAGGGTAGAGATGCTTCTTCACTGTGTCCTGAATGGGCTGATGTGTTACAACATGATTTCCTTGTCAGGTGTAAACAACAACAAAAAAGTGGTTTTTAAGCTTGCAGGAACAACAAAAAAATAAAAATACTTCCACTGGAGTCTGATGGAAAAAAGAATTAGAGCCATAATTCATCTGCCTATTGGTGGTGGTTTAGCTTTTTTATTGCTGTATTTCCTGCAGATAATATTCAGGCTGAACTCTTGGATTCATCAGCTGAAAGCTTTTGGGAACCAAGTTTCCCAGAAGCATTGTTTGGAGTAATCATCAGACTCTATTAACAGAACTCTTTCATAATGAATTCCTGTGCCCCATATAATTTTGAGTTGATTTTCACAGAGAAATAGTTCTTGAAAAAGACTGTGAAATGAAAATCTTATTGTTATTCTGAAACAATTTCTGAATGATGATAGCTTTATTAAATACGTTTAATGCAAATTAACTAAAATCAAGTATTCTTGAACTTGCGTGACTGTAGAAAGCCATGTATGTGCAATTCTGAAATAGCATTACTTGTCATATTCCTTATGAAGATAAATCTTGTGTATAGAAGTATGACAGGGCATCAGAACAATTATAATTATTAGAATATCTTATCTATTGTCCTGGAAAAAAAAATGCCAGTCATTTAGAATATAATAATTACTTCTAACTGCAGAGTGGTCTGAAAATTTTGACTACTGGGCTCCACTCCCCTGCCAGAGGTGGGAAGATGCTGCCAGAATTCAGGGTGTTTAGAGAAAGCAGGTTTTGAAGAGAGGGTTGGCCCGAGCACATTTGAAGGTGATTGTGAGCTCCTTTTGAAAAGGCCCCAGGGAAGCTTGCGAAGGACTTTAAATAATTCACACGGCAAAAATGCATCTGGAGAGCTTGAAGTCAATAAAGCCTCCAGCTCCTTATAGTACTTTATGACTGAGCCCTAGTAGATTAATTGAAGCTCTCAGAGGCAAAGACACCATATTCTCAATGTGCTTGGGTGCAAATGTGAGATACCATATGGGGCTTAGCCCCGAGAGGGAGGACACAATAAACCTGCAGTCAGAAAGCTGAAATAAGAAGTGGGATTGGTTCCTTTAGCATAAATAACACTTCTGCTCCCTGCATTTCATGAGCCTACATTTCTGATGTGAATAATTTTGAGTAGAAAAATTGTGATAGAGTAGAAATCTGTGTGGGATGGAAGATAAATTTAGGTCTGTAATGAGGGACAGTTTGAATTATGAGCCCTGTGTATCAGCTGTTAAGGACATTTTTCTTTACTGCTCAAAATGCAGAAGTTTCAAAATGTTTTCCACCTAGCAGTATTTCTTTCACTTTCTGTGGATGTTATGGGTTTCTTAAAAGGAAAAATTCTGCAAATAATGTCAAAAGCTTTAAACAGAGCACATGACTGGCTTCCTACAGCCTATACTCAAGGGGAATGAAGCCCAGCCCTGACCAAGCAGTTATTTTATATTAAAAACATAGCACTTTGGCAGATGCAAGGAATGTACAAGATAAATCTGTTCACATAATTGAAAACAATTTCTCTTGTTTGGGTTAAAGTTAGTATCCAATTTTGTTCATTTTAACAAGCTTGTCCAAATTCACTAAAAAAGATGCAACTTTCTAACTAAAAATCTAATCAGAAGATATGGAGCCATTTATCCATGGTTTTGATCATTCTGTCTGTACAGTGCAGCCAGATTAGAAACACTAGATGTTTGAACATAGATAAAAGGCATTTTGTCACCACTGGTTATATCAGTCATCCAGTTACCTCCAAATTTTGGGAGGTAAAAGCAGACCTCAAGACAGCATCATGAATTAGGGTATGGAAAATGTGGTCATTGCTTGTCACTTACTTTGCTGTGTCCTGATAGAGAATTTCTTAAGAGATTCTTCTGGTTTGAAGTGGAGATGGAATTAGAAGTTTACAGGGTGCGATTTCCTGAAAAAAAAAAAAAAATGAAAAAAACAACCAAACAACCAAAACCAAAACAACAACATCCCAGAACTTAAAAACCCCAGTGATTTTCTTGGTTGGAGCCCTGGTCCCCCTAAAGGTGGCATCTTCTAGGAAGAAATTACAGAGAAATTCCCTTTTAAAGGAATTCCCTTTCCTACTATAGAGAAATACCCTTTTAAAGCTGTCGGTGCTGTTTCTTATACAGCTGGGAAGATTTGCTATCAAGTTAGCATGGAAACGTAAGTTCAAACCTGAGATGTCCAGTACAGAACCAGTGTCCTGCAGAACATAGGACTGGATATTCCATAAAATGACACAGGAATTTCACACTGGGCAGAAGCGTAATGATCTGTTCTTTACATTGTGTCTTCTGTCAATCTCTAATATTCAAAGTTATGTTAAAACTAAAGGATGGCGCTTAATAATCTCTCAGAACTTTTAACGTTAACTGTAATAGCTCTACACAATGTTTGTAGTCTTGCTGATGTCAATTCTTACCAATGTCCAGTCTTAATTTCAGTCTCTTAAACTGGAAGAGGTTGTGTTTGGCTGCCAGTAATGCTCTGAAACTGATGCCCTGTGTGGGTTAGAGCTGAGGTGCCCTCCTCTTGTGCCTGTAGAAAGTCCCATACTTTATCTTTCAAGTGACTGTTATCCATCAGCCTCTTCATAAATCCTTTTAATAATTAAATAATAGTCCCTTTTAATGATAGGAAAAAATTGATTTTTCCAGTGGAAACACCAGCTTCCACTATCCTTGTGTCCTGTATGCTGGTTCACACTCCTGACAGGGTAGAGAAGGGAAAGTGGGAGAACAAGGAATGTAATTTCATTTAACTTCCCATTATGCAGTGCCAAGGAGATGTTAGAAGCAAAAGAATCATGCCTGCCAGAAGCCCCACAATCTTCTTCTCTCCTGAAACTTCAGTGTGAGTGCAACATATTGATGGGTCAGGTCCCCAGCTCAGCTGTCAGCAGAGGGTACGAAAGCTGGGAGATGGCGTGTTCAGAAGTTGTCACTGGGACTGAGAGACTCCTCTGTCTGTTTGGCTCCATCCATCCTCCCACCCACTCAGCCATCCCTTCCCATCTCCTTATGGTGCCAGCAGCTGCTGGGCTGAGTCACAGCCTGGTTCCCCCTCGGAAGGCAGAGTTCTGTTAATGGAGGGGTGCAGGGAGTGCTCTTGGCACAGAGGTCTTTCACGGGGAGTAGGCAAAACCCAACTTGAAGAAGAATGAAGCGCAGCTATGACTAACAGAGCACCCACAAGTGGCACTTGCCACAGAGGAGAGGGTGCTGGGGGAAGAGGATGGGATTTGGTGTAAAGTTGGGAGGATATCAAGTTGATTGATTCCCTTTTGGGAGTGACAGCAAACACCATGACTCAGGGATTGGCAGGATTGTGGGACTGAAAACAGGCTACCTTTGGCTCCATCTGTGCTGGACTCTGACACAGCAGCTGGCGCTGCTCCTCACAGTCTGGAAAGCTTGACTGATCTGGGTAGAAAGACCAAAGTTAAAAATATCCAGGCTATCGATGAATTTCCCAGAAAACCTATTATCCTGCAGTACGAAGAGGAGTCAGGAGATACCAAAACCAGAGTGTTTAAATGGCACCAGAAGGATGGTTTTGACCAAGGAATATTAGATCAAGTATAGAGAGAGTAGGTTTTATGAATGTGGTCATTTAAATCTCTCCCTAGTCAAGAGACCTGTAAACAAACAAGACAGAGAAGGTTAAAACAGGCCAGTCATGTCTGAATTCTAGGGCATGAAATGTAAGCTGGAAATCCTTTATGTGGGAAAAAAAAGCCCAAATTGCCTGTCAAGAGCAAGCCTGTGTGCATTGTTGCCAACACCATACTCAGAAAGGAAATCTGATGGGGCTGGTGATTGCTAAAAATCAGAATGCAAGGAAAGTTGCTGGGGTCAATATTAGATGCTCATAAATCACAGACAACGCAGAGTTACAGGACTCAAAATACTAATTCATTAAAGTTGTATGTAATGGAATTGCTGGGCAGGAATTCATTGTGGACTCCCTATTCTCAATAAGGAATGACCTAAACTACATCAAAAATTGCGTTACACTGAGCAATTTTAGCTGAGCAGTTTTAATTTGAAATAGTGACAAAACCCATTTAGCTTTCAAAACATCAGAAATACAGCAAAGTCTGTAGCAAGGGAAAATTTTATATTCTCAGTAAAAATTTAATCGCTAATTAACAATACAGCAACTCTGCAACTAACCCACAGTTATTGCCTGGTCAGATTTGTTTTGTGCAAAAGCACAACAAAATGTGGGAATGCTACAAATGAAACCAAAGGAAATGGGGAACTGAAGCAGGCATTAGCAATAAAATTTGTGATTCACGGCATTTTAATGGATGGTCACCAATGACAGACACCTGCTGATGCTGCCCTAGACAACGTGAGAATGGGAAATCGACTGCAGGTCTCTCATGCTGCGTCACCTACAGGCAGCCTATCCCTGCTGTGAAAGATGATTGAGCTTTCCTGTCTTCAGGATGGAAAGAAAACTTGCAAATCCTAATAAATTAGCAAACCAAGGTACAGCATCGTAGGCATTGAGGGAGTTAGCCAAAGGGCCCTTTGAACCGTGAATGTTTGATGGTATCCAAGTCTCAAATCCAGAGTTTGGAAGATTACTAATTTCAGTATTGATAATGGTTAAAATTACTTAAAAGGGGAAATACACTGCATCAATCAGTTGATTTATTCTAGATAAAGTAGCATAACTAGTAAAATA
This sequence comes from Dasyornis broadbenti, assembly GCA_013397935.1. Classification (NCBI taxonomy): domain Eukaryota; kingdom Metazoa; phylum Chordata; class Aves; order Passeriformes; family Dasyornithidae; genus Dasyornis; species Dasyornis broadbenti. The sequence continues at coordinate 308,381 of VZRN01002818.1, forward strand.
TGGAGGCGGACACCAGCAGCAAAGGACTAGAAGAAAAAAACCCCATAAGATTAATGTCAGCATTGCTTCAAAGGAGTTTCTGTAAAACAAGAGCATGTTTTATTTGACAGAATTTCAGGTCTAGCCCAAAAGGTCTGTTTGTGATAGAGAAACTTTGGCTTTCTCCAAGCATTTGATGTATGAGTGGCTGTCATTTGAATAAAAGAAACTTTCCATACATAGAATGAACAAAGAACATTAGGTGGATTAATAACTTTGTAACAGACAGATCTCAAATGAAGTTCTTCATCAGGAGATGTCATTAAAGAAATTATTCCTCATGGGTTCCAGTCCTATATCCAACAACTTAGATCTCGTCAAATCATGAGTACAGCAGACAGACTGCTGGGGTATAAACAACGCTGGCATGACGTGAGATGCCTGGAAAAAAGGTCAGAGGTGACCAGAACATATTCTGATATATTTTGGATGCAGTGATATATTTGGAAATACAGAACTCAGCTTTTCCTGCAGGATAGGGAAGTCTGGAGTGCAGGGGTGTAGAGAAGATTTAAGAGTTGCTCCAAACTGTCTTCTCATTTTTCATTTCAACAACAGACTGCAACAATTGATTTTTCAACAATAGACTGCAACAGCTCTCCTTTTCTGTTTTGTTTTGATTTTGTTTTGGTTTTGTACTCAGGAGAAATTTTCAATTATCAATGAGTTCTTGAGACCTTGGGGTTAACTATCCAGACAACATTTCAAGCAGCTTTTGTGCTTTGGATCTTTAGATTGTCTTAGCATTGAAAAATTCTCAAAAGGAACTTCTTTTCAGGATTAGTTCTCCCCCATTCTTCTCTGTTGTGCTTTGTGGTGTTTTATTAAATTAGTTATTTGTGTGTAAGAGAGAGGAAGGGAAGGCTGGCTTGAGAACGTTTTACAGCTAAAGAGAAGCCCCACTGAATTATTTTCCTGTGTTACTCTTTATGCAAAATGGGGCTGATGAAGGAACAGCAATTTGGCAGCCTCTTACAGCAGTCTATACCAACCATGTTGAAGTAATGATCAGTCAAATTGCATGAATTATGCTTTTCTTTCCACAGACGGACAACTGCATTATTCCTTACCATGCATAAAAAAATAACCTACATACTCATTTCAAAGGAAAAGGAAAAAAGAAAAGAAAAGAAAAGGAAAAAGCCTGTATGTTGTGCAAAAGGAAATGATCGTGACTGTCAGGAAAATCTAACAGGGGGCACCCAGCATAGCTAAATCCCAGCCAGATGTGAGAGATTTTTGGCTGGCAGGTGAGCTTGACTCATACCTCCTTCCTGATAGAAATGGTATTTATACTCCATCAGTCTCCTCAGGTGTTCTGATAGACTTATTCCAATAATTCGACCATTATAATAAATTTGGTGAAATCCTATTGAATCCCAGCTTTCTTGCTGAGAGATGCAGGACGGGGTAGTTATTGCTGAATAGTGAGCTACCAACTCTGTTATACTTACAAGGAAATTTTTTTCTCTCCCTGTATTTGCACATTCAGGCTGACAGGTATTCAGCTTGCAAACCTGTGGGAGTGAAATGGGATCGTTTATGCCTTTAATCCAAGACGGATATCTAAATGGATATCCCAATGGGAACATTATTACTAAGATATCCTGAAAAGACAAGAACTTCCAAAGGTGTTTTGCAGTTATAACCTGCCACTGCCACTTTTAATTGCCTCTGTTCAGCATTATGTGGCAGCTCCTCCAGTGAAACCACATCAGGACCTATGAATATGGCAATTCTTTAAGGCTGTGCTCACCTAATAAAGCAATGCTGCTCTCATGCGGGCACAAATCTGAAGCACCTTTATTGATTGCAAGTGTTCCAAATTTAAACTTGGACACCTGATCCTCATTTTGCTAATGCTGGAACACTACAGGCCATTTTTCTTCTTAATTTCTTTCTGTTTGAGGGATTTGGGTTTTTGTCTGGCTGATTTCAGTGGCGGTGGTTTACCTCACACAGCAGGTAACAGGTATCAACACTAGAACAGAACCAATAAAAATCAGTGGGGCTTTGATTTCAAAGCTGCTCTGTCACCAGAGAAGCCATAACACAACTGGAAAAAGAGAGAGAGA
>VZRN01002818.1:310945-323761 GCA_013397935.1 Dasyornis broadbenti
AGAAAGAAAGAAAGAAAGAAAGAAAGAAAGAAAGAAAGAAAGAAAGAAAGAAAGAAAGAAAGAAAGAAAGAAAGAAAGAAAGGAAAAGAAAGGAGAGAAAGAGAAAGAGAAAATCTTAAACATTTGCTGGTATTTACAAAAAAACTGGAGAGGGTAATGCTTCAATACTGTGTACAATTTCACCCCATTTTGCCAATATCTTTGAGCTTAATTCTGTGTTTAATTCTATTCTTTTGACCGTTCAATCCTGTAGGAAATGAGATTGTAACATGTAAAATTGGATGTTCAGAGCAAGAAGTTTTTATCCTCTTCCTGTATTTCAAAATGGCCAGTGTCAACCTACTGCACTTGTCTTTGCTGCAGAATGCTAATTAAGGATGCTGACTTATCTTTTCCTAACTATTTCTTTATTCAAACATTGAAACTGGTGCTAATTAGTCTGGCTATATAAAAAACAACAGTCTCCAACTGGTTTGTTTACAGCTCCATTTACTCCTATGCAAAGAACTCTTTTTTTTGCCTTGATTTTAGCATGTACATAAATGTGGCTTTGCTTCCAAATAATTGTTCTAAAAAATCTTCACTCCAGTAATTCCCAGAGATTCCCTCATGTGCACAGCTCTGAATGTTCTGCCCAAACATGGAAATGTGGCTGTACATACACATCTAAGGGAGTGTTCAGCTTTTTGCCTTTTTTTTTTAAATACCCAAATCTTTCTAAGAGAGAATGTGCTGGTTCAGTTTTTCACTCAGCTTCTTGCCAGAGGCAGATCAGGGCTGGAAGCCGTTTTTAAATATTTCCCGTGAGCGTCCTGTTTTCAACAGGGTGAAGATTGAACATGCTGAGGTAAACTTTCTTCCTCCCTTCTCCTCATCCTGTAAAACTGGAGCAATATCAAGAGTCTTATTTTATTTATTCTTTAGAAAATTAAGTGTTGGACATGCTTGACCCAGTTGATGGGTTTAGAAGTCTGAGAGGCAAAGCTGCTCTCTGAGACTGGTGCTGCAGCTCTCCTGGTATCAGAGTTGGACTGGGCTACAACTGGGGAAGGGGAGGTGGAGATTAGAGCAAGCTAAGAGGGCAGAAGGTGCACAAAGAGAGAAAACATGAAAAGCAAGAGGAATTGGTTTTCCCATAAGCTCATTCAGCCTCTGGAGTTGACTGCATTGACGTTTCTGTTGACACCTTCAGTGGTGTTGAGCCACTAGGCTGGACTGTTCATGATGCCGCCTCAGGCAGATGAATTCCATCTGAACTCTCTCCTCTCTCTGTTACCTCCCTCATCACCAGCTGGGAGGTGGCAGGAGTTGCAGTTCTCTCCCTGAGCAAGCGTGAAGTGAGGGTTCAGCAGCGCAAAGGGCACGGTGGGGTCACTTGGGAGCCCAGGCCAACCAGGCCACATTTCCATTGGCAGCTGCCCCAAGGCCACACTGGATTTTGAGGATCAGAGTGTCCTTTGAGGATACTGATGATAAATGCAAGAGCTTTGGCAAATTGGTTTTATGACTCATGCTTTCCCCCCACCTCCTTCTCTTCCCCTGAATGAGAGTCCTTATCACAACCACTTAACATTTTAGGGTTATTTTCTGCGAGGTTTGGCAGTCAGTGTTGGTAGTCCTCAAGCTTTTCATTATTAACTGCTCCTTTGTACTATTGGGCGTATTTTTAAGCATCAGACCTGACATTCTTTCATCTTTTCCTCCAGGTTTGTTGCCTGAACTTGACATTTTGTTTAAGCTTTCCTCTTCTTATTCCAATTCTCCCTACAAATAAATTAGTTCAGAACAAGTTTAATGTTATTATTATTCACTGGATGCCAGGTGCTTTATAAACTCCAGCTTCTGGCACTATCCTGCTTTTACAGAGCCCTTTTCATCACCTATCTAACACTACAATTTAATTGGTTTCCAGCTCACTGCACATCCCTCTCCCTCACAAGCACACACACACGGCACTGACACACACACGCATTTCGCTCCCTGCTCAGGCTGCAGACTGAATGTAAGAAATCCAAGCCTGCTGCAAAACAGAGCCTGTTAGAGCCAGTGGACCCGGTACTGATGGGGATATTGATTTTTGACAACTTCCAGGGAGGTAGCAACAAACATTTTATCATTGACCGGACTCTATGTTCTTCTTAAGTCCCTCCTGCACGCTGCAGTTCAGATAGGGCTTCCTGCTCAGTGTGAGGCTGCAGATTTTCTCTTCATTTTTGGAATTCAGTCTCTTACCTGGAGTCTGAAGAATAATGTCTGCTTTCTGCTGGAAGCACAACAGAGGGTTTGAAAAACACATTTTGTCAAAATTTGTGCTTGGAAGCCACTGTTGTACTACATGATTTTATTTGTAATTTTTAGTGTAGTTATCATCAGAACTCGTGGCATAGGACATCACCTTTATCCTCCAATTTCCAGTTTAAAAAAAGGGATCTTCAAAGTTATACAAGCATCTAATTCCAGTGGGAAACCCCACTTAGGTTTAAGATTTAAAATCTGGGATTAAATTATATGTTCAGGGGCAAAATAGCAGCCTGTAGCTATAAACTCAAAACTGCAGCTGACAAGTCCTATTTTGAGTTTTCTGCGTGGTCAGTGTCTTAAAGCTGCATTTCTACAGAACAGATAATTTCTAAAAAAATTACCTTAAAATCTTTTCTGTCATTAAACTCCTAAATTTTCCCATAAATGCTGGGTCTTCACCCTATTACTATTGAAATGTTTTCAGATGTTAGAAGTGAGGAATGTGGGAACAGAGGCTGTGGGAAAGCTGCTTTGCTGTACTATCGTTTTGCCCAAGCTGCTTCAACATCTGCCCTTTTCCATCTCCTCCCATGGGTAATCACTCCCAGAGTCTGATCAGCTTGGTGCTTCCATCTCTTGTTGCTCCCCGTCTCTTACACTTAACGTGTCCTGGGGCTCAAACTGTGGCTAATCCTTCCATCATGGAAGGATCATCTGCATTATTCTGCAGGCCCCTGGGTGCTGGTCTGCCACATTCCTGATGCCACAGCTGGGATATTCACAGGTGACTGCTCCTGGCTGGGTCTGAGCATGGTAGAAGCTCGTAGGTTATTCCTAATATTTGCACTCACCCCTTTCTTTCAAGGCGATGAGTTTTTTCCTTTCTAAACCAATAAATCACACCTGGAGCACCTGGGTTTTGCTCAGTCCTCTTCCTCTGCCCTCTTGGCTCCCACAGCACATTTGATTTACAGGAAAGCCGAGGATATTTTATGATCCCAGGAGAAAGGCAGGTCACAGCTTTGCTGACAGCACATCTCCCAGCTCAGACAGTTGGAGCGACAGGGTTTGGAGTGAGGAACACTGCGCCACTTCTCCAGCCTCAACATGAACTCAACACCTTTATACCCTTGAATAAGGAGCATCCCACAGCTGTGAAATTCCAGCGGTGAAAGGCTCAGTATTACTTGCAAGACTCCACCGCAAGGGCTGAAAAACCCTGCCTCACCTATTTTGCATGGGTTTGAATCCTGTTCCTGCTCTACCTCAAAGTGTTGCTGAACATGACCAAAAGCTCATTGGATCAGGTACCTTTTTTTGCATGCTGACAAAATATCAGACTACTGCTATTTGGTTTCTTTGTTGTTTTTCTTTTTACGTAATATTGGTTGTTGATTAGGAAAACAGAATCACCAAGGCTGGAAAAGATCTTTAAGATCTAGTCCAGGATGGGCTAGATGGACCAGAAGCTGCAGGACAGGTAGGTTTTTTGCTTCTTGTACCTTTCTTGCACAGATGAATGGAGTTTCTGTGTCCTGACTTAGCAAATCCAGAATATGAATACAAGCCCTCACTTTCTCAGTCATTGAGGTGGGTGGGTCAGCACTCAGAAGTGTTTTAATTGGGCAATTGAATCAAACATGGGTGATCTGAAATGAGTAGCAAGAGATCTTCTGCATATTGGCCTGTACCTGCGATGAATATTCAAAGATGTGGAGGAAAAAAGAACCACAGTTTCTTGCTTATGTCCAGTTTTCTTTCTGCTGGAGGTTGAGACATTTCTTCTGATGTATGTAGAGAAGAAGAAGGCACCATACATATAAGAAATAATTAATTTTCTTCCTTCTGGAGAGCAACCTGGGGCAGTCAGAGGACGTGTGGGTTAAAGACAGTTTCTGTCAAGTACTTGATCAAGAAACAGTAACAATCAGAAATAAATGCTTTACTTTTGCAAGCCAAATACTAGGACATTTATTATTTTCCAAAATAATTATGCAAAAGCTGCAATAGTTGCTACTAATAACTGTATTAAAATTAATGGGGCATGATGCCTATTACCTTAATAATGATTTTTGGTGTAGATTCCATCCATATGGCTTCATGCATTGAAGTCCACATCCTTGTTCAGTGATAATCTAAACTTGAAATGAAATCTTTTGCCAGGAGATGAATTCACTCTGAGAGGTGACTGCATTAGGCCTGATTTGTTTTAATAAACACATGGAACAACAGGTGAGAACAAACATCTTTTGTAGCAAATGTAATTACCCAGCAGAGTTTGTCATGGAGAGAAGTTTCCTTTCATTTAAGGCAAAGTGAAAACGCCGAGGAAATTTTCATGATGGATTTTTCAAAAGTCAGGGTGTCTGTTTTCCCAGTTGTGTGTACAAATACAGACAACCCAGAAAAGATGGCCCATGCAATGTGTCCAAATGCCCAAGTCCATGCTCTGTGCTATGGGGTGAGGACTCTTCTGGCTTCTCTTTGCCTCAATCATTCCTTCATCCATAAATCCAGGGAAAGTGGACACCTTCCTATGACACTACCATTGTGTGAGGTTTAGTTCATTAACACTCACTAATGAGATCGCAGTCGCTGATTTGGAAAAGGGGGCATATAAAATGTAGACAGACAATTTTGCAGGACTGTTATTTTTTTCAAACGCAGTTTTTCTTCTCTCCAGCAGTCGAAGAACACACATTTCCTCCCCTTTGAATGTTTCCAGGGTAATACAGCTCCACAGTCACTTGCTGTCAACTGTGATGGAACGGAAGTCTTCTGATCGTTCTTTGAGGCTGTTTTAAGGTGTATTTCTGGGTTTAGAAGCGCTATTAAATGGGTGACTGGCATTCTACCAATGACACACAAGAGAGATAACCATGGAAGGATGTGGTTAAGATCTCTGGCAGAACATGCAAACCTGCAGGTGTTCCTGTTCTCTCATGATCTCTTCTTTAGGATCACGGACTTACGCCTTGAGAGGCAGAGTCTGAGCAAATACCTCAGCCAGATAAGTGCTAACGTGGCAATTGTAGCAACTTTTATACAGCTCCCGATGTAAAGAACTGAGGAACCTGGCTTCTTTCATTTTCTTTAAGAAGACTGTTTAGTCAACTTTACTAAGACCTATTTTATCTTTTTTCCTTTCACTTCTGTCTCAACCAACACCCACTAATGAGCTACAAGCATCAATTCTGTTGATGCATCGTTAGGACTTTGCACATTAATGTGAGATACAAAGATCAGCGTACAGAAAAAAATTTCCCAAAGGAGATTTACTCCTTGTTTGCCCAGGTGGGGGAGAGCTGTTAATACTTTTCTAATGCCTACTCAAGTGCAAGAGATAGCACCTATTTTTCTGAGGGGCCATTATAATTTCCAAGGCAGTAAGGGCAGTCAATATCTGGAAGAAGGAGTGCTGAAACTGCCTCCTAAATAAATTAAGGATCAATAGTGTTGGGTGGGAGAAAGGAGGATTTTAATCGAAATGGAACCCCGGAGAGATTTAAGAAAAGGATTGGACATAAAAACCAGAACACTTTGCCAAGGAAAGGCTGTTTCCTGAGAGCCACCTGAGCACATGGAATGGACAAGGGAACGTGTTGCTGGCCACAGGAATAAAGAAAATGTCGTCAGTATGTCAGACAGACACAAAGAGGGAAAGAGAGAGGTTTGGGATTTGATCTGAGGATGATTAGATTAATCATTCTTAGTTCTTTAACTTTTCTTCTACCCCCTCCCCACAAACCTCTTACCTTTGTCTCTATAAATTTTTGCTGCTGTGTCATTGGTTTGATGCTGGAGGTAAATTTTATTTGCTTTCACCAAAAAAGGCTCTGGGTGGGTCATAAGTGGAGATGTTTATGGTCAGGAAAGGGATCGACCTCCTGTCTCACATGAAGCCAAGCATCCTGATTCCATTCTAGAGCCTGCTCGGGGTGCATCCATCCAACCCATGCTGGACAGAAGGAGGCCTAGAGCAGGAGCTGGAGGTGGACAAGGTTTTCTCTACTCAGCATTACAACCAAAAAAGCTTCCTGGGTCGCAGAACACATCAGAGAACGGAGCTGTGACCCACAGGGCTCAGCTGAGCCTGCAACGTCTCATGGGAAATCTCTGCACAGTGAAGGGTCTCAACGTTATAGAGCTTCATTGAGATCTTCCTCGTGGGCAAAGTGGCCAAAATCAGCAGGAATTCTCCTGAAATGGATGAAAAGTCAACAGATACAAACAAGTCAATAGACAAATGTTTTCTATGTGTCTTATGTTTTCTGCTCATACCCTGAATTGTGAAATTTGCCAGTCCCTGGAAGCTGTGAGATTAATAAAGGGATTTACAGAAATCCTTGACTAAATATAATCTAATTTAAAATTTGAGGATAAACTTCACCAATATGTGGACCAAACTTGCACATGTACATGGTTTAATGAACTTACATTATGCATACATATTTTCCTGGATTTGACACATTAAATTACATCTATTGAAGTGAAAATTTAAGACAATTTTTTTTAACCTAAATTCGCAATCACTTTCCTTACACAGTTTCTGTCACATCATTTAATCTTTACACATTTTGATGTGTCTAAATTAAGAAAATAGAATATTAATCTTTCAGATTTTACTTCTTTTCTAAAGAAAAAAAGAGTTTAATTTGAAACTCCTTTTTCATATCTGAAAGTTTAAAAGTCACTTTTTACTGAATTGCAGTTAGAACTGTGTTGGTAACATTTTTATAATCTTAATTTAATCATTTAACCATGGCTGATCATGGTTACATGGCTTCCTTTGGTTTTGGGCTTTTAAAAATAAACCTAGATTAACCTATTTAAGTAGAATATTTAGCTTTAAACAAATATTTTCTTAGGTAATTTGAAAAAAATATTGTAACAGAAGTCTAATACTTTTTACTCAGATAAAAACTGAGGAAAAATACATGAAGATAGAGAAATGGCTCGGTTGGGTTAAAAACTCAGAATTTAAATTCACACAGACAATGCAAAGTTGATTTTAATTAAGCAGTTCATTAGTAATTCATAAGATTTTAATCCATCTAACCTTCAAAATTCTTACTAAAACCTTGACCAGAAATTTATACCCAACTTTATCAGCTTTATCTTTTAACTGCTTTTTTAACTTTATGTTTTTCTTGGTCTCGAGAAGATATGAGTGTCCAAAGCAAGACACAAAAATGTGTTACCACAAAATCATCTTTGCAGTTGGAGAAAGACAAATCACTTCTTGCAAGTGTAGCAGTGTTATTTGAACAACCATCCATCCTCTCCCATGGTGAAAATGAACACCAAATTGTGCATTTCATGAGGCTATTAAGCAAATTTTCTTGATTGATTTCTCTCAACACACAAGTAAATAAAAACTCTATTGCCCCTCTTGCAAAGCGCCCTCAGATCATCTGATCTCCTTTTTCACAGTTCCCTATAGCACAAAAATCATTCAGTGAGAGGTAGTCACACTCTTATCTTCACAATGACCAAATATTCTGATTGGATGCTAAAGTTTCTAACAAACATTTTCTTATTAGAGATTAGAAGTGTTGCCAAAAGTATTCAAAATGAGAAATTTCTTATTGTGTTACAATATCAGACACTTTTTTTATTTTTTGCCAGAACACTTGCATCTCACACAAAACTAATAGAAAATTTGCCTTCAATCTTTTTCTTCCATCTTGCAGTTATACATCAAACTGTTCTTCAGTTTTAAAAATTAGAGAACAAAGATATTGTTTCTGCAATCTGAAACTGTCAATTTTGGCAGTTCATGATGAATTAGTATAGTATAATATACTGCAGTAAAATATTTATTTTTAGCAAGGCATGTGATTTTTCACCAGGTCTTTTAGCATTCTTACAGACCTCAATCTTGCAAAAAGCAGGAAGGGTATATCCTCAAAGGAAACCAGGTATCTGAAGGTATAAAATATATACGTTTAAGCAATATATAAAAAGCAATTTCACTGTGTCTTCCTATATCACAAGTTAGGTGCTTTATTCCCACAGAAAGTAAATGGGAGAGTGGCTGAAAATTTTATACTTTCTTGAGCATTTCCTGGTTCCTGTCAGGTTTATCTCTACTTGTCAAGGAAAGGAGAAAAAAGAGCTCACTGTAATATGTCTGCACAGCTCAATGGTTAATGTAGGATGGATATACAGGAGTCCACAACATTTGTGCATAGCTAGAATGGGTAATTAATTTATAAAATGAACTGACAGCTTATTGACTTATGAAGTGTGAACTGCAGCATGGAAATACCCTTGTCCAAAGGCAGTTCTACTACAGCGGAGTTTAAAAAATCTCGATCACATTTGCAAGAAGTTGAATTTTCTTTTACTTCCGTCTTTCTTTTCTCCTTTTTGGCCTAGGCATTGCACCTATCCTATTAAAAATATATTATTCCACCTCCAGTGTCAATCACCTCTGAGCTTGTGTTTGAAGTCCTCTCCCAGCGGGCAGGAGCTGCAGTTCCGTGTCTCCAATAGTGGAAGAAATGGAATGCAGCTCTCTCATGTTGTCGTCGTGGCCAAGGAGCAATCTCTGGATGTTGGAGATGTCCTCTGGCACTGAGAGCAGATGACTTCCAGAGAGCGCTTCCAACCTCATTCGTTCTGTCATTCCTTGGAAAGCACAGAGACAACCGTGTCCCAGCTTGGGGTTTGACCTAGGCACTGTCAGCAGCATCCAAGCTGAATCTATTTTCAGGGTTTTGAGTCTTTGGTGAAAGGAAATGGCAGATCAGGTTCTGCCTCAAACAGAGCTTGTAGTGACAGGACAAGGAGGACTGGCTTCAAACTGAAGGAGAATAGGTTTCGATCGGATATTAGGAAAAAACCTTCCCTGTGAGGGTGGGGAGGTTCTGGCACAGATTGTTCAGAGAAGCAGTGGCTGTCCCTGGATCCCAGAAGAGTCCGAGGCCGGGCTGGATGGCTCTTGGAGCAACCTGGGATAGTGGAAAGTGTCCCTGCCCTTGGCAGGGGTGGAACTGGATGGGCTTTCAGGTCCTTCCAACCCAAACCATTCTATGATTCTATGAAACAACGCTTTGTGCCAGGACATGCTACTCTTCAGGCTTTTTTGCCTGTTTGCTATCTTAGAAAGGTTTTCTGATCTTCCATCTCCTTTCCTTGTAAAAGAAAGCTGATTCCTCCTCATGGACTAGAGTTTAGGTGTTATAATACTGAATATTTGTACTACGAGTAGTCAGTTTTTTATTCTCGCTCCCTAAGCACCCACTGTTGTGCTCCATTGCAAACAAATGCAAAAAAATTGGTATTACCGCTTGTAATACCTCATGACTTCTTTTACACTTGAGTTTAGGATGCCCCAAAAAGGAGAACTTCTTAGTGTAAGGCAGGAGACAGACAACATCTACCCTAAATATTGGAAATGTGGCCATGTGAATATTCTAAATGAAATAAAATATATAGACCTAAAACCCTATTGACTTTGAATTGAAGAGTCAGATATATTAGGACTTCTAATGACATATCTGCCTTTCCCTTTAGAAATGGTCTATGACAAATAAACTAGGAGTTATCACTTCATTAATATGAAGACAACATAATGATTATAATCAACCCAGCTTCAAAACCAAAGGTAGTTAATAAAAGAGTTATTAAAATAAAATGGGGGTAACTATTGACTGGTCATCTTTTAATTATGCATCACGAGGGAAGAATTAAGGTTTGTTATACCATGGTCTGGTTTTCCGATGAGGACAAGCTGCTCAGCCGTCTGCTATTTAAAAAACACAGAGTGACCAAGAAGGAAGAGTGAGTAACACAACCAATAAATCCTCTAATCCAGAGCAAAAATATGATATAGGGCAAGCTTTGGTCTCTGAAGTACAAGGCATTTCAAACACATGTTAAGTGATTTTACCTCTAATTCTGTAATTCTAATTCTTACTCACTGTGGGTCAGTGACGGGTCCAAGTAAATTTTGACTGTTCTGTAGCTTTCCATAGAGAGGTTCAGAATTTAATACAAATTCTGGTGATGAACTATGTCCCAAAGCAGCACAGTCAGGGTATCAGGGATGGCATTAATTTCTATCACGCGTTTCCTTTTCCAGTCTGTAGAAGGTTCTTGAAGATATCTTCATCTTTTCCTGTTAATGCCTCTCATTTAGACCGACCCAGGCAAGACTGTGTCAGCTGATTGACCAGCTTTGTTCTTTGAATCTTCTGGTCCTTTTTACATCTCATTCTTTCCATTTAATAAGGGAAAATGAGCTTTCCTCGTGATATAATCTGCTCAGTTTGCTTTAATCATTACTCGAGGTTCAATAACCTTCATCCTGGGCAAAACGAGAACGAAAACCTCGTTGCGGATCTCGCCCTATAAATCTTTACTGTGATTTTAGTCCCTTCTGCTTCAATAGGCACCAGCTGCACGAGGAACCTCAATTGCCACCACTGAGGATTTGCAGAGGAAGGTTCGCTGCCCTCGTGCTGCTGCTGAGGCGGTATTGATTTGCTTCCCCAGTGTTCTTCAGTGTGCAGCTAATGAGGGCTCTGATTAGCCTGTGTGCTTCCTGCAGCCCTGCTCCGTCGATCATCCCCTACCAATGGGGTGCTAAACGTTACTCAGGTGCCATAAATACATGACGTAATTTGTATTTCCCGTCCTACCGCGTTCGTTTGTGGCAGTCCGCTTCAGATTAACTTTTGTGCTGAGGTGCTGGGCTCCTATTAATGTAATGAAATGGGAGATGTATCGTATATTTGCATTTATATAATTTTGGGGGGGAGTATTAGCTTTGTTAATGCTGTGCACTTCAGTGTCTCGCTGAAGTATTAGCTTGAGATGATTGAAAAAACCCAAGTTCTGCTTCTGTCCCCGTCAATCATTCACAAAACAAGCCAGCTTTGATTGCACTGTGATGACATACTCTTCCTACAGTATTCATTAGCATGGAAAAGCGGGAATGCCATTATTGAAATCTAGAAACAATTATTTCCCATTACATATCAGACTGTTGCACAATTTTATGAATTCAGAACTTTCCTTTCAGTTTAATTTCTAAGTGATATATTTTTTTATTCCAAGTACAACAAACAGGTATACAAATCCCTTCCCCATCAACATGATAAACTGCTTTTCTGTGCTAAGGAAGCAAAATTACAGCAGTAATTAGATAGAACTGTTTTGATTCCTCTTTACCTTTTGAATAAAAGAAATCCAAAGTATTTTCTATAACTAACAATGACATCTAACAAAGTTGTCTTTTGTTCTTAATTCAGAAAAAGAAAACAAAGAGCTTGAATTAAGAGGACATTTTACCCTGAATTTGCTCTGTAATAGATACAGAGGGAAAGCTGGAGAATGAAAAGACACTTTGTTCTGCTCCTTAGAAAAGGTGATGTGCCTTGCCACCTACAGTTTCTATTTCTGTTTTTGCCACAACCTGCCCTGTAACTTTGGACAAGTAATTCCTTTCTACATTTCAGTTTCCTGAGCTGTAAAGCTGAAATCTCCCAGGCAGCAGGAACATAAAGAAACCAACTGGGACTTGGGGTGCCATTGCATTGACATGAAAATGGATCCCCTGGAGTTTCTGACAATAGAAACAAGGTTCAGCAGTCCATCCATCCCAAATTAAGATGCTGGAGGTTTACCTTTATCAGTCAACTTTACTAACAGAAAGAAAATGCTCCCTAAGGAATAAACCAGCATCTATTTTCCCCAAAGAGAAGTTAGTAGTCTTTTACCTTTTTTATTGTAGAAACTAGTATTTAGTGCGCTGGGATCACCGTCCAGCCCTAGGATTTCAGGGCTCTGTGACGACCACAAATATTAACAGCAATAACAATAACATGTTGTGTGGATTTTATGTCCAGAGTCCTTTCAGGTTATCATTTGTTCCCTTACTCTTTCCTTAGACCTTGGTGCTCTGCCAGGTTTGGAATCAGCACTACTGGAGAGCAGCTAGGATTAAGTGCTAAATTATTTCACAGCCAGGTGAAATGGAGTCAGTGTCTTCAGCTGCAAACACAAAAAGGGTCAGCGTTAGAGGGACTGAAGGACTCCACATGTGCAATTGTTTCTGGCCCCAGACAAATCTTTTAGGATCTTTGGGGAAAAAAATGGAAGTCTTTGTATTCCTATAATGTTTTCTGAACTTGCATTCCTTTTTGGGGGTTGAGAGAAGTGCCTGGCACCGGACAAAACCTGATTCCATATGAACTTACGGTTGTTTTTATTGCTTTACCTTCATCTTCTGCAGGCAGAAGGCAAGGAACTCTTGCTGTCTTAGGATCAATTTTGTATATGGGAAAGAACTCTCAAAACCTTCCTAGGGCTGGCTGGAAAATAATTCCCTGCTGGGAAAGAGTTTACCATAAAAGAATCCATGGTTTTGCCATATGCTTTCTAGGAGCAGCAGTCTTTGCAACTAGTCCAGAATTCCATAGTCTTATCTAAACTGAACGACTTGTCCTGCTTGCCATGATCAGAAAGTTTTTTGGCTGTATAGAAACCTCTGACATCTGATAAAGGTCTTAATGTTTGCCAATAAGAGTCTGCATTTGTACTAATTTTTTTTTTTTTATTTATTTT
>VZRN01002818.1:323811-346725 GCA_013397935.1 Dasyornis broadbenti
ATTTTTTTTTTTTGTGAGAGAGTAGAAATTATGAATCACGTGCTCCCTCCTTTGTATTCTGGAAGCCTTTTTCTTTCAAGCACCCATTTTTTGAGTTGGAAGAGTGGGGATCACAGAAAGCATTTTATCATCTCCCAGATGTGGCGGGCTAAGGGAGGGATGTTTTTGTTGCAGACTGTGTCTCTTGATATGGTAACCAAGGGAACTTTGGTACAACTGAAGATTTTTGAGAAATGGGCTTCAACTTGAGACCAAATAGAATGCTACAGACTTCTATGGAGTGTCAAGAATACCGATAAGTTCCTCAAAAAGAAACATTTCGTGTCGTTTTGACACGTAGACAATATGAAACCTATGGGATCTTGTTACGCTGAACCCACCTGTGATAAGTTTAACGTGATTCCCCAGGTATTCCAGATCAGCCATGGCTGCAGGGGAATATTTAAATATTTGCAGTGTTTCAATAAGAAGGAAATGCTTTGATAATTCAGACATACCCGGGCTGATGTGCTGGTCTATGTTGGTTCTTGTCTTGCTGATCGAGCATTTCATAATAAATTGTGCACCTATGTGGTGTGCTTTACCACCCCACAGCTCTGCACTAGAACGTGATGAATAGCTGAAAAGCTTTTTTTTTTGCCAAAAAAGTAATGGGGTTTCAGAATTAGCGAAACTAATCACAAATTCACAGTGAATTAATCTAATTGTTTCAGCTTGGTAGCAGGGGAAGGGGAGGAGATGAGGAAATCAAAGGGATTCATGCCACCACTTCTGAAATAAAAGGTTTTGAAGCACAACACTTGTGTTTGGGAGTTTATCAGGATTTAATTAAAATAATTCATAAGTATGCATGGAAAATATGAAAAATAGTAATTTCTTTCTGTGCCACTCCTGCCCTTCTCTGTTGGTATTTTTACTAAAATCAGCACTTTGAACACTCCTAAACCGAGCTGAATGCTGCACTGTGGAATTAGCACAAGGCCTCATGCAGATTTTTAGAAGGTTCTTCTGAACACACCCCTGTGGGGGCTCCCAGGAAGGAGGGATGTCCTTCTGCCAGGTAAAAGCACCGTTCATCACTGCAGAGGAACAGTGATGGGAATGAAACCTCAGGATCCATGTGTCAGTACTGTCTTTCAGGTATGGAATATTTTCGTCCCTTCTTAGTGTTTCTACCAAGCATCTGCTCTGAAAATCAGCGCAACAACAAGTTTCCAGTGGTCAGTTGCACGAAACCTGTGATCACGCCTTGCCCAAGGCTACACAACTTTCGTTTTGAGCCCAGCCAAGTTATTTGTGGGAGCTGGTCCTGCTTAGCTGCTGAGATCTCATCGAATCTCGGCTTGAATTACTCCTGGCTATTCGATTTTGTATACACAAAAAAAATGTGTGTGTGTATACATATAAATATTTGTGTGTGTGTGTATAGACTTCTGTTTTATTCTGAGAAAACACCTTTGATAAGGATTTCCTTTTATATCAGTGGTTATCCCATTGCGTATAACATTTCTGGACCTGACTGCTCTTAAAAAATGTCTCCTAAGTTTCTTTCCTTACTTTTATGGAGACTTGTTATAGCAGGTAAAAAATGTGAGGAGGTATCAGGAGGAACAAGGAAGAATATTGACCTGAATTGCTGATTATTCTGATTCCCAGTTTGTATTTTGTTGCTGAAGGTTGATTAAAGAAGGGTATTTTGTGTGTTTTTTTTAATACAAGGGAAATGATTCCCTGTAGACTGAGTTACCCTTTTCTTCCACTTATAATTACTAAAAAAATGTTTTGTTCAGACCTATGCTCTATTTATCTATTGAAACAATAAATTAGAGATATGCATGCACAGAACTAAAACACTCCTTCCTTGTTAAAGTCATTGTCAGAATAGATGAAGAGAAGTTTTTCAGGCTGCTGTATGTGAGCCTGCTGGTGTGGGGCCAGTAATTATCCCTGGGGTGTGACACTGTGCATTGTGAGAAAACATTTCTGAATCTGTTTTTGTCCTGAAGTCACCATCCATCACTCCTCAGACACATAAAATTTAATCTGTATTTGGCCAAAAATGAAACAATTAAAGGCAGGAGAAAGGAGAGGGAATCAAGCAAGTGAACATCTATCCCTTAACCGAGTGATGGTCCGTCCAGGAAACTCTTCAGCAGTCCTTGCTATTCCAAAGTGGTCCTTCCGTCCTTGCCCAATGAAAAATGTTTTCTCTGCTGGAACTGAGGACGTGAAAAGGAGTTCAACAGCAAGGTACTTACCCAGCACTGCATACGGGTAATTATCCCAGCTTCATGCAGTGCCCTGCTAAAGAGCTTCAGATCAGAGTCTTACATGGACCTGGGAGTCTTCTACCACTGCAAGGCTGCAGTATCATATTTTCAAAGAAGGCAATTGGATGTCTGAACCAATTTGTGAGCTTTAGGCTGCTTCTGCGGCCTTGGTCATCTTCCCACTCAGACATACAAATACCAAATACACATTCTGGTGGTCAAAACCCAGATATGGCAATGAGACATTCTGGATTCTGATCCCGCTTTAAATTTCATACCTTGTTTGACCTTGCATAAATAATTTACTGCCTGTAAACCATTTTATTGGTCTGTAAAATGAGAAATGTGGCGCTTCAAACTCCACAAAAGATACTCTGAAGGAGCACAATTGCTTTTATTTGGTGCTACAGAACTCGTGAAATACCCACAGCCACGAGCCATCTCCCGGCACCTTGTCCAGTGGTGATTTATGATCATACGGTAACAGTTTCTAGAGGAGAAGACAGAAGGAGTCCTTAGCGTCAAATGGCAACTTTTTTATCCCCAGAGCTGCAGCTGCAGTGAACCACATTGCATTTTCCTGAAATCCCCCTTTGACAGGGGCAAGCTGGACTCGGAAAACCTCAGAATTATGGGACAGATGATGCATAATGATAATCCTGTGAATTAATTCCCCCTGAAGGATAATGGTTTAACACAGGTGATTTCTTTGTCTGTACCTTTGATTGCAGAAAATATAAAGATGTGAAATAAAACAGCTGTAGGTGGTGTCCAGGCAGAGGATAACTGTGGATGGTTTGAGCCATAAACATGACAATGAGCAGAGGAAAATAAAAGCTGCTTTAGGGAGGAGTATTGCTCAGTTTATTCTCATAAACTTGTTTATCAATAGGATAATGTTGCTTTTCCTCTTATCATATGACACATGGCTCCTGGTTTGTTTGGGAAAAACTTCTAGGGTTATTCAGCACTTTGTCAGTGGACTTCTGCCGATTTGGTATTCAAATTTCTTTTGAAACTAATGATACCTTTCCCTTAGTATTTACTGGATTTATTTCATAACATCAACAATGAAATAGAAATAATTTTGGCACAAGAAATTTAGAACACTAAATGTCCAAAGGACTCTCAATTTCCAAATTTAGAACATTAAATGTCCAAAGTTAACTCTCACTGCTTCCTTTTCTTCAGTTCCCACCATGTCATCTCCAATTTTCCCTACATTTGCAGTTAGGGAGAACTTTCCTGTCACTGCCATTTGAAATTTTACTACTTTGCCTCGTGTCTTGTTTCATGCTAAATGAAAATACAGCAGCTCATAAGTAACATCACTCAAAAATCACCCCTGAAAATCTAAAGAGGTAACTGTGATATTTCTCTCTTAAATTATGCCTTCCTTTTCTGCTTGCAGATCATGGCTGAAATACAAATGTTTTGCTTGTTTTTCAAGGGCTAAGCAGCCATAAATGTGATAGCATAACTGAGAACAAACGGGACTCATTCTCACCTTGTTATCTCTGCATGAGTTTCAGTATTGGATAGGATTTGTGATGTGCTGTGATTTCTCATTCACGAGGCTGTGTCAGGAGTAGCCCGTAAGGCCAGAGCTGTGATTTTCACTTGCATGGAGGACAGTATTTATTATTCAAACGGCAGCAAATTGAAAATCTCAATTCAACACATGCGTTTTACTAGGTCTATTAAAAATTAAAAAAAAAAAAAGGTAGTGAAATCAGGATAATACTTTAAAGTGTGCAATCCATGGCGGATGCGGAGCAGCAAATGTTACTCTTGCTGGGATGTCTGTGCAAGGTGATGGTAAAATGGTTCATGCAAACTCCTTTGAGAACAACTCATCAGCCACAAATCATCTTTAGTGCTCTGTCTTCCCAAGGAAAGTGGAAGGGATCCAATTAAGAGTGGGGGACGTTCTGCTGAGATTTCTTTAAAAACTTTATAGTGGAAAGAAGCAACATATGGAGTAAGAGTCTAATGCCAAAGAAGAAAAACGACAGAAAAGAAGAAAACATCTGATTTCTGTAAGATTTTGGAAAATATATCAAAACACTGCCTTCAGCAACTCACTTTGTGGGTTAGAAAATGAGGGCAGGCTCAGGACAGAAGCCTGCCTTGGGACAGAGGGAAGGATTAACTGATTCAGGTTCAATTCAGTCTCAACTTTTCCCCTGCTCTCAGGTCTTGAGGCCAGTGGTGATCAGCTGCAGAGATGTCACTCAAGGAAATAAATGCTCCTTTGCCACGTGGTGCTTCAACGGCTTCGGGTCCTGCTCCTGAGTGAGCACAAAAAGGATCTGGACCATCTCCTTGCCCCCAGCCTGTGTGACCCAAAATCGGGTAGGGATGTATCGGTGGGAGGCAGGGAAAGATGAGAAGGGGGGCGGTTATGATTATTTATTGGGATTAAACATTCGAATTATCTGGGTTATCTGTTTTATCACCCAGACTAAACCCAACATTTAGTCCTGCTGTACAGCGAGGGGCAAACCAAATAACCTCTGCCTCAATTTTCCTCTCTGTAAGGTAGGGATGAAATTATTTTCTTAAGTTCCCTTTTCTCAGAAAATTAACTTTGAAATGTGTTGTTAAAAAAACATAGCAAACCAAACAGCCTACCAGTAAACCCAGGCTGCACAGATTTATTATCTGTCTAAAGAATTTGATGGGTGAAACTGAAAAAAAAAAAAAAAAAACCAGCCTAACAAATAGTAGTGTTATTAATGGGGCTTCTCAAAATATATTTTCTTGGCAATATAGGTATGCCAATAAAGGTTAATTAAAATGGCAGGCAATCATGATCAGATTAAATGGGGTGTGTACTAATCTCCTGCACTTGCATGAGAACCTAAAAAGCATATGACTTGGGGATGACAACTGAAAGCGGGGTATTTTTAGCTAGACTCAATAGAACTTTCTTACACTCAATTAATTTCTGCATAATATGGAGATGAAACATTTGCTTTTCTTCCCATCATCTCTATAGGAGGAGTGAGGCATAATAGCAACATTTCTGGCACGAAAATATGTCTATGAAAATTTGAGAGTATTTCAGGAAAGAGAAATGCACCTATGAAAGAAGCAATAGAGTGTTAGGATCTTTTTTCATTTTCTTTCCAGTGACAGAACCCGAGGGAATGGCCTGAAGTGGTGTCAGGGGAGGTTTGGGTTGGATATTAGGAAAAAGTTCTTCCCCTGGAGAGTGGCTGGGCACTGCCCAGGCTCCCAGGGCAGCGGTAACAGCACCAAGGCAGCCAGAGCTCCAGGAGTGTTTGGGTACCTGTTGGTGTGAAATTCTTGGCCTAGTCCATCATTAAAACCAAAAACCCAGACATCCAAAAGAAAATCTTTCTATCCTCATCCTGGATCCAGACTCTAGGAACAGCCCTAGAGAAGAAGGAAAAGTAAATTTTCTCTATTTTTTCTTACCAGGTGATTTTGCTCTTTGAAGGTTGTCCATAATAACTAAGAGCAGTACACGGTTGTTATGGAAGTAAAATTATAACTTTCAACATCCGAGGTTCAAAATATTTTAGCTCTATGAATGAGCACCCAAATCCAGGGCTTTCCTTCATAACCCAACCGTCTTGATAATCAGTGAGGAGGAGGTTGCAGGCAAATTCAGATTCTCCATCTCCACCTGTTGCCAGAACTGTATCTCATGGGTACAAAATAGGTGTCCCTGCCCATGGCAGTGGCTGGAAGATGATCTTTAAGGTCCCGTTCTTAAAGAAGGGACTCAACTCAAACTGCTCTTCAACTCAACTAAACTCAAACTGCTCTTTTGTATGCACACGATTTTTATGACTGTGTGAAAATGACTTGAAGGGAAATAGTTGAGATGAGAATACTTACAGCATGTTCTTTTTTTTTTAAAAAAAACTTTCCTTTCACTCTAGTGGTTTCCAGAAACAAAGTACTGCTATCTCAAAATACCTGTGAAACTGCAGGGCTGGAAATGCAAATGAGCTACCATGAAAACTGTAGTTTGCTCACATTAAGTTAACGCATTGTAAAGATGTAGTGGTATTACCATAAACACAGTTTGTTTTGATTTATAGACTTCTTTACGTGCTCACTCCTGTATCCCTGAGGGCCATAAAGCAAAACCTGAAGAGAAAATAGAAAATGAATAAAATATATCTTGTCTTCATTTGTGTCAAAATCACAATAAAAGGAGGAAATATAATCAACTTCGATGTTGTTTTCTTTTTATTTATAAAGCTTACTGTTTCACTCTGTTTTAATTATCATCATGGTGTTACTAAAGCGTGGTAGCACAGGAGAAGCTGCATCCCACCTTGGCAGCCAGATTAGTGTCTAGCTCTAAATGGAGGACACTTCATTTAAAACTGGTTCTATAAATCATTTCCCAAGTCTGTGTCTTTTGGAGCTTTACTCCTCTTTTTTTTTTTTTTTTTTTTTTTTTTTTTTTTTTTTTTTTTTTTTTTTTCCCTCTCTTTTTTCTCTTTTTTTTTGGGTCTTAATGGGCAATGCTTTGAGCTGGATGAAAGGAATTGAGAATTTCACATACAGAGCTCTATAAGGCCAACCAGGGTTGTTTCCAGATGAATGGCGTATCGAGCTGTGTCTTCCCCAGGGCAGAGGAAAATGTGTTGAACTAGATACAATTGCTGAAAAGCAATATCATCGGTTTTTACCCAAAAAATTGGTGCAGAAAAGGAAAACGGAGAGGGAATAGCAGAAAGCACCCAAAACAATGCTGATATTTTTGTTTTATCACTGCAACACATCTAAACCTTTCAGATTTTTTTCTTTAAATCAGAGAAACAAACAAACTACAGTCTTTTCATATTGGAATTGCTCTTTGTAAAACTCTCTGAAGGACCATACAAATCTTGTAATGATTTGACTGAATGGCCGTAGTTGGGTGCACTGCAATCTGCTCACAGGCTTGTAGGATGCAGTTTATTGCTGCTTTCTGTGTCCCTGTGAAACAAAGTCCAGCAACAAAAAATACACCTCATCTTAATAAATTCTGTCTGAAGGAACAGCACACTGAGACCTCCTGCTACACATTTCGCTTTGTGATCAGGGCAGAACTGCACTGTTTCAATTAAAGAAATTTTAAAAAGAGTTAAAATAAGCCCTTTGCTCCTTTTAATTAATGAGCCAACCTTTGTAGTTTGCAAGAGTGGTGGTGAAAAAACTTTTATCATTGGTTAGCACTGCTTGGGTGGATTAATTATAGATAAATTTATAATATATAGCGCAATCTTATATTGCTTAATGATTTTGGTCTTTCATGGTATAAACCCATTGAAGTTACTAAAGCTGGGGTGACTTTTTGTTAGTTTATCAGGTTATTATATTATTAAATAATAATTAAATTATTAAATTATTATAGGTAAATTAAATGCCTCTTCCCGGCCTTCCGCCAAACTACATTTAATAACCAACTTATATTTCATATTTCTTTATTTGTATATTGACAGATTTATGTATTTAATACTCCTTTAAAAATATTAGCTAGGAAGGGAGTCTATTACAGACACAGTTATTTCAAAAGCATTGATAAATTTAATCAGTTATTCAAGGAAGGAAAGAATGTGATCACAAAAATCTGTTGTGTTACCAGTGCAGTAAACATATGTTATATGCAAACTACACACTGCTACAAGCAACTTGTGGAATATTAAGGGTTTTCCCTTATTTCGAAGATCCTTACATATCGAAAAGAGAAGGCAGATGATCTCATAGTCCAGCTAGACAGAGTAATAGCCCCCGTAAGTATGGGAAAAGATGGCTTTTTATGGCTAAAATTCATCCACTTCCCTTGGAATTTCTGGATGAAGTTGGGGAAAGGGAAACCAGGCCAGACCTGTCCTTTGGTCCGTGCACTGGAGACAGGGTTTGTCTTGCAAAACAAAAAGAGAAATTTAATTCGAGGCACTCAATTTGCCCAATTGGTTCAAAGGGTGAAAGTATAGCTGAATTTAATTAAAGAAATTTGCCGAATGTGAAGTCTTATATTACTGAACTGTACTGATTTGGAGAATATAATGGGTTTTTAAAATAATTTAACTGATGTAATGCAGATCTGAGAACAAAAAATCCGCCTTTTCTGAGTGTCAGACCCGGCAGCAAACACAGAAGTCCTAATTCCTCATGTTTATAGATCAGCAAGCACAAAGGAGAAATTTCCTGTTCAAGTACACATCAAAAATTTTGCTTAACAGACTATTTTCCTTTCCTTGCTTTATGTTTGGGATCAGTGAACAGTAGAATATTTCCATTGGCATTGCTGATTTGGAGGAATTCAGTTCTACAAAAAAAGACTGCTCCAAGAGCCCTTTCCACAGCAAGGAGTCAAGACTAAACAATTTGTTTTAAACCTGACTGGTTTAGTATAGTTGGACAGACATTGAGACCGCTAAACTTTGCCCAGCAGTTTTTTGGATACACAAATTCACAGTTTACGTTTGTTACATGTGTTCAATGTCCTGAAATAACCTTTAGGATTTGCAGAAATGTCATTGCAGTATCCGGAGTGCTTTGCTTTGGAATTGTTGTGGTTGTTCTGTGTGGAGGTAATGCTGATATTTGTTAACCTCTCTTTAATCAAATAATTACTTAGCAGTTAGGAAAGGCCTAGTAAACAACCTCAAATCTAAGCTGGGCTAATCTTAAAGACGTGAAAACTTTTACGATCATGGATTTGCCGTGGTTTTGTTCATGCTTCAGTCGTAGCACAAGAAATGAGGGCATAAAAGCAGGGAGAAGGGTAACAGATAAGTTATGGAACTCCCCTGTTTTAGAGCAATTCACCACAAAATTCAGTATGTGTAAACACTGAAATATAGAGATCCATTTTTAATAGGATAGATTTTTCTTTTGTTTATAATTATGTTGTGCAAAAAATAACATAAATTATATTACTATAAAACTGAGCCCTGATATTTTTTCAGGCACTGTTAAAATTTCACACATATAAGGGAGCTGACATTTGAAACAAGCAGAATCTCCTCCACCTAGAAAAGCCCTCCTTCCTCTAAGAACTGAATAAAAATGAACCTTCAAAACCAAACCATCTGGAATTAATTTTCTAGATGAAGACACAAGGCCTTCTGAAAGACAAACCCCTTCCTCAACCTGCTGGCTGTGCTTCCTTTTATACAGCCCATGGTACAACTGGATTTCTGGGCTGTAGGTGCACGGTGCCAGCTCATGTCCAATCCTCCATCTGCCAATATGCCCAGCTCCTTCTCCACAGGGCTGTTCTCAATCCGTTCATCACCCAATCCATATGGATTCTTGTAACTGCATCGGTGCAGGTGCAGAGCCTTGCACTTGGCCTGGCTGAATCTCGCAGCGTTCGCACCTCTCCGCTGCTCCAGCCTGTCAAGGTCCCTCTGGATGGCAGCAGTTCCCTCCACAGAACCAACTGCACTGCTCAGCTTGGTGCCATCCTCAGTCTGGCTGGCATTAACTCCCGCTGCCCCTGTCATTGATGAAGACACTGGGCAGATCTGCTCTCAGTGCTGACCCTGACAGACACCACTTGTCACTCATCGGTGGCAGCCGTCGACCGTGACTCTTTGGATGTCACCATCCAGCCAATTCTTTATCCATCAAGCCGTCCATCAACCAAACACATCTCTTTCCAATTTAGCAGCGAGGATGTTGTGTGGGACCACGTCAAAGATCTTGAAAGAGTCTCACAGAGATTTCAAATAAGCACCCTGAGACATTTGGAGAGCTTAAGGAATCAGCTGGGTTTGGATTTGTACCTGAATTAAGAGTACTTGTAGGTGCTTTCAGTCCACAGATCTTGAACAGCTTTCTCAGCATTAATTATATCCTTACACAGAGCTGAAGGGAGTTTTTTTTCTCACCTTTGTTTTACAAATCGGGAAGACAAAGGGACAGCCTGTGATTTTGGAATAAGCCCAGTTATCCTCAACTGATTTCAACAGGGAAGACTGCAAAAGTGAGCCTGAAGAATCAAAGTTACAAAAGACCTCTAGGCTGGGGGATTTCTGTGTGTTTATAGCCCTCCATTTTTGAAGCACTTTTGAGTGTCTGTCCCCAGTTGTTGGTAATAAAACACTTTTAGAATGCCTCATTTAAAGGATTTGCCTACAGGAACGAGGCCAGCTTCTACTAAAGGGGGAACTGAAGCTGGTTCTCTTGGGAGCTTCTGTGCTCTCAGCCAGAATAGCATCCTTTTTATGGTTTCCTTTTTTTCTTCCCTCACCAAGTCAGACCTTTTGTGTGACTCTAGAAAAACACCCATGGAGAGGTGATCAGAGAACAGCGAGAAGAACAGCGTGTGGGGTTTTTTAATTCCAGGTCTTCATGCTGATTTCAAAACAAGATGAAAACTTGTTTCAGCAGAGTCTCTCTGATGGGAGAACTGAGCAGCCTGCAGTGGGTGGAGAATATGCCTATTTATCAAGAGGCTGATGAGGAGAATATTTTTTTTTTTTTTCCATTGGGGAAACTTTAATCTCTAAAGTTGAAAACAAAGGAGAAGGAGATGTTATTGATGGAGATTGCAAATCTGTCTTTAATTGATTGAATGTTCTCAGTGATTTTGCAGATATGAATTTTACTAGCCCTAAGAGACACTGGAAACTAAAATATTTCTCTAATACTTAAATATAGCACTTAGCTGCATTCACTTAATGCTGTTTAAATGAAGATTTCAGACTCTCTGTGCTTTAAGACTCACTCTTCTCCAGCATTATGTGGCCAGTAAATCAAATACCTTTGGACCTCTAAGTCTACCTCAAACCTTGTGAATTAATTTCTGAAAGTGTGGAATAATTCTGTAGTCTGTATACAGTTTTTACCTCCTTCCTGTCTTCTCCCTGTTCAGTTCGCCTTGCCCAGGATGATGGATTAGTTTCAAATATCATATCTATTATCATAATCTATTATCACAATCTATTATGGTGCTTCTGAGAAGTGGCTGGGGTGAGGTGCCCCGAGCCGGGTCTGTCCCATGTGTTTCTGACAAGGTCTTGGGCTCAGTCTTAGAGACCTCTCTGAGAGTGTGGCTCAGCTGATGCTGAATGGATCGTAAGAAAAAAATCAAAGCATGGGGACATGTAGCTTGTAGTAATTAGTTTTGTTTACTCCCACTGACATCAAACACCTCAACATTTTTTCATGCTGCAGTGCATCCTCTAAGGCTGAACAGTCCCATTGGTAGCAGCAAGACAGGTTCATTCCCTGACAGAGCAGGAATAACCCACACAGAAAAAAAATCCTATCATATTTTTGCATAGTTTCTGCAACTCTGTCTTGCCAAATTTTAGCTTACCTCCAAATTTGTTGGTTTTTTTCCCTTTAGTTTTGTTATTTTATTCATTTTTTCATTTAGAAAGTTATTTGGTTTATTTCTATTTTAAAAGTCCTCATTTTCCTTGGTTTGTTTTTCATGACCTGTTTCCCTTTTATTTCATAGAGCCATACACTGAAGTAAATTTACTGTAAAAATATACTTTATAAAATGATATGTACGTTAAGGAACACTCCTCACTGTTGATTGAAAATGGAAATTAATAATGAAAAGCAGCAAGGAGAGAATAAAAGTTATGAGTGTAAGTGGAAGAGGTCAAAGTTTTCCATGCTGGTCATTAATGTTACTCAATAGTAGAGAGAGAAAAATTTTTTTCTTTTTCATGAAAATTAGTGGTAAAAAAACCCCTTCTGCACTGAGATGAACACGAGAGCTTTAGTGGCTTCACATGAATAAATTAAAAAAAAATTATACCAGTCAAGAAGAACTTATCTCTATCATGGATATTTGTCCTAGAACAGATAGGTCTGACATAGAAAAAGTTTAGAAATGCAGTTTTCACTTGTATATAATATACATTTCTATATATGAATATCTTTACATAAGCAATTAACATTTTGACCAAAACCAAATATTTGTCAGCCTGAAACACTTTTCTTAAATGAAGTTCAATGGAAACTGCCGTTTTCTTGTGAAACATTCTCTTCTTAAAAGAATTGCAAAGACTTTCTAGTATGAGCTTTTTATACCAAACTTATCCGAAAGACATGACCTAACTTTATAAAAATGAGAAGAATACACCGACAGGATGTGTATATACGTGAGAAATAAGGCAGAAATTGACCTTGTCTGCACAGATCTATTAATGAGCAGTAAGAAAGAAAAAAATCTGGTTGGAAACTCAGTATCTTGCATTCACAATGATCTGAACACTTCTCTTCTAGGCAGGTGAGTTTTTATTGGCCATCCCACGTGTTGATGGATACTGTCTTTCTTAATTTATCTGTTCTTTCCCCCATTTTCTTGCCCACAAGTCTGCTTTGTGCATGGGTCAGCCCAGAAGCAGACAAGAGCTTTACAGCACTGTTCATTTTGGAGGGAGGTGATAACAGTTGTTTATTCAAACATATAAAATGCATCTCACCCTGGCTGGGTATTAATGGCATTTTGTCTAATAAAACAGGTGATTTTCTCATCTTTTGTCACAAAACAACTCAGTGTGAACTCTGAAATGCTAAACTGTCCTAGTTGAGTGTTGATTTATCAAAAACTAAAAAGGTAAATATTTGAAAGGTCCTGGGGATTTGTTTTAATCAGCCTCTTTGTTCCCCAGTCTTATTCTTATGTTTGGCTACAATGTATATGACAATCCTATCCAAATTCTTCTTCCTAGCCATAGGAAACTTTTGATTCTGGTTTGATTCTGGCACCACTTAAGAATGTAAGACTTAAATTCCTGGGATCTAAATTCCTGGGGCGTGATTGCAACCAGCAAAAGTGCTCTGCTAGCAACACAGTTTTCCTCTCGTAGGTACCCTCAGAATGCCTCTGACAGGGATTTGTTCTCGTGATATTTTAAGATGAAAAGTTCATGGCTACCAGTACCTGTTCTGTATGCAGAGAAGCCAGATGGAGCCATGACTCATTCTAAATATTTCTTTTGAGGTTAGCATAAGTGAATTGCTTTTCAGGTGGAATCCATCAGGTCCCCAGAACGTGTTCTTGTCTACAAATTCTTCCTGCTGCATTATATTGCTCTTCTTGAAAATGTTAAATGTCTTGATTTGCATTTGCAGGAGTTGATTGAGCCCTTGTTCTTGTTTCCATGCATAAGGATTGCATTTTATCCCTTTTTTTTTTATTATCACTTTTAGTTCATGTTTCTTTCAGAGCCATTGTTATATGGGCCTAATTTTCAAATCATTTTACCTACATCTCTTTTTCTATTGTCATTGTGAATTGTGATAAAAATGTTGGCTTTATTTTCTTTTCTTCTCATTTATTACTTTGCTCACCTTCTGAAATCCCCAGTTGCATCTTCTGATGGAGACTGAATGTTATTCTGTCTTCATTTAGAGAATTATTCCATGCAGTAGCTGTGTTAGAGTGCTTTTTTTTTTTTTTTTTTTTTCCCCAGGAAAAAGAAAGAAAAAAGGTAAAGAAACTCCCATTTTCAACAAATCATGTTCTAAGCTAAATTTTCAGTGGTTCCATTATACCGATACGTGAGGCAGATTTCAGAATAAAGGGTCCTAATTTTCAGTAAAATATCCCAAACCTCTGATGAATAAAATCCTAATTCCTTACACTTAGGGGCGAAGGGAGTTCAGGACCATGAGCAGCAAGACCGTGGTCTAGTGGAAGGTGTCCCCGTGGCAGGGGAGTTGGAATGAGATGATCCTTAAGGTCCCTTCCAACCCAAACCATTCCGTGATTCTGTGTTTCTCTGACAACCTGACAATACACGAGACAAACCCTGGAATTGCTTTGCAGAGATGACCAAGGAGGCTCATCCTGACTTAGACAGAGTCTGTGACAGCATAACCACATGCAGGTGATGCTGTGCCAGACAAACATACCTCTCTTTTGGGAAAATCTTTGGTTGCTGTCGATGTTTGTGATTCATCATTGAATGAATTCTGAATGCAAAAGTCAGTGTTGAAACTACCAACTCACCCTAAAACTCTACATCCTGCCTGTTACTTCTCTGTACCACTTTACCTTTCTCTATCCTTCCTTTCCTTTAGTGAGACTGAAAAGCAAGAGGGAAGATAATTTATCTTCATTGGCTTATATATCTAAGATACAGGGCCTTAAATAAAAATTATGGTGGATGTATAGTTGATTGATTGGAGCATGTTGTTTGCATTGTATTTGGAAATGAAAATGTGGGAAGGAGGGAATTTCGATAGCAAAGTGGAAATGGTTGTCATCACGATTAATGTTAAATGATCATTCATGTCTGCCTTATCTCACGCTAAGTTTTCTTCAGTAGAATTTTAATACTGTAGACTTCATTGTGCATTATGGTGATAAGATCCTGCCAATGTTTGGTTGAGCTGGATAATTTACAGGAGCTAATTTAAAAGGTAGCTCTTGTGTTAGGGAATCTGTCCTGTTGGATTGATAACCCAGCTTTTAGGATATTATTTCCACGGAAGCAGATCTTCATCTTTTTACCTCGTCTATGCCCTTGTGCTCCAGCTTCTAATTATTCAAGTGTGAAGGGAATTTCCTTCATTTTTAGGCACAAACATCCTCACCACATGATTTATACGGTTGTCTGTAAAATGAAGTTTTTATTTAGGCTTGTAATTATTTCTATAGAATTTTGTGGTATGTCAAGTTTGTGCATAGGGATAAATATGAACTCTATCTCATTTAATCCCGGCTTGAAGAGAGATTTTTCTTCTGAAAACATTTTTATGTATTTACTCACAAGTTTTATCATCAAATGTAACCATTTAGCGTACAACTCATGTAAGCTTATAACACATCACCGGCACTTTTCTCACCACTGAAAGTGAACCACCGATGTTGAATGTGGCAGCTCCTTAATTCTCGTCTGTGCAATGTGAGAG
This sequence comes from Dasyornis broadbenti, assembly GCA_013397935.1. Classification (NCBI taxonomy): domain Eukaryota; kingdom Metazoa; phylum Chordata; class Aves; order Passeriformes; family Dasyornithidae; genus Dasyornis; species Dasyornis broadbenti. The sequence continues at coordinate 338,946 of VZRN01002818.1, forward strand.
TTGAAACAGAAAATGGCCTTACTACTTTCCCGACTTGAATGCATATCCAAACATTTTCTGTCAGCTGTCATTTAGTTCCCTCGATTCCTTTGTGTGTGGCACTGGCTGCCATTTCTGTTGTCACCCTGAACTGAATCCTCGGATCTCCTTGAAAGATTTTCTTCTATATTGGCCTTGGTACAATTCTCAGCACTCCGGGATTTAGAGAAATTTCAACAAATCCATTGAAAAAATGTGACTGGTAAAATTAAACTCTCTGCCTGGTTCTTACAGCCAACCCTCATCTGTTCATCAACCATAGTAAAAGATGTGAAAGACATTTAGCAGCAAAGGGTTTCAAATGTTCACACGTCTTTTCTGCTCACTTTCTGTACACATCCAGACAATAAGGTTTTACTGGCACAAATGTTCACAGCAAATGAAAATCAAATCCTCATATGAGCATCTCTAGAAGGTGAGATTTAAATCTGAAAGGAATCCTATGAGAAGTCCTTCTGTGTTCACCCATTCAAAGAGCAGGAAGATAGGAAACATGGCATATTTTCTAATTGAAAGTGATAAGCAACACATGTTGAATCTCAAGTATTTGCACTCAGTCCCCAGGGAGAAATACTGGGAGATGACAATGGTGAAATAAATTCATGCAGCATCCAATCTGGTACTCATTAAAATGAATGAAGAGACAGTTTGAAATTGGACTGGGCCTACAGGTCCCAGCCTAGGAAGGTGCTCAAGCATGTGAAAAGTCATTGTCTTTAAGCTTGTATTTAAAGTTACGCACGTTTAAATGCCAAGTTCCCCTGGGGCCAGAATATATTAAATAAGGGAACAGTCACTTGCCCTGCAGGGGAAACAAACAAACAAAAAAAAGGCTAAATTTGCTTGATACATTTTAAATGTTTAACAAAATATATCCACGAGCTAAATATTCAAAGAAAGTTTTCTAAAGAGTTTACATTGGCAGAATGCTAAATGATTCACCTTTTGGAAGTGGCAGTATAGCAGATGTCATCAGATAAGTTCTCCAAATCCTTTGAGGTTTTTTTTTTCTTTTTTCTTTTTAGATGATTTTTCTGTATTCTTCAAGTACGCTTTGGTGATGAGAATTATAAACCTGGTGTTTCATCTTTTCCCTTAGAAATACAGAGTAAAGCACTTCAACAAAAGTCTACACAAACGAAGTCTACTTAAATCTAACTATTTCATAATTCCATGCTCCACACTGGATTCTAAAGGTAAAACCTATTCAGAATACATCCTCCAGTTTTTTTTACCCAGCCTTGTGTTTTTCTTTGAAACATTTTTATTGAAATATTAACCAGATCTGGTTTCCAGAAGTTAATCAGAGCCACGTCTTATAGCTGTAGTTAAGTTTTTCTTTCTTAAATCAAATAGAGTTTTCTTCTGGACACAATTCCCGTACTGCTGAGTGTAACTACCAGCACAGCCAACATCAGGAGGAGGGATGTTGTTTGTACCTACTTTAAAAAGAAAGATTAATCAAAAACATTTCAGAGGAGTTCTCCATCTGAGGAATACCAAAGGTAAGTTGTGTCTGGAACACATTGCTGCACTTACATTTTAAATTACTTGAACGTGAACAAAACCTGCATAAACAAAACCAAAAGAAAATGGAGCTTTGTAGGTAACAACGTAAGGAATGGACAGAGGCAAGGGACCGTATTAATAATGCAATTTTAATTTGAAGTTCTAGTCTACTCTGATTGCAAATCACTGCTTACTTTAATACTTTAATGTCTCTGTACATGAAATGTGCCAATTTCCAGGTTGTTCAACAAAGAAATCATATTTATTCTCAGAAACATGGAATGTACATTATTGGAATGTTTCCTTTTGCTTTGTTATCAACTTTGTCATAGAATGAAAGAAATTCAATTTCAGATTGCATTCAAAACAGAAATTATTGATACTTTATCTGCAGTTGTTATGACAGTTAAAGATCTTTCTGTATTTCAATTGTGAAATCTTAAATTTGATACACTGCCTCTCAGGCATTTAATAAGACACAAATCCTTAACAAACTTTAAGCTGAAAAATAACATCATGAATCTCATCTCATTAACTTTTCTCTAACGTGCTTCCTTTGTCACTTATCACTTCGTAGATGTGCACATCCAAACATTATAAATCAAATTTCATACCTGCATAAAGCACTGAAATAAATGGCTTTATGCTGGCGTAAAAAATCCAGCAATGAACTGGGCTCTGATCCTGCTTATTTTGTTCTCCTGGGAAATAAGAAGGGAAGACAAAGGCAAGTAAAACATCAAGAAAAAGATCAAATGTGAGACAACATAAATGGCCTGAAATTGATTCCTTTTACTCTGGTGACATTTCATTAACTTCAGGGAAGTTTGGGAGGACTTTTACAGAGAGGCAAGTGAGAAGAAAACAGGAGAAAGGAAAGAAAGACTTTTCCTCCAGACCCCAATAGCCTGATTTTCGGAACTGTGATTTTATATAGGGAAGAGCAGTACACTGCTTTCAACTCTCCAAAATAACCTTGTCTCTTATCTCTTTATTCACATGTGACTTTGCAGCTCATTTATATCAAGACTTTCTGGGGAAAGTCCCAGCCATGCAGCAGCCCGGAAAAAAGGCTCGTGCAAAAAATCCTAATCACCACTCTGGTATTTTTAAGTGAAAGTTCTCTCAACTTTTTTTTACTAGCCACAATAACAGGCTGTGACTGCATGATTATTCAAAAATGTCCTGAGAAGATGGGTCACCTAAGGAAACCAAATATATTGTGTTCTCTCTCTATTGGTTACTATTTTTTTTTAGTTACTCCAACCAGAACAAAATGTGCAAACACGCAGCCACTGGGAAGGGGAGCTTTTTAATTAAGATTAAGCAATGAACAGCAATCTGTATTTGGAATATCCCCTGTTCCACATATTCTGTGGGGAAAAATGAACACTAAAATGCTTCCTGACTTAAAAATCAGGCTGTAACCAGAATTAGGCCAAAAGTTCCTGTTATTTTTATCATTGTACAGTTTAGTACTTCTCCTGATTGAGGCGAAACATTCAAATTTTGGGGTGGGCCTCAGCTTGCAGATTCTGCTGCCTCTAAAAGTAGATGTCTGTGTGCGAGAGTCTGGAGGCAGTTGCTGCAAACCAGGGATCTGGAGCCACTCCAAACACAGCAGCAGAGCTGTGGCACCTCCTCAAGTTTGGATGGTGTGCAGAAAAAAACACATCCTCTGGACTCGTGGCTGCAAGTCGTGCTGCGTGTCCTAGAGTGTCCCAAATGGCACCAGGGGGTTTTGGAAAACAAACTGAATTCACAGACTCCGTGGTAGCCATAAAGAACTGAAAAAAAACCCCATGATAAAGAACTGGTGAGTAGACAGCTCCACCGAATCTGTCAATCTGTGACCTGTCACAGCCAGGGCAGACCTAATCAGTGACATAATTACCTGCAAAGACAGAAGCAAATTCAGGCTCAGTCTGATGGGTCTGCTTTTGCTGGATGAATCAGTGTCATGGCAGTCAAGAGAGCCACTCTGCTGTAGCAAATGTAGAATTTCTCTGCGACTGCAGAACAGCTGATAACAAAATATTAATAAATGTCCCAGAGAAGCTGTGGCTGCCACATCCTTGGGAGTGTCCAAGGCCAAGTTGGATGGGGTTTGGAGAAACCTGGGACAGTGGAAGGTGTCCCTGCCCATGGCAGGGGGCTGGAATTGCATGGTCTTTGAGGTCCCTTCCAACCCAAACTATTCTGTTCTACGATTTTATCCCTTTGCCTAGAAAATAAAAATTAAAATATGCTGTAACTCAGGCTGTGCACTGAATTCAGGAACTTGTCTGATTTCAATACTTGCATACAGCTGGTGCTCTTGTTCTTTGAAATCTGTCAATTTTATTTTCTATTTTAAAATATATTTTAAAAACTTCGTGACAGTCAGGCAGCACCAAAGTAAGTTTTACAGCCAACTAAAATCCATGAAAATCTGTATTCCTTATAGAGATTAATGCAGCTGCTGGTGCGAACAGCAGTGCCCCAAGGTGTGCTTATATTATTTTGTGAATGATACCTGCTGTGATGGGTGGTTGAGCACAAAGCTGCCAGATGCTGTCCGTGACTTGCATACTTGTAAGGTCATTTGTGCATTCTGATGACTGAGGTGTAAATGATAAAATTGTGGAACAAAGAAAAAGATCTTTACCTGGCCTGAGTTTTGCCTCGTGGCCACAATGATACAGCTTTCGATGGACTTTTAATGGAACTAAATTTAACTCAGAAGAAACATAACTGTGTCATGATTCCACCTGTTTTCATCCGCTGCTGGAACAGTTTTCCCTCCCAAGGTTTTTGGGGTTGTGATGGTGAAGCAAATGAGCTTCTGTGTATTTATTGATGTCCCACATAACTTCATCCGGGACAGCTCTTGATGGGTTCCGTTTGTCACGGTAGTGCCATGTGGAAAAGACAAAATTCTTCTTAGTCTTTATAAAAACGAAAATGTGAAGTTGTTCATCACCGTGGTGTCACCTTGAGACCTCAACAAATGCTTCATCCTTTGTGCTGCTCTCCTGTCAGATCGAGGGGGAACTCCTGGCGGTCTTCTAGGTTAAATTCACAGTCAAAAAGATCGAGGTGAAAGAAAACACAGAGATGGAGATGTTCACAGCAAATATTCCTATGAGATCAGGAATATGTTGATCAGTCATCTGGAGACAGATCTGAATTTACTCCTGGTGGAATCTGGAGAGGACCCAAGGATTTGTGCTCTATTTAAAAAAAAAAAAAAAAAANAAAAAAAGAGTGCACCAATCACATGAAGATATTGGTTTTACTTGATAATTTTGTATCTCTCAAACAAATCACGTGCCAGCACAGCTGAATAAAGTATTAGAGACCATGGAGCAAAGGATGTCACTCAGGCAGAAGGTGTGCCAGAAATTTAAGGAATTACAAGGATCTAAGAGTTCTACAGTCAAGAAAATCAAACTTTTTGTGCAACAGGGTGATTTTGATTTCTGATGTACAAAGCAGGGATATTAATTCATTATAAACGAAAGTTAACAGTAGTTTTCCTGTGAAATCTGTGAGTATTGGAATGCTGTGTACTCAATGAGAATGCCCAGTGATTTTAGTAGGATATTAAAGAGATGTAAAATGAGCAGACAGGAGGCACATATAAAGGTCTTTGAAGACATAAGAAACGACATAGAGTGATAAATATTTGGATTTTCGCAAGGAGATAGAGAACTGGCTTCGTTAGAGCACATAAATACTCTCTCTGAAGAAAATGCCAAGTGATAATGGACTTTTAATCATGCATAATTGTTGAAATTTAGATATGGATTAATATAAATTCAAAACAAAGCACAAATCTTTAACACAAAATAATTACAGTGAATTACAAAAACCGTGACATCTTCTCAGTCTCCTGAAATCCTCAAAGTCATTCCAGTGTATGGAATAAACAGTGACTGTTGTCTTTCAGGAGATAATTTAATGGCATTAAGTGATCTGTGATATATCGGAATCTGACTGGACCATCCAATAACTCGAAACTTTTAAAACTGTGAAAAGAGTTTGTGTAGGCCCTTCAAGAATACCAAGAAGCAGAGGAATCAGGAAATTTGAACAAGGAATTTCAGGAAATTCGAAAAAGGAACTTCTCTTTCGCTGAGGAAGATGGATGACGCCAGGATGAACAGCAGAGAAGTCTGGTAGCACAACCAGAGGCTGACGCCGGCTGAAACAGGCACGTGGATCCCTGAGGGTACAAAAGCAGCTTGGAACTCCATCCCAAAGGCAAAGTGCTGCGATGTGAGTGTAGAAAGTGCTGCTGAAGGCTCACACACATTCTACTGCCAAGGCTATTGACCCTGTCTTTGTTTTTTTTTTTGTTCTTATCACTTCAAGAAATATTAATTTGACTTTCTTTCAGGAGCAAAGATACGCTCGAGATTCCAGAGTAGATGGACCTTTGGGACTTAGATGATATTTATGTGTGTCATGCATCTGTAATATTCCCATGCACCAATGAGAAGGCTAAAAATTCCATGTCCAAACATACTGATCTGTTAGTGTATATCAGAAAAAATTATTCTCCCGAAGGACTAAGTTCAAAAAGAAAATAAATTAAAGATATTAAGCACGGAAATTATATTAAATAGGGCATTGAAAAATATATTAGGAAATTGAAATCTGAAGCTCTCCTGGGAGAGCTTGTTTATCATATTTCCAACCCAGTTTATGGATCAGATAATTATGGGCAGGTTCAACGAGGCTCAAATGTTTTTGCATTGCTTACATCTCTAGACCTTCAAACCTTCTCAGACTCACTGATATCATTAATCACCCAGTGATAAGCAAACATGAAAAGCTACAGCCCACTCATTCTGTCTGAGTGCATTTGGATATGGATTCAGATTAATTTTTTGTGAATTTATCAATATTTCTATCATTTATGAGTACTTGTTTATGAATTGTAAAAGACAGCAGAGTGAGGAGACATTAATGCACTCTGTCCAAAGCAAAGACGTCTCTCAAGCAAATATTTGGCAAGAGCTACAAAATATTTTATGCTTGCAATTAGCTTTGGGGTCATTTTCCATACGAGCAGAACTCTGGTTTGTCAAATCATCCATTATCAGTAAGCCTTTTTCGTTACAACTGCAGAATTTAAAGCTAGAACGCTCTGCTCATAGAATTTATTCTGTGATGCCTATATTAATTCCCTAAAATCCCCTGGTTAAACCTGATAATATCACTTAAAAAACCTTCTAATCTTGGAGACTTCAGCTCATGGAACTGATCATGTTCTTGGATAAACGTCTGAAACGCTAAATTAACCTTCTTCTTAAAATTTCTGACTTGTTTCTTATGTAAATTTGTCTGTCTTTGGACCCCAGAGGTAACATTTCGTTTGTTCAGCGATTTCTTTTGTCAGTACAGACGTTTACCCTTCATGCATATGGTGCATAGCCATGAAACGTGACCAGACTGAGATCCCTTGGCTTGCCTGTAGGATGTTTATGAGTAGATGATAATCTTGCATATGACAGGGAAATTGCAAGCCTTGGGTCTTGTCTTCAGGGAAACTGATTTGGTTTTTTATACAGTTGCTTCTGCAGTAAGGCTGTTCACTATGGTAGCCAAGATAATGATGATTTCTGATGATGCTTAAGTTTTGCATTAAAAATTCCTTGCTTCCTAAGCTTTCCTGTACAGTTGATGGCATTTCTTGTCAATCATAAAGGGAGAAAAAGAGAAAATAGCTCAATTTTGAGGCTTTAGCCATTCTTTTCTCTTGCCAGAACACTTGAGAGTAAAGTTGTCTGAAGGAGATATTGCTGTAAATATGGTTTGATATCCTAATGCCACCTCAATTTCTAATTAACCTTGACATATATTTTTTTTCAGATTCACTCCACGTTACCACCAGGGAGATCAAAATCTATTAATGTTGTGTCTCTAGTCAATAAACCTTAGTGAATGTGCTTTGCATACAAGAATGTTTTACTTTCTTAATATTCTTAATACTTTTTTGGCAAACACATTCTTAATTTTTAGGTAAACTGTTCAAAGTCAGTGACATACCATGATTTATGTGCTTTACACATTCATAGGATAATGGATAAATATAGTTTTAAACTTGTGTCTGTGTTTGTAAAGACAAGTACAGCTGGAGTGCACAGTGTGGAATTGTGAGGAATTTTGCTTATGGTTTCATTACATTGCTTTAATTGCAGGAAGTCAACAAAGAGACAAAACAAACAAGACCAAAAAAAAAAAA